>CM066032.1:1806709801-1807012414 GCA_033557465.1 Ichthyophis bannanicus
CTTTCCACCCATTCCCCTAATCTGCCAGACTCTTCTCAAGCTCCAGAGAGATCATGGATCCATGATCCTCATAGCTCCACGCTAGCCACGCCACGTGTGGTAACCTCTACTTCAGCATCTCTCCCAAACTTCCTCAGTAGACTTGGAAGCTGCTCCAGACCTCCTCTTCCAGGAGCAGGGAACGTTGTGCCAGCCAAGCCACAAATCCCTTCACCTCAGGGCTTTGTTGCTGAAGGCCTAGATCTTCAAGATTGCAATATCTCAGCATGTGAAGGATATCCTCCATGCTTCTAGAAAGCCCTCTACTAGACGTTCCCATGCTTTGAGATGGAAAGGGTTTTCTATTAGGTGTGCTGAGAAGGTTCCTGACCCTCTAGCACTACCCTTGAATTCCCTAGTGGAATATCTCCTGCATCTCACCAATGCAGGCCTTAAAACAAAATCTTTAGGAGTCCACTTGAGCGCTATTGCAGCAGCCCTTAAGCCTCTCAATGGACAGCCTATTTCCTGTCAGCCTTTTATTGCAAGATTCATGACAGGCCTACTGTTAACTGAACCTCCCATTGGAGTTTCTGGTGTGGCATGGGACGTGAATCAGGTTATTGGTCAGCTTAGGAGGCCACCCTTTTAACCCTTAGCTACCACTTCCTTTAAATTTCTTTTGCGGAAGGTTATTTTCTGTATTGCAGTCACCTCTGCTTGCCGCTTCAGTGAGCTGCAGGCCTCATTGCCAAATCCACCTTATACAAGGTCACATCATGATAAGATAGTCCTCAGGATCAATCCACACTTTATGGCTAACGTGGTTGCACCCTTTCATTTGTATCAGGAGGTGTATTTACCTGTCTGCTGTTCAGGTCCTCATGCATCACGAGCAGCATCGACTCTTCATACCCTGGATTGTAGAAGGGCTATTGCCTATGACTTACAAAGGACTCAGCAACATAGAGGATCTTCCCAACTGTATTTTTGTTTGGATCCTTCTCTGTTTTGACTTTAAGTCTCTAGGCAAACATTGTCCAGTTGGATTTGCAAGTGTGTTTATTTTGCCTAACAAAGTAACGACCTTTCTTTGGAGGGCCGTGTTACAGCTCACAATGTGAGGGTCATGGCAACCTCTATGGCTCTCCTAAAGTCTGTGTCCATCAACAACATCTGTCACGCAGCCACATGGGCATCTGTTCATACCTTCACGGCCCATTATTCTTTGGACATGGACTCCTGCCGGGATGCCGTGTTTGGTCAGGCTGTTCTCAAATACCTGTTCCATACCTAAGCAACTCCTGCCCTCCAGCCCTGTTTGGATGCCTGTGATCCAAGGGGGAGGTACAGCCCTTCCAGGGTCTCTCAACCATGGGAATCTCCCAGGCATCTCTAGTTGGGGAGTCCCTATATGTGAAGACTCATTCCTGCTTGATCCTGGAGATAACACAGTTACTTACATATAACAACTGATCTGTGGGAACAGCAAAACAGAGGTATACGCAACCCACCCACCTACCCTAGGAGTTGTATCTTACTTTGTCTCTCGCTCTATCTTTCTCCATTGCTCTCTCTCTCTTTTTGTCTCACCTCTGAAATTCTAACTGTGGAGAGGCCGTGGGGAAGGCGGAAAGTCACCTCGCAGCCGCTGAGGAATGCTCCCAACAACATTCCTTTTTTGGGAAGCTGGGGAGCATTCACCCGCAGGCTCTGATGGGACCAACATACCCATATGTGAATACTTATTCCTGCTGTTCCCACATATCACGTGTTACAGGTAAGTAAGTGTGCCTTATGCACACACAGCCTACAGAACATTTGAGGAAACATTGGTTGTCACCCACCTTCTGCATCTTGCCGTGATGCTGCAACGTGTGATCTGAGCTCCGCTATCAGCTGATCCTCTGTCACAGCTCCCTGCCTTGGTTGTGGGATGTCCCCCATTGGTCCATCCCCCAGTGTTGGCCGGCTGCTAGTGGTCGTCTCCAGGGGCACCTCTGCAGAACATGCACTGCCCCCTGAGACAGCAGCCTCGGCCTCCTCAATGATGTGAGGGACAGACACTTCCTCCTCCTCTTGCTCCTCCTCCTCTTCCTCCTCCTCCTCATGGTTCCCCATGGTACTGTAATCACCTGCATTGTGAACAATCAGAGACAGCACACATATGTTTACACACTCTAGCTATGTATACGTGTGTGCTGCAGACACCACAGACATGATGGGGGGCGTCCCTGCATGTGTGCTGCATGCAGGATCCCCTACACCCTCCCATACCTGTCTGTCCCAAGCATGTACCTATACCTGGGGTCCAGGTGTGTGTTGTACCCCTGCACACCTTGTTTGGTTGCCATGGTTCTGTTGCTGGTACGATTGGGCATGTAGCCGCCATTCCATCCCTCCCCCCATCTTGGCCAAATATGTCCATGCATGGCTGCTCATGCCCTACCCTTACATCTGTTATTGCTATCCCCTGTTTGACTGTGCAGGCCTTTGATCACGGCATATGTTATTAAGACGTAATATCCTCACAGTGCTACATGTGCTTGGCACTGACCCACTATGCAGTGGACTGCGACTACTCATCACCTCCGGCCCACTGCCAAGCACATGCTGGACTGTGTGGATAATATGTCACATAGACATGCCCTGATCACAGGCCCGCACAATATTACAGGGGAAGCCAATCACTGTTGTGGGTGTAGGGTAGGGGCTGGTGGGCGTGGACATGTTTGTAGCAGGTGTGGAGAGGGATGGGATGAGGGTCACATGTTGAATGTGGCACAGCAACATGGCAACACAACAGGGTGTGCAGGGGTACAGCACACACATGTGACACATGGATAGGTACCTGTTGCGGTTTGGAAGAGAGGTATGGGAGTATTTTTGTGGATGTCTGCTGTCTACACAATGGTGATTTCAGGCATGTATTGAGAGCTAAAAGGTGTCCGTAGCATACTCACCTGCATGCGGATGGGCAGTGTCTAGGGCTGCAGGCAGCCCAGAGATGTAAATTGTCCCCAGTCTTTCTGCCAGCTCCTGTTCCAGGGGCGTAAGCATTGGTGGGAGGGGGCCCCCGCCACCTGTGCCCCTAGCATGTTGTTCCTCCCGAGCCATGTGCTGCCGCACCCCTCTTTTTATATCCGAAAACCTTTTCTTTAGACTTTCGATGTCTCACGGAGGGCCCCCTGTCTCGGCTACTGCCACACGGACCTCCTCCCACACTGCATTCCGTGCAGCCACAGTTGTGCGGCTACTGAGCCGCCCATACATAACCTCATAATTTTCTAGGACCATTGCCAGGAGGTTGTGGTTCTCAGCATCGGTAAACCGTATAGCCCTCCTCCGCTGTGCTGCTGGCACCGGTACCCGTTTTCTTTTCCCTGTGTGGCTGCTTTGTGCAGCCTGTGGCCTTCCGGATGGGCCTGGCGCTGGCTCAGCCCCCATAGGCCCTGCAGTCCCTGCCTCCCCATCAACAGGTAGTCCCACCTCCTCCACCCCCTCACCCTCACCATCACCCTCCCTTTCCCTCACCCTCTCCCTCACCCTCTCCCTCTCCATCACCCTCTCCTCTCCTCTCCCCACACCTCACCTCACCTCACCCTCTCCTCTCCTCTCCCCACACCTCACCTCACCTCACCCTTTCTCCCTCACCAACACAAATCACAACACAGACCACAGAACTAAGAACACACTACAAACTTCACTACAAACAGACCCAGGAGAATACAAGACAAGACAAGACAGGACAACCTCCAAGACAACTTACACACTACCTCCAACACTTACACCTACCTCCACTTCCTCCACACCAGTTGCACAACTCTCTGCTCACACCTCACTACCTAGCACTCCTCAAACAACCCTCAAAGTGGACCAGCTGTGCAGGGTGATTTATAGTTTTTTTGACGTTACGTACGATGCGCAACGATGCTGCTTGTGGGTGGCACGTATGTGCAACTGTGCATGTGCGGGTGTGCGCTGCGCGCATGTCAAACTTTTTGCGCATGGGTGTTTACATGTGCGATGCGTAGAACAGTTGCACATGCGCGCCATGTACAGACAGATGCCCATGCGCAAACAGTTGCACATGTGCGCCGCATACAGACAGACGCATGCGCAAACAGTTGCACATGCGCACCATGTACAGACAGATGCACATGCTCAAACAGTTGCACATGCACGCCACGTACAGACAGACGCCCATGCGCAAACAGTTGCACATGCGCACCGCGTACAGACAGACACTCATGCGCAAACAGTTGCACATGCGCGCCGCGTACAGACGCCCATGCGCAAACAGTCGCACATGCGTGCCGCGTACAGACATACACGCATGCGCAAACAGTTGCACATGCGTGCCGCGTACAGACACCCATGCGCTGTGGCACATACGCGCCACCCGCGCAAAACTACGCATGCGCAAGGTGCACAAACTCAGGAACATCTATAAAACTGCCTGCACACCTGGTCCACATTGAGGGTTGTTTTGTAGGCGAGGTGTGTGTTTGGTGTGAGAAACAGAGAGAGCAAGACAGGTGTTGGTGTGGAGTAGATTGTGAGTGTTGGTTGTATTGTGTATTGTATTGTGTTTTCTATTGTATTGTATTCTCGTGTGTATTGTCTTGTGTGGTTTGTAAGGTGTCCACTGTTTAGTGAGGTTTGTGTGTGTGTGCTTGAGTGTGTTTGTGTAGTCGGACGGGAGGAGTTTATGGAGGCTATTTATGTTACTGCATGTGTCCTGAGACGTGGGCAGATGCCGCGGTTGCAGGACAGGGGAGATGGTGTCCACGGGGCTGAGGCACAGGGCATGGGTGTAGTCCCGCAGCAAAACAGACCTGCAGCTGTGGAGGCGGTCCAGGCAGGTGCCGTGCGTGCACGGCGCAGAAGGTGTGCTGAGGTGCAGGCTCGGCAGCCTCGCCTCTCTCTACAGGCCCAGGGCCCAGCTCCAGGGCATGCGTGAGGACCTGGTCATCTCCCTGTACCGACTGAGCACAAGGGCTATTAGGGAGCTCTATGAGGATCTAAGACCTGATCTCGAGCCCCTGACTGATCGGTCCCATGCCATACCAGGTTTAGTCAAGCTCCTTGCTGCCTTACATTTCTTTGCCTCTGGCTGTTTCCAGTCATCTGTGGCCACAGTGGGTGGCATGAGCCGGCCCACCTTCTCACGATATCTCCACCAAGTATTGTGTGCCATGGTCAGCCAGGTGGGGAATTACATAGCCCTTCCCCACAATAGGCAACAATGGGGGACCCTGAACCAGGCCTTTGAGGCGTTAGCCGGGATACCACACGTGATGAGAGCTATTGATTGCACACATGTTGCCCTGGTCCCGCCTAGAGACAGGGAGGTAGCGTTCCGCAACCGCAAACACTAACATTCCCTGAATGTTCAGGTTGTATGTGATGCTAATCTGCATATTCTGAATGTGGTCCCTAGGTTTGCAGGGTCCACCCATGACTCCTATATCCTGCATCACTCGGCACTATTCAGCCAATTTGAGGCCGGCCAATATGGCGATTGTATTTTGCTGGGTGAGTATTTCCAGATTGCTTATTTTGTTAGGCATGTATTTATCTATTTCAGTAACATCTGCTATATAGTGAGGGGTTTGTTATCAGTGTGGTTCACAATGTACTTACAGTTGAACTGACAGATGACAGTTTAGAGTTGTCATTGTTACAGGGGTTTACACGTAGAGTAACTGGGGACCGGATTCAATATGTAACATCAGGATTGTAACAATATCTGATCATAACCTGCTCATGGTGTTCATGTGACTACGCACGTGTGCATATGTGTGTCCTTGTGGTGGATTGCTACTAGGGTGGGTGGGTGTGTGCCATCTGCCCACATGGGGGGTTGGGGGGAGGTGGTGCCCTTCACATCCACCTGTGATGCGGCTTATTTGTCTGCTAGTTTTTGTATGTCATGTGACGTTTATGTTATTGTACATCCATACACATAACCCTTGTCATGTGTGTGTTAGGATCACACACTCACTCAGTACTGGGAGAGTCACCCATGAAGCAGTAGATAACATGGGGAGGGGTCTAGATAAGTCTGATGGATGTTCTGGACCTTTGTAAATAGGAGTACATGTTTTCATATGTATGGTCATGCATTTGGCCTGTGTCACAGCTGGGGATAAACAAAATATAGGGTGTGCCGTCACTTTGGCCCCTGTAGATGTGCTGGACCTAGGTGTAGTTGTATGTGCTGATCCTAATGTTGGTGATCATTATGGAAAGGTGACAGTGAAAGCGAGGGGGCTACTTGGGTGCATACTGAAAGGTATTGGTACCACATACACAGGAATGTAGTCTGCCTCTGTATATGTGATTGGTGCAACCTCATGTGGGCTACAGTGTGCAATTCTGTGGAGCACAGCTTGAAAAGGCTGTGAACAGGTTGGCGACAGTGCAGACGACGGCTACTAAAATGCTGGCTGGTCAGCAGTATGCAGCATACGGAGACTGACTGCTCAATCTTGATATGGGGACCTTGGAGGACAGGTGGAATAAAGGTGATATGGTTTTGACATTGCCAGACCTCCATGGCATACATGGTCTGGGTGTGAGCCTCCTTCGCATGACATCTCATTTTTCTGGTTTGTACTTTGCTGACATATACTTTGAACATGTGATTAGTGGATCTGTAGTATAGTCTAACGTTGGAGGTGGTAGAGATGAGGACAGTAACTACAGTAGAATACACATGTGCCCCACAAAGAGGATCTGTAGAGGTATAAATGGGACTGTTGTATTTTTTGCCATGGATGTGCACACTCCATAGGCCATGTGTTCCTTTTCTGTCAGCATATGTGTAATGGTGTCAAATGCATAGTTGTGATGTCATATGTTTCTGTCAGGATGTGGTCTGCATTTGTTTCTCACGTCTATACCTGTGTCAAGTTGGGTGGACATGAGCTCATGCATTCACATGCAAAATATCTTTCTGCAGGTGATGCAGGATATGGGTGTCGGCCCTGGCTGCTGACCCCTGTGCGTCAGCCACGAACACGTGCAGAGCAGAGGTACAATGAGGCCCATGCCTCCAGCTGCTCTGTCATAGAGCGCACCATTGGCGTGTTGAAAAGTCGCTTCAGGTGTCTGGATAGGACAGGCGGGGTCTTACAATATAAGCCAATGACTGTGGCAGAGATAATCATAGCCTGTTGCATCCTGCACAACATTGCTCTCAGGCACGATATTCCTGCAGAGATTAATGAGGATCTGGAGGATGATCCAACGTGCCACCCTGTACGTGCTAGTGGTGACACACAAGAGGGCACAGCGGTCAGGCGGAGGTTGATTGCAGAGATCTTCTCTGGTACGTATTGCATATATTCCCACATACATGTGTTGTTATATATGTGTGATGGTTATAGAGGTTGATGTTTCTGTCAATATAGCATTTGGATACCGCACTGCATTGTAATTTAACTGACAATCCCAATGTCACATATAGGCATGAATGTGTGACCAACAATGTGGACATGCCACAACAGCAGGTGTTGGTGGATTATGTGGGTGGGTGTTCATACGCCTGTGGGAGGTTTGAGGGGTCACATTCCCAGTAAGTGGCTGGTTAGGATAGCAGCTACTTTGCAAACACAGTTAGTTGTTTTGATGGTATGGGTGGAGGACAGTGACAGGTATAGGATGCGGTGTTCACAGTGGGTGGGAAGACCATGTTTGGGTACAGTTGTCCTGTGGGTTATGTGGTTATATTGTACAATTTGTAGCTGCTTGGGTGGGTGTTAAGCTTCTGTCAGCTGGCTCTGTGTGTATGTTTCTTAAGTGTGGAGCTACATGTCATACATAGCACAATACACATGCTCACTACTACTTTCCCATGATGGTATTACCTGTTTGTGAGGGGTGTTAATGTGTTTGAGTGACTTAATGTATAGTTCATCACGTAGTCCTGACATAGATATGGTGAGGGATGGGGACCTGGGCAGTGTCCAGCCAGGGGGGTGTCTCATTGATACAGTTTGTTTTTGAAGAACAGCCATTGTGTTCAGTGTTGCAGATGAACACACATACAGAGCTGATGCGAGTCAGATCAGCAAAGGGTGGGTTACAGTTGCCAAGTGGTACGCTGCATGTGTGCATGGAATGTTTTTTTTGAGGTTTCTCAAGCAGGACATGGCATATATTGGTGATGCTATCTCAACATATGCCACATGCATCAGCTACATGCTGTATATGTGTGTAGGGCAGGAGAGTACAGTCCACAGCAACAACTACCTTGCGGATCGTAACAAGGGATGTTATGTCCACATATACACAGAGACGTAGGTGAGAGATATTATTTTCAAGTGCACATGTAGGCTATCGATACTTTAACATTCTCACTGTCACACGGTGTGATGACATACAGCCATCATGGTGAGGTCACAAGCAGACATGGGGTGGTGTTTTTGCAGACGTGCTGCTGACATTGCCATATATTTGGGCACATCATCAGCACACAGCTGTCAATATTATTCGGGGTGTGAGATGTACACTGCAGGATATGTCTTTGGCCAGTGGAAACAGGAGGGGTACCTGGATATTTCCATGTGTTACAGCAATTGACAGTGGAGTAACAGACAAAATTGGGACAACAGTACACAAGTAGAGGTGGTATTGGTGGCAATATGGGGTAACCGGCCCAATATTGAGACCTTGGGATGAAGCAAATACATGGTGGGAGCACACACCTCTATTGACCAGTGTTTGCAACAACAGAGAGAGGTATGGGAGGTGATAGAGGGATTAGGGACAGCTGTATTTAGCGTCTGACACCTCTGTGCAGCCTCTCTCATGTGAGAGATCTATACAGTGTGATAGTGAACAGTCAGTCAGTAGGTGATGTTGTGGGGTCTGACAACTGGGGATAGGAAGGTGCAGTGTGTGTTGCACAGCTACAACATGAAATATGTTTGTTTATCTTGTGTTTCGCACTGCACAGGACATAGTTTGTGAGGATGCTGTTGCTGTGGTGCATTGGCACGTGACAATACATCTGGCAATATGCTGTGGTCCGGGGTAGGTGGATCTACATATACATTGTCTGTGCCTGCAGTCAGGAGGAATACATGTCCTCAGTGATGTGTAATATTGGGCACATGTTGTGGGTATTCCTTTTTTCCTTACGCCTCCCTCACCCATATCTTGATGGTGTTGCACATATCCCCATGTGTTTGTGTCCATTATGTCCTCTGCAACACTGTCTCTGGGACATGTACAACAGAGCTGCATGTGTGTGGAGGGCTTTTTTTCTTTGGTGGTGGCCTACACTTGCTCCCTAATGCAACATTGTATCATCAGCCAACCCCAGGGTACCACTGCATGTCACTGGGCTTATATGTCTACACCTCTCCACTTGTGCACATACAGGCCATGTGGTTCAGTTGGCATGCTGACCTTAGCATACTGTGTGGGTGTGTGTTTATGGGTTGGCTATGGGATGATGCAGTGGTCAGGCATAGTACATTATCATGTACTGTAACGGGTTAGTGCACCTGGGGGGCGGTGGTGTGTGTTCTACCTCTGCTGTCGTGCTGTTTACCTTGTGAACATTTTCTACATGTGTTGTTTGCTGTGAGCAGACCTGTGTCTTGTGTTTTGAGGGACCACTGTTGAGCTGCGTTTTGTTCTTCCAGATATCGCCATAATGTGGACATGCATCAACAGTGGCTTGACATGGTGATTTTACACATTTTGCAGACATTGTCTCCCTTCACTGTGACCTGATATGGCTGTTGAGTGGCTCCAGGGATCGGTGACGTACACCTTATGCACACACACGGTTTGTTGCACTTTTGTAATTTTGTGGATTACATCTGCCTTTACCTGTGGATGATTTACTGTTTGTATCATGTACATGTCATGTTGCGTCTCTGTTCACAGAAAAAGATGCATATAGTGTGTAGCTGTGTGACGCCTGTGTGACATGAACATGGACATGACCATATCCATGTGACACCCGTGTCTGCGTTTACAATTCCTGATGTCTCCAATCTGCAGTGTGTTTTGTGTTGTTTTAATGTCATGCCTGCCTTTGCATCCCTTTCTTCTGTATTTCCTAAGGTGTGATTTTCTGCAATGTGTGTTGGTTTTGCAAGGTGTCTAACAATACAATACTTATCCTCTCCTGACACAGGGCAGAGGACATACCGGAAACATCTCTTACAGTGCATCTGGCATCACCATCACCCACCTGTTGGTGGACACAACACCATGGACCTTACTGTGGACGATGGTGCTATTGGATGTTTGACCTCTGAGAGTGGGACACATGCCAGGGATAGACAGTATTACCCTTGGACTGCTGCTTTGCCAATGACAGACCTGTCCAACACACTTTTGCTGCCATGCTCTTGCTAGGAGTCCTGCTCATTAAAGGGGACACACATGAACTTTCAAGGAATGTGTCATATTGGAATGTGACACGTGACTATGCATGGCCAGGGTTGTAAGGACAGTTTTGGCGGGACCTTTTGGATTGCTGATACACTTTGCACTTTGGACGCTGTGTACTGATCCACACCTGTGCAGCAGGGACTTAAATTTACACTGTATGTTGTACATTCCTCCCCAGTTGTTTTGTTGTTGTGTTTTTGCTATGTGTGTGACATGGCACACAGGATACGCTCATCTGTTTGTTTCAACATAAACATACAGCCATGTTGTGGCATAGGGGCAACGATGGAGCGGTCCTGTTGTCTATGTCCACCTGCCCTCCACCTCGACAGGATACAGATTTGGCCACACCAACGCGTTCATGCACACCAACATCCTGGATTGATGTTTGCAATGGGCAAGGGGGTTAACGAGCATGTGTGCCATCACTGTATCATGTTGGTATGTGTATGGTGCTTGTGCATATGACTGACTATGTTTGGGAACCACAGCATGTTGACCTTTGACTTCTGTGGGGGTCACTGTAAGATGTTTGCCCATCATTTCCATCTTCACATGCTGGTTCTTGTGTGTGTTAACTGTGCAGACGTGACACTGGGCATGTATGTACACACCTTGCATTGTACGTCTGTACAGTCCTGTTTATCCCCTGCGGTAAGGACACTCACATTGCCCCATTATATTTGGAGTGTGGCAGTGTGGGTGTCCGTTGTCCTCCTTCAATCGTGCATTCTATGTACTGTGCTATATGTGACTAAACAGTTGTGATAAGGAAGCTTATCATAGCTCAGGAAGGAGCTATAGTAAAGGTGAAGTGACTCTGAACAAGCAACCTGTCAGTTCTGGTAGAAATAAGAAAACAGAATTTTTCTATAAAAGACTACCAGTCCCAGAATGCACCAGGTTTCCAACAGCCATTAGAGGAGCTGAAGTGGGGAAACGTGTGTTCAATCAAGAGGGCTATGAGGTAATCCCCAAGCACTCATCTCAAAGGGCAGGGCCTGATTCAGCACAGCTGCGCTGTGCTAGGGTGGAACACTCATCTAAGCAGAATAAAGGTAGAGTTTATTCTACAGAGAATCATCCTCAGTGTCTTGATCAGCTTGGATATCCTCAGAATCATCTTCATGATCTTGGACAGCTTCATCATCTGAAGGATCATCAGAAGCAGAAGCCAGAGCGGACGGACAGAGAGGACAAGAAACCCTTTGGAAGAAAGAAGAGAAAAGCATTTGGGAGGTCTAAAGGAGTCCAGAGCAGTACGTATACTGGGAGACATTCAAAAGACCAGCATACACCATTGGACTGGGGAAAACCAGAGGAGTGGTGCTGCAGAGCTAGGAATCTCCAGACGGTACCTGTGAGGGAGACGGCTGCACTTGGAAGGGACCCTAGGACCCGTGCCAGAAGGTATGTGAAGAGAAATCCAGTGTCCAGGGATCTGGATTGGAAGGCTGGACATAAGAACTGGACTACATACTGGCCAGGCTATTTAGAGAGGAACTCTAACAGCAATGGAAGCTCAGGTATGAACACTGATCTATGCCCTAGCTATACCCTTGAAAGACAGCAGGGAAACAAGTATTCTTCTGAGAGTGCTCCATTGAGAAATTCCTCTGTGCCAATCCGTGATATTGAACCCATGATTGTTGAAGAAGGGGGAGGGGTTGCAGATGCAGGCTGTGAATACATGGATTGCTCTTTGTCTAAACTCCTTTGGTAATTTACTGTTACAAAGTACAACAACCATCACAAAGAAATACAAACTTGTTCTTTAATCTACTCAGAAAAGCTCCTGAGTAGGATTTGAGCCACGCAGTAGAAATTAAGCCAGCTGAGGGGTTTCAGCTGGGTAACTGCTAGCAATTGAGCCTTACCTAATTGCTTGTGAGCTCTGAGGGAATCACTTCTGAGTCTATGTGTGAAGATATAAGAAGTTAACCTGAAAAGAACAGTTTTTCCCTACTTTGTGGGGTTTGGCTTGTTGTTTGAATCATTGCTAAGGAAATATTAGCTAAAGTCTAGAGAAAAGACCATTCTGTTACCATCCTGGTCTTTATTCTTTTGATTTGATTGCCTGACAAGTTCAACTGCTGTTTTCCTGATTTTGTTTTTCTAAGTTTAACACTGAAAGCAAGTATCCTGTTTTATGTGCTACCAAGCATATCTGTGTTGGGAGAAATAACCCCATAAATAAATATCTTATTGGCTTTACACTCAAGCACAACTAATTATTGTGAACGGCTGTGTCTGGAATGAATGGACTACATTTCCCATAATCCCTTGCAAATCATATTAATATATGCCTTTGCCAAGACTGTGAACATTCTCACCCAGGCAGCCGTCTGACACAGTGTATACCCAAACAACAGTGGAGGGGGATCTCCTGCATGGTGTTCTCGTTGCAGGTTTTTGCAGGTAGTTTAGTTTGTATCCTCTCTGTGTTCATGAGCCTCTGCTACCTGTTTGCATATGCTAATTGTGCTTTTGATGATTGTTTGGGTCTACATTGTTGCATCTTTGATTCCTGGATCAGCCATTAGGTGTGAGCTGAAACATTACTTTCAGAATGCGTTTCTCTCCTTAAAACATTGCTACAACATATGCTGTTTTCATTTGTGTGTCTCCTGTGTTGCCAGATGGATATGTTTGAAGGGACTGGTGATGTGTGTTGGGGCCTCATCATGCAGCACCTACTGTCTACATGCACTCATATGTGCCTAACACATTTGAGGCATGCAGCAGCAGGAGGGGGATGGGGACCTGCTGCCCTGTGCAAAGCATGCACCTGCTGTACATTATATCTCCTGCCCTTCAGTTGTGGTCATGCCAGTGACCTTTCTGTAGGATGTGTGTTGCTACCTTGCAACATGTATTTCCATTTTTCACCAGGGATGCACTCACCTTGATATTATGATGGCACTGTCTACACTATCTGTGATGAATAACCCAAATAAAGATATGTATTTGACAGACATTTGTCTATTTTGCTGCTTGATCATGGTGACAAACATGCAATGCAATGTGTGCCTTTCATTCAGTCCTTACTCCTTATGACCCAGAGACTCCAGGGTTTTCTTGTTAATGACACTGGATGTAGATTGTCAAGTCTTTCTTCCAAGGTAATGGAGGGTTACGTGACTTGCCCAAGGACACATGGAGTGCTACTGTGAATTGTACCCTGGTTGCTTGGGTTTCCAGGGAGTTTTCTGACCACTGAACTACTACCCCACTCTTTCAGCACATTGACACGTGTATGTAGTGATTTGCTGGTGATGTACATGGCCCACCTGTGCACACATCCTTGTAAGGTGACAGCGGTGTATCTGCCAGCCATTTGTGACATCACTGGGTATTACAGATTCCCATACACACCCTCCCTTCGGGGTATTTGTTTTGCATTGTGCTCATTGTGCTGTTTGTGGGAGTGGTTAGAGGCATGTGTTGTAACTCTGTAGTTTGCAGGTTTGAGACCCACAGGTGGTTTATCTTTTTATTTTATGTTGTGCTAACTTGACCATTAGGTAACAGCAAGTTCATTACCACTACAAACACCCCTCCCTCTCTTCAATGTACACCAAGGTGTACCCTCTGCACTGCAGAGCCATCAGATATTATCTGTTACATGGGTCTCTTTCTTTATGCTATTTACATGACAGTGCACCTGGGGGTTTGGTATTGCTGTGGTTCAGCTGGTGTGTGGTACACGTGTTTGCATGTTGAGCTCTCTCCTGTCCTGTTCAAGATTGTTACACAGCTCCACAGAGGATCCTCTGCTGCCTTTGTGGTTTAGTTTTGTTCATCTTTTGCTTGCTGTATCCACTGCATAACATATCAGTGTGTGTGCGCATGTGTCCCTGGTCATAATTACAGCCTGGGATGTGATCTGTACACAGCAGATCTGCATGTGCATTTGCCCATGATCACTGTTGGGGGTTTGTCTGTCTGGCCAGCCAGCAGGCGTCTTGTGTGATGCCCTGCACTATTTTTGTATGCATCTTTTGATAATGAGCTCACGTTGGTGGTGTGGGCTACCGGTTTGTTCATTGGCATTTGTGGTAGTGGGCGTAGGTGTGAGTCCTCTCTATTCTCTTTGATTTGTGTGCTTGTCCTGCAGAAGTGGTTTTCAGTAGGATGACACTGATATGTGTGCAGATCTGTGATAGAAGTCTATAAATTAATGAGCGGAGTGGAACGGGTAAACGTAGATCGATTGTTTACGTTATCAGAATATAGAAAGACTAGGGGACATGCAATGAAGCTACAGGGTAAACTATTTAAGACTAATAAGAGAAAATATTTTTTCACTCAACGTGTAATCAAACTCTGGAATTTGTTACCGGAGGATGTAGTAAAGGCTGTTAGTGTAGCTGGGTTTAAAAAAGGTTTGGACAAGTTCCTGGAGGAAAGGTCCATAAGCCATTATTAAGAAGGGACCCAGGATATCAATGCTTGAACCAATACAAGCATTGTGGAACCTGTGTCCCTTGGGGAAACTGCTAGGTACATATGACCTAGATTGGCCACTGTTGGAAACAGAATACTGGGCTTGATGGACCTTGGTCTGACCCAGTATGGCATATCTTATGTTCTTATGTTCTTATCTGTGATGTGAGCACATTGTGCCCTCATCAGAGTTGTGGACCATCCTTCTGTCCATCTTCTGTCTGCCAGCTGTTGTGCCATCCTACCCTGATGTGCATGCTGCTACCCCACGTCCTGCACTATTACACATTCCTGAATTGCAGCTCTCCCTGGTGGCCTCTCTTGTGTGTGCTCTGCATAGCACTGCTACTCCACTGTCATCCTGATATTTCACCTATCCTGCCATTTCAGCCTCCTCTGCTGTACACATCTTCCCATCCACTGTCACACACTGTCATTATAGCATCGTACATTACCATCACACTGTACATAGCTACAGATGTCCACGATTTGTTTGTCCATTTCTCTAGCTGACACATGGGCTGGTGCTGATTTGTGTGGTCCAGCAGCTGTGATCTACGTCCTTCTTTTACATATGCATTGTCTTTCCTTTTAGCTCTGTGCTGTGTTTGGGTTACATGTGTGTTTGGCACATATCTCTCTTGCCCTTCATATTGGGGGATCTTACTGCTCTTGGAAAACGTATTTTAGTTTACCTCTACATCCTTGGGGCAACTTATGTCACACCTTTGACACTGGCAGCTTATGGTGTGCCTACAATGGTGCCCTGGGAGTTGACAACCTTTAACCATGGCCTCTGGGAAACATTCTAACTCGCCTTTGCTGACGTGTATGTTTAGGATGTGCCTTCTAGTGCACCCTAAAAGGTGCATTAATTTATGGCACTAGGGTGGGGTTCTTTTTAGATGGCATCACATATTGGTGTACAGTTGCACATTGAAAAAGGACGTACCTCTGCCAAACCTATTCAGTGGTGATTTGAAAGCATGACCCTTGCACCGTCAGTCAGTGTCTTAACCATTGTGGTACACTGATGTTCCGTCTTGCATTTCAGCACACCCACTTAAGATTTCCATGCGTTACAATGCACAGTGCTGCCAGCAGAAACAGTGCTCTGACCTTGTCCCACCTCATACAGCACCCTATAAGCAACATGGTAGTGTGCCTTGTTGGACAGTGCACTGTACAATGTGCCCTCTAGGGTACCTTATGGGGCGCCTTATGCAGCACCTTATATTACAGTGCTTTGAGAGTGCATTTGCTAGCAGTATTAATTACAATAACAATGTAAAATGCTTTTTAGAGCAATATTCCACATAATGCCTCAGCCAGCCTTATTCATTGGGCATAGCAGGGGATTGAACCCATGATCCCTACACCATTGGTCAGTGTCTTAACCATTGTGCTGTGGCTCTGTTGTTGTGATTTATCATCAGTGCACCGTCTTATGCCTTCCAAAGTTTACAGCACCCAGCCTTCTGCCACCCCGAATTAACATGCCGCCTTCTGCCGCCCAACATTACCAGCGCAACATCTTCTGCCGTCCGCACCTCACAGCGCACCGCCTTATGCCATCCAAACCGTCCACACTTAACATCGCACGGCCTTATGCCCAAAAAAAACCCATCGCACCGCCTTATGCCGCCCAACCTTAACAGCGTGACGCCTTATGCCGCCCAAAATCAATATGCCTCCTACAGCACTCTTATCCATAAAATGTGATGCCTCAGCCAGCCTTTTCCATTGCACACAGTAGGGGATTGAACCCATGATCCCTGCACCATTGGTCAGTGTCTTAACCATTGTGCTGTGGCTCTGTTGCTGTGCTTGGCCATCAGTGCACTGCCTTATGCCTCCCAAAGTTTACAGCGCACCGCCTTCTGCCGCACGGAATTAACATGCCGCCTTATGCCGCCCAACATTAACAGCGCAACATCTTCTGCCGTCCGCACCTCACAGCGCACCGCCTTATACCGCCCAAACCACCCACACTTAACATCGCATGGCCTTATGCCCCCCCCCAAAAAAAACCCACCGCCTTATGCCGCCCAACCTTAACAACGCGATGCCTTATGCCGCCCAAAATCAATATGCCTCCTACAGCACACTTATCCATAAAATGTGATGCCTCAGCCAGCCTTTTCCATTGACCACAGTAGGAGATTGAACCCATAATCCCTGCACCATTGGTTGGTGTTTTGACCATTGTGCTGTGGCTCTGTCGGTGTGCTTGCACATCTGCGCGACGCCTTATGCCTCCCAATATTAAAATAGCCTCCTAAATCAATAGCACACAGCCTAATGTCCATCAGCGTGCCACCCTATGCTGCCCCATATTAGACTAGCTCCTAAAGTAATGCTTCAGGCAGCCTTGTTCATTGGGCACTGTGGGAGATCAAACCCCTGATCCCTGCAACATTGGTATGTGCCTTAACCATTGTGCTGTGGCTCTGCTGTTTTGTTTGTTCATCAGCGCGCCGCCTTATGCCACCCCATATTGAGATGCCTCCTACAACATTAGCACACACCCTTATGCCCATCAGCGCGCCGCCTTATGCTGTCCAGTATTAGACTGCCTCCAAAACATTAGCATGCTGCCCATTATTTCACTGCCTCATAAATTAACCCCTCAGCCAGCTGTCTTTATTGGGCTCTGTGGGGGATCGAACCCCTGCTTCTTGCACCATTGGTATGTATCTTAACCATTGTGCTGTGGCTCTGCTCTTCTGCTTGTCCATCAGCGTGACACATATGCCTCATACGCAGCTGTCTGATGCGCTAAGGTGCGGGGCGCACAAGGGCGCCGTGCGCACAAGGGCGCCGTGCACCTTAGCGCATATGTAAATTCCAGCGTTTCATCTTCAGCGGGGAATGCCCACTCCTTATATGGCTCCTGCACACTACCGGGGCCCGCACTTTACCGGGGTTTTAGTAAACATGCCCCATAGTCTCAAAATGGGCCTGCACCTTAATGTAAAGAAGACAAAGATCATGACAACTGGCATAATCAACAGGTTCATTGTTGAAGGAGAAGAAATTGAAATTGTGAACAACTTTAACCTACTTGGATCAACTATCAATAAAGAAGCAACAAGCAGTCAAGAAATCAAACGACGCATTGTTCTTGGCAGAATGGCTATGAAAGACCTAGATAAGATTCTCAAGAGCAGAGATGTCTCTTTCTATACAAAGCTTTGACTTGCTCAAGCCATGGTATTTTCAATATTGGGTGGGCGTTTTTTGGACAGCTACACTTGACACAGAGCTCATGATGGGCTCGAAACATGCATGTCGTGTTTTGTATGTTAGTCCCTTTGCTTGAGAATTATGGACATCGCCTGTTTACAGATAAGTGTGTTCACACTCACTTGATTCACTTGAAGTTTTACTAATCTTGATCACTTCAATAAAAGGGCTTGACCGTCACGGAGGGGGGAGCTTTTTCCTCTCTCTCTCTCATGCCAGTAATTCCCGACAATAAAATATATTTTATATCATTTTGAAATGGTGAATTAGAGCTCATGGTTAATATGGTAATTACTTTATTTTGTTTTTTCATATGGTATTTTCAATAACATCATATGGATGTGAAAGCTGGACAGTGAAAAAGACAGACAGGAAGAAAATTGATGCCTTTGAATTATTATGCTGGCGGCGAATACTGTGTATTGGACTGCCTGAAGAACAAACCAGTCGGTACTAGAGGAGATCAAACCTAAGCTTTCTTTAGAAGCTCAGATAACAAGACTTCGACTTTCATACTTTGGACACATTTATTTATTTATTTATTTATTTATTTTATTTAACAATTCTTTTATACCGCGCTATTACAATCAGTGCGGTGTACAATGAACAAGAACATACTACAATGCATACAAGTAACATTGAGGTTTTTTTTTTTTTAATTCTTTATTTTCGTTTTATAACAACAAAGGAAAGGAAGACATACAGCTAAAAGACAGATACATAAAGTGTAATACATACACCAAAGTAAACCCCTACCACCCCCCTCCCCCCTGCTTCTTCTCTAGAAAACTAATCATTCCCGAAGCGGGCGTGTACTTACATTATTGTGTTACAAAACCTAACGGTGATCTGAAACATGATGAGTGCACATTATACAGGCATGTTGGAACAATGAGCAGATTGTACATAATCATTAAGCATCTGCCATTTAGACAAGCGAGAGTGAATTTGGGCATGGGGAATAGCTCTCCGAGGTATCTGCTCATATTTACTATATAAGCAGACGAGGTTCCACCATTCATTGACAGTAAGTCGAGAGCTATCCTTCCAATTCCTCGTGATTAAGCATATGGCTATACCCAGCATGAAATCAAGGAGAAAGCGACCCTTCTTAGGAAGAGAGGGGACCTCCGCCACAGAGCGGAGTCCCACGATCTTCCAAGAGAGAGGTTCGTGAAGGTGCAAGATAAATTGAATACGACCCCAGACCCGCCCCCAATAAACCTGTAGTTGAGGACACTCATAAATAACATGAGCGAAGGTTCCCACAGCAGTATGGCAAGACCAACACTGGTCCCTAGCATTTATGTTCCATTTGGCTATTTTTTCTGGGGTATAAAAGCATCTGTGTGCAAAAAAGAAGAGAGTTTGGGTAACAGAGGCAGACCGGGAAACCCGCACTACTTTGCTCCAGAATACGCTCCATTGCACAGGGGTTAAAGTGGTTTGCAGTTCGCGCTCCCAGGCTTGTTGGGCTCTGAAAGTGGCCGTGTCTGCACCCTGACATAATATTTTATAAAAGTTAGAGGCTACCCCATGTGTACTACTAATAGAGTGAACTATCTCTAATAGCCCATCCTCAGTAGGGGCAGAGGGCGGAATGATTCGAGCACTTTTGAGGCAGTGTTGAAGCTGCATCAATTGAAAGTAGTGTTTCGCTGGTAACGCAAATTCCTTTTGTAAATCAGAAAAGGTTTTCCAACGAGCTGCAGAGAAAAGCTGTTGGGGTGTCCAGATCCCCCTTGAGTACCAGGGTTTCCATGCTATCGTTCTATTTAGGACTTGAATTCTGGGGTTATTCCATAGCGGGAGTCCGTCCCGAGGACATACGTTCGGGCCCAGTGATAGAATGAGAGTGTTAAAGGCCGCAAGAGTATCGACAATCATTGGTGGATGGCGAGTGTCTACTTGATAGGACATACCGGGGAGATGGGTCAACGGAATTGGGCTACTAAGCTCCTCTTCTATGTCAAGCCAAACTGGTCTGCTGTCTGTTGAGGCATCTAGCCATCGGGCACCTTGCTTAAGTAGGAAGGCTTGATGATATCTAAGAAAATCAGGAAATCTGGTACCCCCTCGTTCCTTTGCAGACTGTAGTTTTTGTTTAGCTATCCTTGGTGGCTTGCCCTGCCAGAGATAACGGACGAGAAGGCCCTCAATATCTTTATAAGTATGTAGCGGGAGTAAGCATGGCAGCATTTCTAAAATGTAGTTCACTTTGGGGACTATCATCATTTTCACAGTTTCTAAGCGGCCCCACCATGTAAGAGATAAGGGAGACCAACGATTTGTGAGCTCACGGACTTTGGAGACTACCTCTTTGGCATTAAAACTGATAGTATCTTCTAAAGGAGAACAGTAATGGACCCCGAGATACTTCACCATGCGGGATTGCCAAAGGAAGGGAAAGGCCTGCATGTCAGCCTCATGTACCCAGCGGTTCAGTGGGAATGCTACAGATTTGGTCCAGTTAATTTTATAGCCCGATAATTGTGAGTATCCGTCAATCAGATCCAAGACAGCTGGAACCGATTCGAGGGATACGAAAAGCATAAGGTCATCTGCATATGCAGAGAGTTTAATCTCCCTATGACTGAAGGGGACACCTCGAATACGTGCGGACTGTCTAATAAGGAGGGCTAGGGGTTCAAGAGCTAGATCAAAGAGCATTGGTGATAGGGGGCAACCTTGACGCGTGCCTCTTTGGAGATTAAATGACTGAGACTTGATGGCATTTACACAAATACTGGCGACGGGTTGAGTATACATGACTTGGAGATATCGGAGGAAGCCCTCCCCAAAGCCATACCATCGGAGAACTGCGAATAAGAAGGGCCATTCTAGACGATCAAAGGCTTTTTCGGCATCCAGGGAAAGACCCACCCATGGCTGATCTAGATTGGCAGCACTGGATAGCACATGGCACAAGGTCCGAGCATTGTCAGCAGTTGATCTGCCGGGTATAAAACCGCATTGGTCGGGGTGAATTAGGGTGGCCATCCTGTCAGATAGCCGGGTGGCCAAGATCGTAGCGAAAATCTTATAATCGGCATTAAGTAGGGAGATTGGACGGTAGTTGGCGGTTAGTAGTGGGTCTCTGCCTTCTTTCTCAAATACTACCACATTAGCTGCAGCAAAGGATCCCAAAGAGGATGTATCTACCGCAAGGGCAGTAAAATAGAGTTTTAAATAGGGAACTAAATCTGCACTGAACGTTCTGTAGAATTCGGTCGGGAGACCATCGGGTCCTGCGGCACGGCCCGAGGCTGTTCGTTTTAGGGCAGATTGGATCTCTGAAGTAGAGAAGGGTTCATCCATCGCATCCCTATCATCTTCAGAGAGGGTCGGCCGCTGAATGCCAGAGAGCAATCGCTCGAATGTCTCTGACGAGAACTCACATTCAGATTGATATAGGCGGGTATAGAAATCCCGAAAGAGCTCTACAATGTCGGAGTCTGTGGTCACTATGCCCCCTCCCTGTGGAGCTCGAAGGGCCGCTACGCGTTTGGCTTCTTTTTGACCTTTCAAGGCGTTGGCTAACAGTCGACCGGCTCGGTTATTTTCACGATAATATGTCCCTCGCTGAAGCTCAATATCTTAGAAGCTGCAGTTGAGAGGATTGAATTATATTGAAAACGGAGACGCTGTAATCGAATTAATACACATGGATCAGTACGTGAAGTTAGAACTCGTTCGCCTGCTTTTATTTGTTGGTCTAGTATGAGTAGCTGCTGTTTGCGTTGTTTCCGCAGGCGGATTTGATAGCTAGTGATCGTTGCTCGAATGGCCGCTTTGAAGCCCTCCCACCAAGCCCAATTTGCAGTATCCTGGGGTAGATTAAAATGGAAGTAATCCTGTATGGCTGCTCGAATTTCTAACTGGAACTCTGGCTGAGTTAACAGGGCTCTATCAAAGAACCAGGCCCCCGAATTCCCTTGGGGTGCAGTAGTGTGTAATTGAAAGGAAATGGCAGCATGATCTGAAATATGTTGGGAGTGAATCTTTGCAGTGTCCACCTGAGGAACTAACAGTTTTGATATTAGAAAGAAGTCTATGCGAGACTGGGATTTATGAGGGGAAGAGAAGAAGGTGAAGTCAAGCTCATTGGGGTGTAGTAACCTCCATAGATCAACTAAAGCAAGATCTTTGATCAGGGAGGTAAGCGTGATGTGACTCTTGGGGGGACCACTTGTCCTAGGCGGCTGTTTGTCAATCAGGGGATCAAGGACTAGATTGAAATCCCCCCCAATTATCAATGAAGTATTAGCAGAGGCCTGTGCAACCTGAGCAATGGTAACAAAAAAGGCAGGGTCATCCACATTAGGAGCGTAAAGGCATATACATGTAACTTCAAGGCTACCTATCTTGAGGTGAACTCTGGACCATCTACCTTCTGTATCTGAGCTAGTCGCAATAATAGTAGCATGCAAAGATTTCCTAACCAGTATGGCAACCCCACATTTCTTAGAAACGGCTGGAGAATAGGCGGCCACCATGTAAGGTTTAATATTGAGTTTAAGAGTTTCCTTCGAATTTAAATGCGTTTCTTGGAGAAAAATCAGATCCGCAGCTTCCTGACTTAGGTAGCTCAGGATTTTCTTCCGTTTTATCGGATTATTGATTCCTTTTACGTTCAATGAGAAAATCTTACATGGTGCCATCAATCGGTAATAGACATTTTAGGTAAGGGCGCTTGAAAACATACAACATAATCAGAATCTGTGCAACAATGACATAATCACCGAGTATTCTGGCTAATACACCCCATATTGAAAAGTATGTACCAAAGTATCTTAGAGAAGAAGCAAAACCCCCAAAGAATATGGCGACCATATGTCTGCGGGAGGAGGCCCTAGAGAGGAAATAGAAAGACATGAAAAAAAAAGAAAAGAAACACCAGAGTCCATAATTAACACTGTCTCTGATACTCATCGAGGCTACTGTGGGTAGATGGAGTCGGGTCACAGATATCATCAAAAGTAAGGCAACAAACTGCCCTCGCCAGACTCTTTGCTGGGCTGCGGCAGATCCAATATGGCAGGTACAGCGGATATGAGAATACTTGCAGGAACATTCTGGAAGTCAGCGCATCAAGTCGGCTTCTTTGGAATCCAAAAACTCCGCTAGTAGATCAGGGTCCTCAAATGTTCTTGTCTGATTGTGAAGCGTGACTCGGAGCTTGGCCGGGTACATCAGGCCATAGCGGGCTTGTAGTTGTTGAAGCCTCGGCCGGAATTCCAGAAAGCGCTTTCGGCGGTCGACCGTGGGTTTAGCCAAGTCGGGATAGAAGGAGATCTTGTGGCTCTCAAACTCCATATGGCCCTTTGCCCGAGAGGCACTTAGAATTTGCTCCACGTGTTGATATCTCAAAAGTCGAAAAATGATAGGCCGCGGGGTCTTCCTGTTGAGCGTTATGCTTGTGGGTACACGATGAGCACGATCGATCTCCAAATCTTTGGCAAAGGTGATTTGGAGCAGGGAAGGGAGGATTTTGCATAAAAACTCTTTCATGTCTCCCGATTCCGCTCCCTCCGGTATGCCCACGAGTCGTATGTTGTTGCGGCGCGCTCTATTATTGCCATCTTCCACTTCTTTCTGCAAGGCCCGCACCTGACGTTCCACTTTGTCGAGTTTGGACAACCGGGCCGCATGGGAGTCCAATATGCTCTCCATTTTGTCCTGACGCGAAGAAAGCCCTTCTAGCTTGCCTTGCAGCACACCAAGATCTTCCCGCAGCGCTCGGAGTGCTTCACCGTTTGACTGCACGAGGTTTTTGACCCCTCTAATCTCTGCGAGAATTTCCTGCTGCATTTCGGGGCCCTCGCACAAGGCCAGCCCCTTCTGCGGGGACGGAGGTTCCGTTTTGGAGCGTTTGCCGTGAGAAGCCGCTGGAGATCCAAATTCCAGGCGCGTGGGTTTGGTCCCCGCCATCTCACCAATGTGCCCCGGCAAGATCAGAGTAGAAGTTCCAAGTATGTACGGTGTTAATTCAGGATTCTGAGTAGGCCTCTCGGGAGCCTCAGCGTTATGCGACCATCCCGCTGGACATCAGGCTCCGCCCCCCAGTAACATTGAGTTTTACATTAAACAGGGAACTTCAACAATAGGACAACCGGGGGAACTATGTACAAATTAACTTAATGTACTATGTACAGATTAACTTAATGTTATATACAGTAATATGAAACTCGTTTGGATGTTGTAATGTGGTTCACTAATAGGACTAGAGAGAAGGTTGACCAGCTAGCCCTTTTCAGGTTGTATTGCGGAGCTAGTTTTGATAATGTCTAGGTTGACTTCTGTGTAGCATTTTGTAAACAAGTGGTATTTCAATGCCTTTCTAAATAGGATTAGGTTTTTGATAGCACGGATTTCGTGAGGTAGCGCATTCCAGTTTAGAGGTGCAAATAAGGAGAAGGCCCTGTTGGAGGTGGCCTTAGTGCACTTCGTTATTATTTTTGGGACTATTAAGGTGTTCATTGATGTGGTTCTCCTTTTTCTGTTTTCCAGGGTGACATGGATGAGCTTGCTGATTGGCGTAGGGGGGCAGTTATTTAGTGCCTTGAAAGTAAGGACTAAAGACTTATACTGGATTCTGGCATGTAATGGCAACCAATACAGTTCTTTCATGATGGGTGTTATATGGTCAGATCTTGATGAACCAGAAAGGACTCTGGCGGCTGTATTCATGGCTAGGCGGAGCGGATTCAAAGTTGATTGAGGGAGGCCATGAAGGATGATGTTGGCAAAATCCAGGTGTGGGAGGATTAATGCCTGGAAGGTTGTTCGGAAGTCTGTGGGATCAAGTAGGGAGCGGAGGTGGCGTAGCGATTTGATCTTATAATATATAGTTTTTGTGATGTTCTTGACATGCGTTGTCATATCTAAGTGCTGATCCAATGTGATGCCGAGGTAACGGATGGTGGCTTTTGATTTCAGCTCTATGTTGTTGACGAGTAGAGATGGAGGAGGTATGAACTTACGGTTCCTTGTGACAAAAATAACGTCAGTTTTGTTGTGGTTAATCCAAAGGTTTTGAGATAGCAACCATTCGGCTGCAGCTTCAAAACAGTTGATTATTGGGGAGAATACTGGGTGTTCAATTGTGAATGGCATATATAGGAGGATGTCGTCTGCGTATGCGAGACATTGTACATTAAAGGATCTGATCAAGTCACATATCGGCTGCATGTAGATATTAAACATTAGTGCCGATAGGGACGATCCTTGGGGTACTCCCTGTGATTGCAGGAATGGTTCTGAGGATTCGTGGCCTGTTTTTACTTGTTGCCACCTGTTAGATAAGTAGGATTTACACCACTCGAGTGCTGTGCTTTGAATCCCCTTATCTTTATTTATTTATTATTTATTTATTAACAATTCTTATATACCGCACTATTAGACATCAGCGCGGTTTACATTGAACAAAAACATCCGACAATTTACATATGTCTGGTCAATTACATTTAACAGGAGATATAAACTTGGGAAATAGGGGAAACTATATACAAAGGTGTGTTATCTGACAAGAGTTATCTTGTGTGTTATCTTTCAAGCGTTGTAGGAGTATGTCATGACTCACAGAGTCGAAAGCGGCGGAGATGTCCAGGAAGATGAGGACGAAACCCTGTTGTATGTTATTTATTCCTGTTACCAGAACATTGAACAGGGTTGTAAGGACTGTGTCGACTCCATGCGCTTCCCTGAAGCCATGCTGAGATGGATCTAGTGGTGCTTCAGTGTCAATATGATGTTGGATTTGTTGTTGGGCAGCCTTCTCAATGATTTTTGCAAGCTGTGGGATGCTCGAGATAGGCCTGAAAGAATCAACTTTGGATGGGTCCAGTCTATTATTTTTCAGTAGGGGCTTGATGGAAGTGCGTTTTAGATTCTGCGGGAAGGAACCTGTTGAGAAGGACTGGTTCAGTATTTTGCTCAATATTTGACTGAGGTCATGTCGCATGTCCTTGATCCAGCTGGCTGGACACGGGTCGTTAGGAGCTGTACTGGGATTGATTGAGGCAATTATGTTCACAACCTCTCTATTTGATACAGTGGAGAAGTTGTGTAGTGGCATTGCCTGGGATGCCTTGGGTGAAGTGGTGGCGTTATTGACATTTGTGTCTGTGTTGGTTTTAATCATCTTTGATTGCAGGTAGTTTGCGTAGTCCTGCGGCTGAGGCATAGGGGGTTGTGCTGAGACCGGTTCACCTGTTATGGACTTTACTATGCTGAACAATGCATGTGGTTTGTTGAAGGAGCGTTTTATTAAGTCTGTGTGGTAAGTTTTCCTGCTCTGTGCTATCTTTGCTCGGTGGGTAGTTAGGTATGAGCTGTATGCTACCAGCGCCTCAGGAGAATGAGTTCGTCGCCACTTTCGCTCAAGTTTGCGTAGATGGTGGAGGGATGTGCGAAGGTCTGTGGAGAACCATGGAGTATGTTCACGTTTTCGAATTCTCTTTTCGGTGAGTGATGGGCAGGAGGCAGCTCTCAGGTTTTCATCCCATTTGGATACGAGATCATCTAAGTCCATGGTTGTGTTGGCCATGAGAGGTCTGAGATTCTCTAGGACTACGCTCTGGTTGAGTGGTCTAAAGCGGGTTGTGTGGGATCCAGATGTGTTAGAAGACTTTCTGGTTTTGCGGGATGTATTAATGGGTATATTGAAACTGAGAAGACTGTGGTCCGACCAGGGTACTGGTATTACAGATAGTGCAAGAGTTAGGGGTGTTATGGCGTTGGAGAGAGGTGCGAAAATGAGATCTAGTTTGCCACCTTTAGTGTGGGTGGGGGAATCGACAAGCTGTTTGTAACCTAGATCCTCCATGGCGTCAAGGAATGCTGCTGAGTGGCTGTCTTGAAGAGATGGGAGATTGAAGTCACCGATTAGCCAACTTGGTGAGCGTGAGGTGTATGTAGTACATGCCTGCTCAATTATAGTTGGAAGATCATCTGGAGAGTGGGAGGGTGCCCGATAGAAAAGGTTGATTGTGCAGAGCTCGTTAGCTATAGTGAGGGAGTCAAGATGAGTTGAGCTAGAGGAGTTGGACATCTTGAAGTGTAGATCAGCTTTGGCTAGGATGAGGGTTCCGCCTCCTTTCTGACTGGGTCTGTGGGATGTGTATATCATAAATCCTGGTGGTAGCATCTGATTTAGTAGTACGTTGTCACAGTCGGATAGCTATGTCTCTGTGATCATCAAGATGTCGAGATTATATTGGGGTATCAGGTCAATGGCTGCGGGCCATTTAGATCATCATGCGAAGAGAGAGATCATTAGAGAAAGACATCATGCTTGGCAAAATAGAAGGTCAACGCAAAAGAGGAAGGCCAGCAATGAGATGGATCGATACAATAACAGCAGCTATGGGTACCAGTCTGTCAACAATGAGCCGCCTGACTGAAGACCGAACACAATTTAGGATAGCTATCCAGAGGGTCGCCATGAGTCGACTCCGACTCGACGGCACTTAACAGCAACATCATATCTCTTCTATCCCACCTTTCCTCTAAAGTATACATATTAAGATCCTTAAGTCTGTCCTCATATGCTTTATAATAAAGATCACTAATCATTATAGTAGCCACCTTCTGTACAGACTCCAACCTGTTTATATCTTTTTGAAGGTGCACACATTACTCCAAATGAGGTCGCACCAAAGACTTATACAGAGGCACTATCACCTCCTTTCTTCTGCTGGCCATTCCTCTCCCTATGCACCCAAGCATCCTTCTAGCTTTTGCTGTCGCCTTTTCTACCTGTTTAGCTACTTTAAGATTGTCAAGAGTGGAGGAGTAGCCTAGTGGTAGAGCAACTGCCTAGTACCTAGAGGATCAAGGGTTTAATTTCTCACTGGTACTCCTTGTGACCATGGGCAAGTCACTTTACCCTCCATTGCCACAGAAGAAAAGGCTGGCAATCTACTTCTGGTGATACAATGCCAAGAAAACCCAGAGGTAGCTGGCTCACTATTAATCAACACTGACTTGATGGCACTAAAAAAAAGATTGTCAAACAGAATCATGCCCAGGTCCCACTCTCCTTTTGTGGATAAAAGTACTTCACCCCAAACACTGTACAGCTCCATTGGATTTTTGTAGCCGAAATGCATGACCCTGCATTTTTTAGCATTAAATCTCAGCTGCCAAATTTTAGACCATTCTTCAAGCTTAGCTAGATCCCCCCTCATTATCTACTCCTTCCTGGGTGTCTACTTTATTGCAGAGTTTGGTATCATCCGCAAAGAGGCAAACCTTACCCGACAGCTCTTCTGCTATATCACTAACAAAGATGTTAAAAAGAATCAGACCAAGGACAAAGACCTGCGGCACACACCGGTATACTCCTTCTCCTCAGAGTGAGCTCAATTTATCTGTACCCTTTGTCGCCTCCCATTCAACCAACCAGTAACTTTAGGGTCCATCCCTGGGGTGCTCTGTTTGTTTATAAGTCCCCTGTGAGGACCAGTGTCAAAGACTTTGCTGAAATCTAAGTAATCTCTTCAGTAGGTTTGCCAGTCTGCTGCAGAAGACACTTCAACTTTCTTGGTAGGCGCATGGCATCTCTGCTCCAAAGCTCTTAGAAAATCATCCTTCCCTGCAGTCAGCCAAACAAACTCTCCTGTACACTAGCTGTCACCAGCCCACTCCCTGCTCGGATGTTGTGCTAAACAGATAGCGTGGAAATAACTCTGTGCTGTCTGTTTAGAGTCAGTGCTAGCGCAGGTCAGCACATGCTGGATAGTTCACGCTTGAGCCTGTGCTGACAGTTAGGGGCATGCCGGGCCGTACCCAAGAGCTGTGTGAGTGATGCGGCCCCAAGGGCGCAAGTTCAGAAGGAGCAGCAATGTCATCACTGGGTTTGCAAAAAAAACAGCAAGACCATGTCTCTGCATGCGATCAGGTGAAGGGGTGGGCACCAGGTTCGCGAATCACAGGGGGCATTTCTGGCTTGGCATGGTCCTGGGGGTTTGTCTACTATGGAGCGCCTAAGTGCTGTTAGTTTCATTTCTGCCTTACTTTAAGCCCCTTTGGCTTATTGCTTGTTTATGAGGATGACAAGTGGCAAATTTGCCAACAAGCAACATATTAGGAATCTATTAGCTTTTTTATTGTTGCAAAGTGTTTCACAAATGCATTTTTGGATCCTGGTTATATTCTCTTCAGAGGCGGACAAGTTGCATTATTATTTTTTTTTTCAAAATACAGCAGCGAGATGAAATTTAGCAACCTGTAGCAATCTGCTGTGTTTTGACACTCCTAAAAATGTCAGATCTTTTCACTCCTCAAGCATTTCCTGCCATTTGCTAATGAAGGTGTCTGCCTGCACTATAACTACATCCTAGTTTTAATAGATTCAGAGACATGTAATTAGGATTTCAGTTTGCAGCTCCACAGACAATTTTTCATCCATTATTTTTAGAGATTTTCATAGCAAGGTTTATAATTAAAGAGTTTCACCCATATGCAAACTGTTAATGAGACGTGTTTCTAACTGGAATATTTGGGGGTGTGACTCAGAATGGAAGGATGCTCTTGAATCCGAATGCAACCCTCTAGAAACATGCTTCCAATCCACGGCTCTGTGCTGTGGGATTAATTGCTCCGAGATAGGACTGCAATTTCAAGGGACACCTGCTCTGTCTAAGTTTGACGTCTGAAATAGATACTGGGCATGAATTCGCGATTGCAAGGAATTCAAGGCCTTAGGAAATGAGAAACCCCAGGGCAATGCTCTGAAAAGGTGCCTAGTTTATAAAGGCAATGCAGGCATCTAGAACCAATGGTGCAGAAATACTTACATGCAAACTTAAACCTGCTCCAAAACGTGTAATGGTGCACTTGTGTGCTATGTGTGGATGTCCAGGTTTTATGAAATATGAACACACAATACAACTGTCCACCTGCTGAGCACGAATAAGTGCACATAGTTTTCTATGAATCATTTCCACATGTAAAACATGGTTTTTGCATGCAGAATGCTTTCTAAAATTATCCCAAAGCGATCAATGTCATTTCACAGACACGGACTTTGTGCTGTTAATAGAGCGCAATGTGCAACAGAACCAGTATTAGTCCACCAACAAAAGCACTAAGCCACGACAAATGTAAGAACCCAGTCTGATTACGTGGTAAGGAAAGAACAAAGTTTTTTATTATACCAATAACCTGAGAACTTCGCCGAAAAGACCCGACACAGGCCACGTCTGTTAACCTTCTTCAAGGGTAATATGGTGCACTGCGGTCACAAAATATATAAACAAACAGAACAGTGATTAAAAATTATAATACAAACAATAATTAAAAACATAATAAACACTATAAAAATAATTAAAAATGTATATATAAGACATATGAACAAATGTCTAACCACATAAATAGCCTTTACAATCATACAATCATATAAAAATGTAATAGATCAATATAAAAATCATAATGAATGAAACCATAAATGAAATAATGATTAAAACCATATATCTGCATATAAATATGGGTGAAAACTAACTAGAAAGATATGAGATAGATATCACAAACAGCATTATAATAGTTTGGACAGTCTTCTACATCTGTCATCATTTGTAAAGAGTTAGAAAGTTTATCTACCCAATATATTGTACACATTGTTCCATGTAAAGAGTTAGAAAGTTTATCTACCCAATATATTGTACACATTGTTCCATGTAAAGAGTTAGAAAGTTTATCTACCCAATATATTGTATACATTGTTCCATGTAAAAAGTTAGAAAGTTTATCTACCCAATATATTGTACACATTGTTCCATGTAAAAAGTTAGAAAGTTTATCTACCCAATATATTGTACACATTGTTCCATGTAAAGAGTTAGAAAGTTTATCTACCCAATATATTGTATACATTGTTCCATGTAAAGAGTTAGAAAGTTTATCTACTCAATGTATTGTACACATTGTTCCATGTAAAGAGTTAGAAAGTTTATCTACCCAATATATTGTACACATTGTTCCATGTAAAAAGTTAGAAAGTTTATCTACCCAATATATTGTATACATTGTTCCATGTAAAAAGTTAGAAAGTTTATCTACCCAATATATTGTACACATTGTTCCATGTAAAAAGTTAGAAAGTTTATCTACCCAATATATTGTATACATTGTTCCATGTAAAAAGTTAGAAAGTTTATCTACCCAATATATTGTATACATTGTTCCATGTAAAGAGTTAGAAAGTTTATCTACCCAATATATTGTACACATTGTTCCATGTAAAGAGTTAGAAAGTTTATCTACTCAATATATTGTACACATTGTTCCATGTAAAAAATTAGAAAGTTTATCTACCCAATATATTGTACACATTGTTCCATGTAAAGAATTAGAAAGTTTATCTACCCAATATATTGTACACATTGTTCCATGTAAAGAATTAGAAAGTTTATCTACCCAATATATTGTACACATTGTTCCATGTAAAGAGTTAGAAAGTTTATCTACCCAATATATTGTACACATTGTTCCATGTAAAGAATTAGAAAGTTTATCTACCCAATATATTGTACACATTGTTCCATGTAAAAAGTTAGAAAGTTTATCTACCCAATATATTGTACACATTGTTCCATGTAAAAAGTTAGAAAGTTTATCTACCCAATATATTGTACACATTGTTCCATGTAAAAAGTTAGAAAGTTTATCTACCCAATATATTGTACACATTGTTCCATGTAAAGAATTAGAAAGTTTATCTACCCAATATATTGTACACATTGTTCCATGTAAAAAGTTAGAAAGTTTATCTACCCAATATATTGTACACATTGTTCCATGTAAAAAGTTAGAAAGTTTATCTACCCAATATATTGTACACATTGTTCCATGTAAAGAGTTAGAAAGTTTATCTACCCAATATATTGTACACATTGTTCCATGTAAAGAGTTAGAAAGTTTATCTACCCAATATATTGTATACATTGTTCCATGTAAAGAGTTAGAAAGTTTATCTACCCAATATATTGTATACATTGTTCCATGTAAAGAGTTAGAAAGTTTATCTACCCAATATATTGTATACATTGTTCCATGTAAAAAGTTAGAAAGTTTATCTACCCAATATATTGTACACATTGTTCCATGTAAAAAGTTAGAAAGTTTATCTACCCAATATATTGTATACATTGTTCCATGTAAAAAGTTAGAAAGTTTCTTTATGTTCAATGTAACGTATACAGTAGTATACATAAGTTGTTAATTCGTTCCATGTAAACCGCCCCTGATCTCTGGAAGGGGCGGTATAGAAGAAATAAATAAATAAATAAAATAAATAAATTATAAACACAGCTATACATATTGATACACTAAACAATAAAAGTGGCCATATTACCCCTGAAGACGGCTAACGAAACACGGCCTGTGTCGGGTCTTTTCGGCAAAGTTCTCAGGTTATTGGTATAATAAGGGCGCAGTTGAGGGCATGGAACCCGCTCCCGCTGTCTCTGATGGGGAGAGTGGCGGCGTTAGGGATGGTAATCCTGCCCCGAGTGCTATATTAGCTACAGATCCTCCCGGTGTGGCTCCTACAGAGAGATTTGAAGTGTATTGATCAAGAGATTCGGGGGTTTTTGTGGAAAGGGGCCAGGGCGCGTATTCCATTGTACCGTCTGAGAGGGAGATGGAAAAACGGTGGGATAGGAGTCCCAGATCTACGGTTGTATGCCTTGGCCTGTCAGGCACGTCATTTAGGGGATTGGTTAGGGGATACCGAGGTGTATACTCCCAGAGCGTTGGAGGAGGCCTTGGTAGCCCCGCAAACCTTGACCGCGGTATTGCACTTGGAGAGCTCAAATATACCAGGACGGGTGATTCGCAGTGTTTTGGTGAGTTCAGCCAGGTATACGTGGCAGGCTTTGAATAAGTACTGGGGCAGGTCGCCAGGGGCTTCGAGCTGGTTGCCACTCCAGGGAAACATCCAATTTACCCCAGGATCTGATACGGCCATGTTTTGGGAGTTGGGGAAGCTAGGGATTCGTAATCTTGGGCATGTGGTGGAGCCCGCAGGGAAGTGTAAGTTGTTCGAGGCCCTTCATGGGGAATATGAGCTGGAGGGATGCCACTACTTCGCGTATGCTCAGTTGCATCATTATGTTGCCTCCCTCCCACAAACTGTGCTGACGGTGGAGAGATCGGCGCAGATCTTAGAATATTTTGCGTTGGGGACGGAAGCCCCACCCACCATTGCGAAGTTGAAATGCAGGTTAGAGGGATTTATTGAGCCGCAGGATTATTCGAGGGAGGAGGCTGCGTGGGCGAGGGAATTGGGCCAGGAGGTGGTGCCCGGTTCTGTTCGGGCTGCTCTGGGTTGGATAATAGGGTTGGTAGAAGGGGTTAGATGGTGGGAGGTCCAGTTTAAGTGTATTCTGGGTGCACATTTTTCCTCACGACGGGCTCTGCGGAGCCGCCTTGCGGTGGATGGTGGATGTCCAAAGTGTGACTGCCCCCTGGCAGATTTGGATCATATGTGGTGGGGATGTCTTGCTCTTTGCTCATATTGGAGGCGGATTGGGAGCTACCTGAGTAGTTTGCTTCAGCAACAAATTTGTTAGACGGAGGCAGGGGTAGTGTTGGATCAACTTGGACCACTCCATCCGAAGGGGAGGTGGGAGAGATTATTAGTGAGGAAGGTATGTCTGGTGGGTAAGGGCCCGATACTTCGGAGGTGGAGGGAGCCTATTGCCCCTACCTTTTGGGAATGGCGTTAACAGCTTTCACCAGCTGATACTTTTTGAGAGAAGGGCAGCTAGAGGGAGGATTCAACATTGGACCTCCTTTTTACAAATTTGGGAGCCCTATATTGAAAAGCTGGGACCATACACCCGTAATGAAGTGCTGTGACTGGGATAGGGTGGGGGTGTAGTGGATAGATAGGGGGGGTTATTGGTAAAAGGTTGGTGTACGGGTTAATAACAGGTGGGTGAGATCTCGGGTAGTCCCTGAGAGGGAGGGAATGCAAACAGGGGAGGCTGCGGGGTAGAGGGGGATAGGGAGGGGTCGGTTATATCTTGTTTCTAGTTGGCCGTTTGTGTAGCCTTCCGGTGAGCAGATAAGAGACAACCCTGCCTGGAGGCGCTCTGTATCTGTATATGTATAAATGTATATACGTTGTGTTGTGTGATGTACTGCAGTGGTTCAATAAACAGAGTTAACCCCCCCCCCCCAAAAAAAAAAAAAAAAACAGAACCAGTATTATCCATGTGTAGCTCACTTTGAAAAGGGGAACTTGTAAATCTTTGCATTTGGTGTACCATGCCCAACGTTTTATGCGAGTTCGAGCTGCTGTTTTGCTGCTCAGGACCCACTTATCTGGGCTGTGTCCATGACCCCACCGGATGTCAAGTTGATCCTACTTTGTTGTTCAATACCCGTTGCCGCAGGCTCTGCCCCTGACTCTGCCACATGCCAAGGTGTCTTCCCTCAAGAGTTTTGAAACTGTAGCCTTGCGACTCCTGAAATGTTTCTTCACACACCTCCTTCTCTCCCATACCTACTCATATGTCTACAATCAGAGTTCATTATGGCCACTGGCCAGCACTTGGGCCACAACTGGAAGCTCTTCTGTCCTTTATCAGCCGGCGAATGCTGACAGCTAATCACTTATATTCTGCATATCATTAGTTCTTACACAGATTACAAAATCCATGAGAAATAATAATTACAAACCAGAAAAACCCAAAGGGGGTCTCATGCATGCCCCTATGTGCCCGATCGCAATCTGTCACACGGAGGTAGACCCAATTCCGATCCCATGGGGGCTAGATATGCCCCACTGGATCACAATCGGGTCCAGGGTCTGTACGTGCAGACCAGGATCCCATTCCAAACAGCCTGCACATACAGAGCCATGCCTGGCTAACTCAGTCAGGCTCCTGAATGGAGCCGTGATCCCCGGTCACCGGCTACTTTGTCCTTTCCCCACAGCCCGACCCCCAATCTGGCCTTCCATTGCCAGGGTTGGGCTGTGGGGAACCCCCTTTACCCCCTCACCTGTTCGCCACCGACCAAGGCTGCCATCTCCCAACGTCCGAAGTGGAATAAGTCCCCCGTCCAGTCTGTCAACCCAGGACATACAGGGTCGATGTCAAAATTGGCCCTGTACATCCAGGGTCGTGGACCGCCCACTGCCTGCCCTAACTCTGCCTCTGCACCGCCCCCTCCCACCTCCATCTAAGCCTCCCCGTACAAACTCCTTGTTCGTACAGGGAGGCTTCTGACAGGGCAGGCGGGGGGGGGGGGGGCAGTAGTGGGTCGGGACGTCCACCCCCACCACTCTTGTGACAGAATGTCCATAAAGTCCAAAGAAGCTGCGCTTACGCACCTACACTTACAATTATTCCTAAAAGCGGTTTTGAAAAATACAGTCTTCAAGCACTTCCTGAGCTTTAAAGAGTGTATTCAACACAATTAACATGGTTAGCAGACCTGCCAACCACAATGTAAGATCTTTTCTCGCCATATCAATTTAACTTTAGCAATTTGGAAAATCCTTGGTCCTGATATTCAGCAGCGCTGACAGCTGTCTCTTAACCAATGACTCGCATATTCATGGCTGGGGCTATATCCGGCCACCGGACTTGAATATCCAGTTCAGCCAGATAGTGTGGAAGCAATATTCAGCCATGGCGCAGTTAACCTCTGCGGCGACTTAGGACTAACATTTGCTACTTAAGAATGAGCACGTAGAGGCTGAATAGCCCTGCTGACCAGTTATGACTAGATTCTGCCCCTGCTCAGTACCCAGAACACCCCCAGCTGGCTAGCGCTGGCGTGTTCACCACTGACCATCCCTCCCACCCCCCTTAATCTCCATCATTCTTGCATTAATTTGAATATACAATTAGATTAGCTACAACCATTATCTACAATGGTCTGTCCCTGACCTCCACTCTCAAACTACTTTTAAAATTTTATTGCAACATTGGCAGGAATATCAAAGAACATTTAATAGCTTGCATGGCTATAAGAAAAAGTCTGACTGCCTCTTTTTGGATAGCAGAAGCAGGTCCTTTAAAGCTGTGTACCAGCGCGCTTGCGAGAATACCCAACCAGTCTGCTGCATTTCTACATAAGGTATTGGGTCTTTGTTTTTCTTTTCATTCCTCTTGGAGGCAAAGAATTCCATTACAAACAAAATACTGACAGAAGGATCAGGGAAAAGAGCTGCAAGACACGTAGCACTAGCAACTATACAGCAGGGCAGTGAACCAAGAGACTGGGAAGAGCAGCAGCACTATGAGTAGCACTAGCAACTATACAGCAGGGCAGTGAACCAAGAGACTGGGAAGAGCAGCAGCACTATGAATAGCACTAGAAACTATACAGCAGGGCAGTGAACCAACAGACCGGGAAGAGCAGCAGCACTATGAGTAGCACTAGCAATTATACAGCAGGGCAGTGAACCAACAGACTGGGAAGAGCAGCAGCACTACGAGTAGCACTAGCAACTATAGTGCAGGGCAGTGAAACAAGAGACCGGGAATAGCAGCAGCACTATGAGAAGCACCAGCAACTATACAGCAGGGCAGTGAACCAACAGACTGGGAAGGGCAGCAGCACTATAAGTAGCACTAGCAATTAAAAAGCAGGGCAGTGAACCAAGAGACTGGGAAGGGCTGCAGCACTATGAGTAGCACTAGCACCTATACAGCAGGGCAGTGAACCAAGAGACCGGGAAGGGCAGCAGCACTATGAGTAGCACTAGCAACTATACAGCAGGGCAGTGAACCAAGAGACTGGGAAGAGCAGCAGCACTATGAGTAGCACTAGCAACTATACAGAGGGGCAGTGAAGCAACAGACTGGGAAGAGCAGCAGCACTATGAGTATCACTAACAACTATACAGCAGGGCAGTAAACCAACAGACTGGGAAGAGCAGTAGCACTATGAATAGCACTAGCAACTATACAGCAGGGCAGTGAACCAAGAGACTGGGAAGAGCAGCAGCACTATGAGCAGCACTAGCAACTATACAGCAGGTTAGTGAAACAAGAGACCGGGAAGGGCAGCAGCACTATGAGTAGCACTAGCAACTATACAGCATGGCAGTGAACCAAAAGACCGGGAAGAACAGCAGCACTATGAATAGCACAAGCACCTATACAGCAGGGCAGTGAACCAACAGACTGGGAAGAGCAGCAGCACTTTGAGAAGCACTAGCAACAATACAACAGGACAGAGAACCAACAGACTGTGAAGAGCAGCAGTACTACGAGTAGCTCTAGCAACTATACAGCAGGGCAGAGAACCAACAGACTGGGAAGTGAAGCAGCACTATGAGTAGCACGAGCAACTATACAGCAGGGCAGTGAACCAAGAGACCGGGAAGAGTAGCAGCACTATGAGTAGCACTAGCAACTATACAGCAGGGCAGTGAACCAACAGACTGGGAAGAGAAGCAGCACTATGAGAAGCACTAGCAACTATACAGCAGGGCAGAGAACCAAAAAACTGGGAAGTGCAGCAGCAATATGAGTAGAACTAGCAACTATACAGCAGGGCTGAGAACCAACAGACTGGGAAGGGAAGCAACACTATGAGTAGCACTAGCAACTATACAGCAGGGCAGTGAACCAAGAGACCGGGAAGAGCAGCAGCACTATGAGCAGCACTAGCAACTATACAGCAGGGCAGTGAACCAAGAGACCGGGAAGAACAGCAGCACTATGAGTAGCACTAGCAACTATACAGCAGGTGTAATGGGGAAGAGACGTCCTTTGCCATGCAAACAGAGGAACCTGAGCGAAGTAGGTCTGTTGCTGACACGAAGGCAAAGCACAGGACTCCCAGTTGCCAGGAGCAACATAAACAAACCCAGCCACGAGTGCAGCAGCCCTGCCCAGCTAGCAAACAATCCCCATCTCCTGAGCCCAATAGTTTTCACCTGAGAGGGGGAAGGGCTAGATTAGCTCCAAACCAGACATATAAGAAAAGTTCATTAGAGTTTCACTGTGAAGGGCAGCAAAAGAAGCACGGGAAGCAAAGAGCAGGAGGAGCAGAGGAACCGGAGAACGAGAGAGAGAAAGCTTGGACAGACCCAGCTGGGAAAGCTGAAGTCTGAGACTCAGAAGCAAGGTGTGTTTCAGTGTGGAAGGAAGCACGAGAGAAAGTACGTGAGTGACTCAGAGGATTGTGATTCTGAGAGTGATAGAGAAATACAGGAAGTAACCAGCAGGAATAACTGGAGGAGTAGGGCCCAAAAACCCTGTGGCAAGAACTCCAGGCAATTGTCCTATTGGGAAGACACACAGAGGGAAACGTTACCGGTAAAGCTATCTGGGAAGCACTTGCAAGCTCCAGGGAGTGAAAGGTGTTCGGTGGAGGACATTTGCATGTTAGAGGAAGAGGTTGAGAAGCCAAAGTACAGAGGAAAACCTCTGAGGTTTAAACCCCTTCCTGACCAGGCTGTGCACGGACTTTCCCCTGTCTCTAAGCCAGAAGGTAGGCTGTCTAATTACTATAAGGATAAAAGTGGTTATAAGAAGTTCTCTTATAGAAACCCTAAAGGGTGTGACTCTCCTCTCTGCTATTCTAAGATATATGGTAATACTGAACCCTATCTCATGGAGGGCTTGATAGAGAAGCCTCAGGAACAGATAGAGGGTGGAAGTTGGGAAACGTTGTATACCAAGCAGAAGTTGTACTTACCAGAGAATCAGCATGAGGCAATGCTGATTGATCCTCAGGAAGAAGAAATATCAGATAACCAAATGGACTGTACTTTAATGGTTACAGATAATATAATTTCTCTGTGCTGAGCCAGGTGATGTGAAAGCTGTTTAAACTGGCAGTTGAAGAGCACAGGATTTTCCTTGCTTATACAAAGTGACTGTATGCTGTAAATAACGAGGAACTTTGGATTTAAGTTGAGAAGCTGTTATTGTTTCCTTTCTTATTTTGTGCCAGAGTGTATGGCCTTTTTGTCCTGAGATATATTGTGTTTGAATCCGCCCCAGGAGGGGAATTAAAAGCCTGTCATTGCCTGTACCACTAGCACCACAACTGCATCTTATTGAAAAGGGAAAAATACTACAACTCCCAGGAGGCAATGCAAGCCTAAAGCATTGCTCCAGTGTTTCAATAAAGAGTCCCCAGGCATTCTATCCCATATGTCTAAGCTACGGGCCGACTACTGGTGACACAGGGTAGTGAAGCAACAGACTGGGAAGGGCAGCAGCACTATGAGTAGCACTAGCAACTATAGAGCAGGGCAGTGAAACAAGATACAGGGAGGAGCAGAAGCACTATGAGCAGCACTAGCAACTATACAGCAGGGCAGTGAACCAAGGGACCAGGAAGAGCAGCAGCACTAGGAGTAGCACTAGCAACTATACATCAGGGCAGTGAACCAACGGACTGGGAAGGACAGCACCACTATGAGTAGCACTAGCAACTATACAGCAGGGCGGTGAACCACCAGACTGGGAAGAGCAGCAGTACTATGAGTAGCACTAGCAACAATACAGCACGGCAGTGAACCAAGAGACCGGGAAGAGCAGCAGCACTATGAGTAGCAGTAGCAACTATACAGCAGGGCAGTGAACCAACAGATTGGGAAGAGCAGCAGCACTATGAGCAGCACTAGCAACTATACAGCAGGGCAGTGAAACAAGAGACCGGGAAGGGCAACAGCACTATGAGTAGCACAAGTACCTATACAGCAGGGCAGTGAACCAACAGCCTGGAAGAGCAGCAGCACTACGAGTAGAAATAGCAACTATACTTCAGGGCAGTGAAACAAGAGACCGGGAAGGGCAGCAGCACTATGATTAGCACTAGCACATATACAGCAGGGCAGTGAACCAACAGACTGGGAAGAGCAGCTCACTATGAGTAGCACTAGCAAGTATATAGAGGGGCAGTGAACCAACAGACCGTGAAGAACAGCAGCACTATGAGCATCACTAGCAACTATACAGCAGGGCAGTGAACCAACAGTCTGGGAAGAGCTGCAGCACTATGAGCAGCACTAGCAACTATACAGCAGGATAGAGAAGCAACGCTTGGGAAGGGCAGCAGCACTATGAGCATCACTAGCAACTATACAGCAGGGCAGTGAACCAACAGTCTGGGAAGAGCTGAAGCACTATGAGCAGCACTAGCAACTATACAGCAGGGCTGAGAACCAACATACTGGGAAGAGCAGCAGTACTACAAGTAGCACTAGCAACTATACTGCAGGGCAGTGAACCAAGAGACCGGGAATAGCAGCAGCACTATGAGAAGCACTAGCAACTATACAGCAGGGCAGTGAACCAACAGACCGGGAAGAGCAGCAGCACTATGAATAGCACTAGCAACTATTCATCAGGACAGTGAATCAAGAGACCGGGAACAGCAACAGCACTATGAGAAGCACTAGCAACTATACAGCAGGGCAGTGAACCAAGAGACCAGGAAGAGAAGGAGCATTATGAGTAGCACTAGCAACTATACAGCAGGGTAGTAAAACCAAGAGACAGGGAAGTGCTGCACCAATATGAGTAGCACTAGCAACTATACAGCAGGGCAGTGAAGCAAGAAACACGGAAGAGCAGCAGCACTATGACTGGCACTAAGAGCACTAGAGCAGGGCAGCAAACCAACAGACCGGGAAGAGCAGCAGCAATATGAGTAGCACTAGCAACTATACAGCAGGGCAGTGAACCACCAGACTGGGAAGAGCAGCAGCACTATGAGAAGCACTAGCAACTATACAGCAGGGCAGTGAACAAACAGACCGGGAAGAACAGCAGCACTATGAGTAGAACTAGTAACTATACAGCAGGGCAGTGAACCAACAGACCGGGAAGAGCAGCAGCACTATGAGCAGAACTAGCAACTATACAGCAGGGTAGTGAAGCAAAAGTCTGGGAAGGGCAGCAGCATTATGAGCAGAACTAGCAACTATATAGCAGGGCAGTGAACCAACAGAACGGGAAGAGCAGCAGCACTACGAATAGCACTAGCAACTATACTGCAGGGCAGTGAACCAAGAGACCGGGAATAGCAGCAGCACTATGAGAAGCACTTGCAACTATACAGCAGGGCAGTGAACCAACAGACCGGGAAGAGCAGCAGCACTATGAGTAGCACTAGCAACTATACAGCAGGGCAGTGAACCAAGAGAACAGGAGGAGGAGGAGCATTATGAGTAGCACTAGCAACTATACAGCAGGGCAGCAAACCAATAAACTGGGAAGGGCAGCAGCACTATGAGTGGCTCTAAGAGCACTAGAGCAGGGCAGCGAACCAAGAGACCGGGAAAAGCAGCTGCACTATGAGTGACACTAAGAGCACTAGAGCAGGGCAGTGAACCAGGAGTCCGGGAAGAACAGCAGCACTATGAGTAGCACAAGCACCTATACAGCAGGGCAGTGAACCAACAGCCTGGAAGAGCAGCAGCACTACGAGTAGAAATAGCAACTATACTGCAGGGTAGTGAATCTAGAGACCGGGAAGAGGAGAAGCACTATGAGCAGCACTAGCAACTATACAGCAGGGCAGTGAACTAACAGACTGGGAAGAGCAGCAGCACTATGAATAGCACTAGCATCTATTCATCAGGTCAGTGAATCAAGAGACCGGGAAGAGCAGCAGCACTATGAGTAGCACTAGGAACTATACAGCAGGGCAGTGAACTAACAGACTGGGAAGAGCAGTGACTGGTAGAAGCACTAGCAACGATACAGCAGGGCTGAGAATCAACATACTGGGAAGAGCAGGAGCACTACGCGTAGCACTAGCAACTATACTGCAGGGCAGTGAACCAAGAGACCGGGAATAGCAGCAGCACTATGAGAAGCACTAGCAACTATACAGCAGGGCAGTGAACCAAGAGACCAGGAAGAGGAGGAGCATTATGAGTAGCACTAGCAACTATACAGCAGGGCAGTGAACCAAGAGACCGGGAAGAGTAGTAGCATTATGAGTGGCACTAAGAGCACTAGAGCAGGGCAGGGAACCAAGAGACCGGAAGAGCAGCAGCACTATGAATGGCACTAAGAGCACTAGTGCAGGGCAGGGAACCAAGAGACCGGGAAGGGCAGCAGCACTTTGATTGGCACTAAGAGCACTAGAGCAGGGCAGTGAACCAAGAGACTGGGAAGGGCAGCAGCACTATGAGTGGCACTAAGAGCACTAGAGCAGGGCAGTGAACCAGGTGACTGGGAAGAGCAGCAGCACTATGAGTGACACTATGAGCACTAGAGGAGGGCAGTGAACCAAGAGACCGGGAAAAGCAGCAGCACCTTTTGTGGCACTAAGAGCACTAGAGCAGGGCAGGGATCCAAGAGACCGGGAAGAGCAGCAGCACTATGAGGGGCACTAAGAGCACTAGAGCAGGGCAGTGAACCAGGAGACTGGGAAGAGCAGCAGCATTACGAGTGGCACTAGAGCAGGGCAATGAACCAAGAGACCGGGAAGAGCAGCAGCACTATGAGTGGCACTAAGAGCACTAGAGGCGGGCAATGAACCAAGAGACCAGGAAGAGCAGCAGCACTATGAGTGCCACTAAGAACACTAGAGGAGGGCAATGAACCAAGAGACCGGGAAGAGCAGCAGCACTATGAGTGTCACTAAGAGCACTAGAGCAGAGCAGTGAACCAAGAGACTGGGAAGAGCAGCAGCACTATGAGTAGCACTAAGAGCTCTAGAGCAGGGCAGTGAACCAAGAGACAGGGAAGAGTTGCAGCACTATGAGTGGCACTAAGAGCACTAGAGCAGGGCAGTGAACCAAGAGACCGGGAAGAGCAGCAGCACTATGAGTGGCACTAAGAGCACCAGAGCAGGGCAGTGAACCAAGAGACCGGGAAGAGCAGCAGCACTATGAGTGGCACTAAGAGCACCAGAGCAGAGCAGTGAACCAAGAGACCGGGAAGAGCAGCAGCACTATGAGTGGCACTAAGAGCACCAGAGCAGGGCAGTGAACCAAGAGACCGGGAAGGGCAGCGGCACTATGAGTGGCACTAAGAGCACCAGAGCAGGGCAGTGAACCAAGAGACCGGGAAGAGCAGCCGCACTATGAGGGGCACTATGAGCACTAGAGCAGGCAGTGAACCAGGAGACTGGGAAGAGCAGCAGCACTATGAGTGACACCAGAAGCACTAGGATAGGGCAGTGAACCAAGAGACAGGGAAGAGCAGCAGCACTATGAGTAGCACTAAGAGCACTAGAGCAGAGCAGTGAACCAAGAGACAGGGAAGAGCAGCAGCACTATGAGTGGCACTAATAGCAATAGAGCAGGGCAGTGAACCAATAGACCGGAAAGGGCAGCTACATTATGAGTAGCACTAAGAGCACTAGAAAAAGGCAGTGAACCAAGAGACTGGGAAGAGCAGCAGCACTATGAGTGGCACTAAGAGCACTAGAGCAGGGTAGGGAACCAGGAGACTAGGAAGAGTAGCAGCACTATGAGTGACACCAGGAGCACTAGAGCAGGGCAGTGAACCAAGAGACCGGGAGGAGCAGCAGCTCTTTTTGTGGCAATAAGAGCACTAGAGCAGGGCAGGGATTGAAGAGACCGGAATAGCAGCAGCACTATGATGGGCACTATGAGCACTAAAGCAGGCAGTGAACCGGGAGACTGGGAAGAGCAGCAGCACTATGAGTGACACGAGGAGCACTAGGGTAGGGTAGGGAACCAGGAGACTGGGAAGTGCAGCAGCACTATGAGTGACACTAAGAGCACTAGAGCAGGACAATGAACCAAGAGACCGTGAAGAGAAGCAGCACTATGAGTAGCACTAAGAACACTAGAACAGGGCAGTGAACCAAGAGACAGGGAAGAGCAACAGCACTATGACTGGCACTAAGTGCACTAGAGCAGGGCATTGAACCAAGAGACAGGGAAGGGCAGCAGCACTATGACTGGCACTAAGAGCACTAGGGCAGGGCAGTGAACCAAGAGACAGGAACGGGCAGCAGCACTATGAGTGACACTATGAGCACTAGAGGAGAGCAGTGAACCAAGAGACCGGGAAGAGCAGCAGCACTTTTTGTGGCACTAAGAGCACTAGAGCAGGGCAGGGATCCAAGAAACCGGAAGAGCAGCAGCACTATGAGGGGCACTATGAGCACTAGAGCAGGCAGTGAACCAGGAGACTGGGAAGAGCAGCAGCACTATGAGTGCCACTAAGAGCACTAGAGGAGGGCAGTGAACCAAGAGACCGGGAAGAGCAGCAGCACTATGAGTGCCACTAAGAGCACTAGAGGAGGGCAGTGAACCAAGAGACTGGGAAGAGCAGCCGCACTATGAGTGGCACTAAGAGCACTAGAGCAGGGCAGTGAACCAAGAGACCGGGAAGAGCAGCAGCACTATGACTAAGAGCACTAGAGCAGGCAGTGAACCAGGAGACTGGGAAGAGCAGCAGCACTATGAGTGCCACTAAGAGCACTAGAGGAGGGCAGTGAACCAGGAGACTGGGAAGTGCAGCAGCACTATGAGTGCCACTAAGAGCACTAGAGCAGGGCAGTGAACCAAGAGACCGGGAAGAGCAGCAGCACTATGAGTGGCACTAAGAGCACTAGAGCAGGGCAGTGAACCAAGAGACCGGGAAGAGCAGCAGCACTATGAGTGGCACTAAGAGCACCAGAGCAGGGCAGGGATCCAAGAGACCGGGAAGAGCAGCAGCACTATGAGTGACACTTAGAGCACTAGAGCAGGGCAGTGAACCAAGAGACTGGGAAGAGCAGCAGCACTATGAGTGGCACTAAGAGCACTAGAGCAGGGCAGTGAACCAAGAGACCGGGAAGAGCAGAAGTACTATGAGTGGCACTAAGAGCACTAGAGCAGGGCAGTGAACCAAGAGACCTGGAAGAGCAGCAGCACTATGAGTGGCACTAAGAGCACTAGCGCAGGGCAGTGAACCAAGAGACCGGGAAGAGCAGCAGCTCTTTTTGTGGCACTAAGAGCACTAGAGCAGGGCAGGGAAGAATAATTTGGAGATCAGACTTTGGTTCACATTAGAGACATTCTGGCTCCATCTGATTATTTATTTCAGAAACAGAAGCAACAGTGGTTTAATAAGCCATTTAATGGAGAAATCAGGGGCCCTGGGGTCTGAGAGCTTCTCCAGCTTGTTTTCATATGGCTAAGATGTGTAGCAACACATCAGCATTTATCAATATTTATTATCATTAAGATGGATCTGTGGAATCTTTCACCAGCTGCTTCCCATCCAGTCTGTAGCAAGTCATCCACTAACCACATCAAAATCAGAGTCATACTTGGAACCCAGACAAGTAGCCAGTGGAACCATTGCATTAATCAAAACCTCGGCACCGACCAGTGGAAAAAGAGTCCCAGAGCAGCCTTAATAGCTGCAATAATGCTTTAATGTTACCTTCTAAGAAAGTGGAAGCCTAAGAGAAGACAATGCTGTGGATTAATTTGTGTTGCAGCTGATAGGACTTGTTTGCGGATGATACCAAAATCTGCAATAGAGTAGACACAGAGGAAGGGGTCAATAACATGAGAGGGATCTGGCTAAGCATGAAGAATGCTCAAGGATTTTGCAACTGAAATTTAATGCTAACAAATTTAGGATTTTGCATTTAGGCTGCAAAAATCCAAAGGAGCAGTATAGTGTAGGGGGTGAAGTACTGCTGTTCATAAACGAAGAGCGGGAGCTGGGCATAATTGTGTCTGATGATCTTAAAGTAGCTAATCAGGTAGAAAAGGTGACTGTGAAAGCTAGAAGGATGCTTGGGTGCATAGGGAGAGGAATGGCCAGCAGAAGAAAGGAGATGATATTGCCTCTGTATAAGTCTCTGGTGCGATCAGGGGCAGCTCTATAATGAGGTGAAGTGAGGCAGCTGCTTCAGTCAGCAAAGTTTTGAGGGTGGCAAAAAATACTCCCAAAACAGCCTCCTCACTTCGACTTCAAAAGTTAAAAAACAACAATAACAAGCACACAAGTTGCTGCTGCCACTTGGTCTGCTTCTCGGCAGCGGCAGACTCACCCCCTCCTTTTCCTGGCAATTGTGGCTCCTGCCTCTTAGAACCACGGCTGTATTAGCGATCTGCAGTTTAAACAAAAGCCAATCCGGTGCGAAGCCTTCCCGCCTCTGTGAAGGAACTGTGCAGCTGTCACATTAGCTTCCTTTGTGGGGGGGACGCAGCTGCATGGCTCCTTCACAGAGGCCGGAAGGCTCCGCACTGGTTTGGCTTTTGTATAAAATGCAGATCCTTAGCACAGCCGCGGTTCTAAGAGGCAGGGGCCGCGGCTGCCAAGAAAAGGAAAGGGTGAGTCTGCAGCAGGGGAGCTAACATGGGGGAAGGTGGGAGCTGGTAGCGGGCTGACATGGGGGGGGGGGAAGAGGGGGCTGGAAGGGAATTGACATTTTATTTATTTAACAAGATTTATATACCGTCTTTCTACAAGTCAAGACGGTTTACACAGAACATTTTGGCAGTATGTTTCAACTGTTTACAAGGAACAAGTTAACAGGAATACATGGGATAAAGGATGAGAACTAATTACAATGAACAGTGATTAACTATTTACATAGGTATTTACAAGGAAACCAATAGGCTGTATAATAGGATTTGAGAGGCCAAATGTAGGGAGGGGAGTGTATAGGAGTTAAGTACTAAGGTGGAAGGGAAAAATGTTCAAGGAAGAGAGAGGATTTTAACTTCTTTCTGAACTCAGAGTGGTTTGAACAGTTCCGCAGGTCGTGGGGAAGGGTATTCCATAAGGATGGAGCATAGAGTGAGAAAGCCCTGTTATTAGTCAATTGCTTGCAATGTCTCTTAGTTGTAGGGATGGTGAGAAGGTTTTTAGTAATAGAGCGGCGTGTTCTTGTGTTGTTGGAGGAGGAAAGGAGTGGAGAGAGGCATGGAGCTGATTCATTGGTAATGATTTTATGTATATGAGTTATCACCTTGAATTTATGTTGAACAGGGAGCCAGTGGAGATCATAGAGAACTGGTGTAATGTGGGATCGCCTGGGGTTGTTGGTTATAAGTCGGGCTAACGTATTTTGGGCTAGTTGAAGTGGCTGTATAGTGTTCTTGGGGAGGCCCTGATAGATATGGTTGCAGTAATCGAGAGAAGGGATTGTAAGGGCCTGACAGACAGTACGGAAAGAGTCAGGGTTTAAGAGAGGCTTGAGGTTTCGGAGGATACGTAGCTAGCGTATATTGTAATAGTGGTTCTCTTTATTTGTTCAGTAAAGGAGAGGGACTGATCAAGGATAATGCCAAGATATTTCACTTGTTTTTTTATGGTGAGTGTGAGATCGCCAATAGTGAGGGAGGGGGGTGGGGTGTATGCGGGATTGGAGAATACCTGAAGAACCTCAGTTTTGGATTGATTGATTATGAGGTTGTGCTGGGAGAGCCAAGATTTAAGACTGGTTAAGCATTTATTTAGTTTAGAAAAGTTAGGGTTTGAGAGGTTAAATGGGGTGAAGCACATCATGTCATCAGCATATAGCTGGTATTGAATGCCATGGTTTTGGAAAATCTTACAGACAGACAGGCTGAAAGGAAGATATTGAAAAGAAGAGCAGATAGACTGGATCCTGTTTTAGGGTGAAAGGAAGGGAGGTATCATTTCCAATACAAACTTGTTGGGTTCTATCGGTTAAATAAGATCGGAACCAGTTTAGAGTTGTGCCTCTCAGCCCTATATCATAGAGTCTGTTTAGGAGTTGGTGGTGGGGAAGGGAGTTGAAGGCAGCAGATAAGTCAAGGAATATGAGGAGACATCCTTGGGAAGGGTTCTGGGTGTAGAGGTATAATGAATCTAGTAGGGAGGTAAGAAGGGTTTCAACACCATGTTTTTTTTTTAAACCATGTTGGAATAAGTCGAGGGGGGAGTGATCATCGATAAAGTTCTGTAGTTGGGTTTGGACTACCTTTTCAGTTATTTTTGCCAGAAAAGGGATACTAGAGATGGGTCTGTAGGAAACAGGAGAAGTTGGGTCTAGTTTTGATCCTTTTAGGATAGGACAGATAGTGGCACACTTAAGTAGAGGCGGTACTGAACCAGTCTGGAGGGATGATTGTACAATATGTAGAATGTATGGGCTAAGAGAACTTCTAGTAGATTTGATCCAGGGGACAGGGCAAGGGTCAAGAGCGGATATTGAGGCATTCAAATCTTTTATAACATTAGAAATGTTATCTAAAGAAAGGGTGTCAAATTTATTCCATGAATTTGCAGAGGTTGGTTCATGTGGTTGGGTGCTGTATTCAGTAAGGTGGAGTAGGTTAGTAGTTGATGAGGGCAGGAGGAATTTGGAGATCAGGTGGTTGGCTATGGATTGTGCAGATATTTTTGGTGTCTGGTCTTGCTATAAGGGCTCATTTATTAAGGATTTGATAATAGAGAAAAGTTCTCTAGGTTTGTTAAGAGATCGTTGGATAATCTTCTCATTGTATTTTTTTATGGTTGAGGGTTTTTGAGCAGTAAGTTTGGAGTTTAGCTGTGTAAGCAATGAGTGCTAAAGGGTCTTGAGAGCATCTCCATTTACGTTCAAGACGTCTAAGTTCTCTTTTGAGGCTTCTCAAGTTTGTAGAGAACCAAGGGGCTCTTCCATGGTGCTTTCGAGGAAATTGACTAGGTGGGAGTAGAGAGGCTGCAGATAGGATATCATTCTAATTAGAGATGTGGGACTCTAGGTTCAGGCTCATACCATTTAGTAGGTCTAGAGGTGGGATTGTTTGCTCTAGAAAGTTGGCCGCGTTGAATTGTTGGAATTTACGGTTAAGTTGAGGTTGAGAAGGGAGATGACTTCTGTGAGTGGAGTAGGGGGAAGGAGAAGAGGATGAGAGCATGATCAGACCAGGGTACAGGTTGGATGGTGTGTGCAACCTGATCAGTGATTAGCGGGTGTTGTGGGATAAATATAAGGTCAAGGATGTTTCCTTTGGAGTGTGTAGAGTGTTCTAGTATTTGGGAGAAGTGGAGGGCCTTCATTGCTTGGAGGAAGGTAGAGGATTGAGATGGGGTTATAGAGTGTAGGTTTAAATCACCTAATATTATAAGAGGGAAAGAGGTAGGTTGGGGGGAGCAGACTGTGTCTAGGATTGTGGAGAGGTCAGATGAGTCAGCCTGAGGTATGCGATATAGGAGGTGGAGCGCATAAAGGGAACATGGGATCTGCAACGGGGCTGACCTGGGGGGAGGGGGCTGGAAGGGAATTGACAAGGGAAAGGTAGGATCAGCAATGGGGCTGACACAGGATGGAAGAGAGGGCTGAAGGAATTGAGGGGAAGTTGGGGTCTGCAATTGGGTTGACACTGGGGGAGGAGGGGCTGACACTGAGTGAGGAAGGGACTGGAAGGGAACTGACAAGGGGAAGGTGGGGTCTGCAAGGGAGCTGACATGGCAAAGGTAGGGACTGGAAGGGGGCTGACATGGGCGGGAGGAGGGGGCTGGAAGGGGGCTGACACAGGGGGGAGGATAGGGCTAGAAGGGGGCTGACATGGGGTGGATGAGGGGGCTGAAAATGAGCTGATACCTGAGGATGGTACTGTAGGGGGTCTGGAAGGGTGATGATATTAGGGAAGGGAGGAGAGAGATGGAAGGGAACTGACACTTGGGGATGGGACTGGTAGGTGTCTGGGTAATGGGGGTGGGAGCTGGAAGGGAGGGGGCACTGTCACTAGGATGGTATTTGAACTAGAAGGGGCTGGACAGTGGGGAAGGAGAGGGACTGGAAGGGAATGGACACCAGTGGAAGTCCTGGGAATGCAAAGGGGTTGAAATTAGAAGGTACTGGGAGGGGCGGACTGAAAAAGAGGGCTGATATTGGGAACGATTGCTAGTACTGGAAATAGGCTGATGGAAGCAAGTGAAGAAAACAAAAGAAGAGACAAGGAATGGCAGATGGACTATAGACCATAGAAAGAGAGCTAAGAGTCTGTTAGGTATGCTTTCCTATCCATTATTGTAATTTCCTTTCCTCTTCTCTTACCTCATGGTTCTTCTTTATTTTGAATTATGTAAACCGCTTTGATGTTTTTCCTTTAGCGGTATATCAAGTCAATAAACATAAACATAAGAGAAGACAGGAAAGCAGAAGCCTCAGATCAAGACTAGCATGATCAGAGAATAAAATGACCAGACAACAAAGGTAGAAACAAATAATTTTATTTTCAATTTAGTGATTGGATTTTGCACAATCTTTATGGGGAACTGCATCTCCTATTTATCTGATGTTGCATTTCATGTGAAGTCTGGCTTCTTGGGGATTCAGTTTAATTTTTGTCTACATATTGTGATGAAGCAGAGGCCAGTGAACCTATGGAGATAGGAAAAATCACTGATCCCTTTAAAGAAAGTGACAGACCTAAAGTGCAGTTACTGCAAAGCGCAGCCAGAGGGAGCAAGCACGAAGAATCAGAGGGTAGGCTGACACACCCAAGCTTGGATGATGCAATAACTAACTCAAGGGATAATCAGACACACCTGGTCAGGTTGAGAGAAACCCTAACTGAGAAGCAGCTTTATAAGCATGGCTTAGATAGGACAGAAAGGGCGGCAGCAGCCGCAGAAGAGAGAGGAAGGAGACTGCTCCGAGGAGAGAAGGAGAGGCAGTTGGATTTGCGGTCCTTACAGAAAAGGAACAAGTTCCAAGAGAAACAGTTCCACGGTGGAAAGCTCCAGGGAGAAGTCTTCAAGGAAGACAGAGAAAGGAGAGGGACCTGGAAAATGCCTGGTAAAGAAAGTACCAGAGAAGCACAGCTCAGAGAGCAGAGGTACCTGCATACTTCCTTTCCTGACCGTGAGCTACAAGGAGTTCAGAGGTGGGTGCACAAGACTCAGCCCAGGAGTCTGAGAAACACAACACTGAACCAGGAACTGTGGCCAAGCCCTAGAAAGGCATGGAAGCCAGAGAGCCGTAGGTGCAGTAAACACAGCTGGAGAGAGGTTTGGGAAGCTGTACAAAAAGTGCTAACTAAAAGTCCTGTTACCTGTTTTCCAGACCAGGTAGAGCAAGGCTGGAGAGTTTTAGAGAGAAACTCTGAAGTGAAGCCAGAATTACATGAGGAAAGCTCAGGGCCAGCAGATATATCGTCAGAACAGGAGGAGATGCAAATAGACCCTGCTGAACCCGATTCATTGCTACCTGACTGTCTCATGGATTGTACACTTTGTCTAGCCGAGAGTTTGGAATCCTTGGCAGAAGTATAGCTCGTAGGGTATACGTTAAAATACAGTTTTGATAAGCTAAAAGAAGAAGCTTGCTTTTGTTTGCATGAACTGGTTTGTTCTAACACCTGCATAGCTAATAAGACTGTGAAGCACGTCTAACTTTTGAATTCTGTAAATACCTTTTTGAAAATCCTGAATGAGGTGAGAATCCTGTTTTCCTTCGTTGAACCTTTGTTTGTGCATTATGGGAATAAACCTTATCCTTTACCTTACACATGGCTTTCACAACTAATTATTTCAAGAAAGGGACTGCTAGTACCAGCATGCATCTGGGCTAAGAAGAGTTTCACCCTTGGATGAGAACAATAATGTCCACCCTGACCCTTTAAGCACGTGGCTCGGGGGCTGGGGTTGCGACAATATTTTAATTTTTACTTTAGGTCTTAGTCACTTATTCAGTACATTGTGTTCTGAGTGTGTGACTGAGATCATGTGTTCTATTAACATGGAGCTTGTGCATAGGGATCTATACTGTACACCCTCCTCTCTGAACACACTACCAAAATGCTTATCCACTCCTTAATCTCCTCTCGCCTTGATTACTGCAACCTACTCCTCGCTGGTCACCTCCTTCCCCTCCAATCTATACAAAATCACGCTGCTCGACTAATCTTCTGCCAGCCTCACCATGCCCACATTACTCCTCTTCTCAAGTCACTTCACTGGCTCCCTGTTCGGCTTCGCATCCAATTCAAGCTTCTCCTGATGACCTATAAATGCACTCACTCTATGGCCCCTCAATGTCTCTTATCTCTCCCTACGTCCCCTCTCGAAATTTGCGCTCTGCTAACAAACTACTTCTATCAATGCCTTTCACCCGCACCGCAAACTCCCGACTGCGCTCCTTTCACCTTGTTGCACCTTACGCCTGGAACACCCTACCTCCGTCTGTGTGCCAGGCACCCTCCCTGACTCTCTTCAAATCCAGGTTGAAGACCCACCTCTTCACCATTGCATTCAGATCCTGACTCCTTCCTTATCTTACCCTAACCCCCATCAACGTTTATGACCAAATTACAGACCAAACTGTACCACACCATACCTTGCGCAGAACTGACAAATGCTCTCTACTGTTCTAACTAGATTGTAAACTCCGATGAGCATGACTCTGACGGACAGGGACTGTCTCTGCATGTTGGCTACCTCCTGTAGGGTAGCTGTGCAGCTGTGTGTGTGTGTGTGTGTGTGTGTGTGTGTGTGCGATGGGAGATGTTGAGGGTGTATATGTATAAGTGCTGAGTAGTAGTAGTAGTAGTAGTAGTAGTGTAGTAATTTGACTTGTTCAGCTTTTCAAATAAGTGTATGGATGCTCTAGGGATTTCAGCAGTATTTATAATGTGTCATTTTTCTGGGTACGCTCCTTACGTGAGTTTTAGAAGTTTATCCTGGTATGGTATGGTAGATTTGGCCTTGTAGATCTTCGGTGACTTTTGTAGGGTCTTATATTAGTTCCCAATATGCCTGTTACTGGAGAATGATTGTTAGATGACCAAACAGATTTTTTTTTAATATATTGAGGTCTGTGGGTGAATGTCAAACTTCTGCTCTACACCCATTGTTGAGGGAGAGGTTTCTGTGTATGTAGAATATATATTCAAAAAGAAAAAGTGAGAACCATAACACAGTTTATAACAAAATAAAATGAGTTATAATTTTATAATCTGGACCTATAAACTGTGTCGCGGTTCTCACTTTTTCTTTGTTCCTTGGTGTGTGAGTATCTTGCATTTCCTTTGTTTTTGTTTTTTTGCATAATATATATTTACATTAAAGCTATGCTGGTCCAGTGTGCATTTTATGTGAAAACACTATATTTTTATCAAATATCAAAACTTGATGTAACCTATTCAATGTATATATAATTATGTATAATTATGTAGATAGTTATTCCCCAGTTAACACCCAGTTTATCTTCCCTGTTATCTGTAAACCTAGATCAGTCATGGATTGACAGGTATGTTGATGTTCAATGTAAACCGCACTGATGATGAATAGTGCGGTATATAAAAAATGTTAAATAAAAATAAAATAAAAAAATAAATTTTCAGGAGTTATGTTGGGGTTGCCAAGCCCTTCTTGGTCACAATGTCTCTCGTGTGTTTCAGAGGGTGGGAAGTACTGTGTTGGGACGTCAAGTTACTCCTATTTTTGTGGAAGTGGGAGGTGCTGCATGGGTGCTGTTGAGCCTCTCTTGTTTGGCATATTTAGTAGCATGTTTCCTAAGCTCAGTGCCATACTGAGTCTGACCAAGGTCCCTCGAACCCAGCAACCTGTTTCCAACAGTGGCCAATCCAAGTTCCCGAAAAGGCACACAGGTTCCTCAATGCTTGTCCCAGGGTAAGCAGTGGATTTCCCAGGTCCTCTTTAGTAATAGTTTATGGACCTTTCCTCCAAGAACTTGTCCAAATCTTTTATAAACTCAGCTACTTTAACAGATTTTGCTACATCCTCTGGTAACTAATTCCAGAGTTTGATTACATGGACCATAGGTTAACTGCAGGGAGGCAGTTATATCCCCCTGCAGTTACCACATTTCAGCGTGGCAAAACAGCTGCTGGTGCAACTAAGACCACACACTGAGGTGGTATTAGTTACACTCACACTACTTGCACTGAGCCATTATGTTAATTTCTGCTGACAATGCAGATGCCTGTGTGTGAGAGTTCTTTCTCTCGCCTCACTCTGCAGTAAAGTATAATTTTGGGAAAGAAATCCTGTAAACCTATAGAGTGATGGGTAAAAACATTTTTTGACTATATATGTGTTTTTATTCACTACTTGGTGAAAATCTGTCTCTGTTCTGCATGTTCTGTTAGCATGGAGTTTCTATGTAGGGATCTGTATAAGAATATGGATGTTCTAAGGCCCATTGCAATATTTGTGGTGCTGCCCTTTCTGGGTATGCTCCATGTTGTGCAAGTTTTGGAAGTTAGTGCTGTTATGGAATAGTAGATTTGCTCTATGGGTCCTGAACTCTACGTTCCTGTTAAGGTCAACTTTAGGATATTGGTTGGGGGGGGGGGGGGTACTGGAATATGTGTTGTCTTTGAGATTTGTGTTCTTTATGCTGCCAGACTGAAATTTAAAATATTTTGTTAGGTCATATTCAAGGAAATTTCAAATTTTTAAAGGAATGTCTCAGTTTATTTTTGTTTAGTAGCCTGATAGCTTCACCGTTGCTGAGTTCCAGACTTTTCCAGCTCTAACACAATCCAATTCAGCATTTGAATTCATGGCTACCATGATTAGTTTCTTATTTTATATCTTCCCTCCTCATCAATAATATGATCATAGTGAAATAAATCTGATGTGCAGATTGGTGATGTCTGATGGGGGGGGAGGCTGTGTAAGTGGCTTTTCATTAATCAAATTTAATGTTTTATTATGTTTGTTTTATTGTAACATCTGGTTTACTAAATTGCATGTATATGTTTGGATTTAGATTGGTGGCATATACATTTTAAAGTAAAGTATACTAAATGTATGCAAATAATGGTGCAATGAATCTCTGCACATGGCCCTGCATCACCCTCATGCCTGGGAGGAAGTAGACAGTGGATGTGGAGGAAAGCAGAAATCTCAGATTAGGACCAGCATGATCAAGAATAAAATGGTCAGACAACAAAGTTAGAAGAGAATTTTATTTTCAATTTAATGAACAGTCTTGGTGCTATCTTTATATTTTATAAAGTACAGGGAAATCCATCTTTCTATTTCTCTGGCATTGCATTGTATGCAGAATCTGACACTTTGGGGTTTCAGTTTAATTTTTATCTACATATGTTTATTTTTAGGTTATGGTCACTTATTCTGTACTTTGGTGAGGGTCTGTGTTCTGAGTTTGTGGCCAAGGCCAGGTGTTCTGTTAACATGGAGTTTGTACATAGGGATCTGTACTGTAGTAATCTGAATTGTTTCAGCTTTTCAAATAGGTGTTTGGATGTTCCAGGGCCTGCTGCAGTATTTATAGTTACGCTTTTTGGGGGGTAGGCTTCTTATGTGAGTTTTGGAAATTGGTGCTGATATGATATGGTATGGAGGTTTGCTCTATAGATCCTCAATGACCTTGTTGTAGGGTTTCGTATTATTTCACAATACCTGGTATTGGAGAATGTTGGCTGTTAGTAAGATGATCAGAATCAGATTTTTTTGTTTAAGATATTGAGTTCTGTGGGTGAATGTCCTGGTTCTGCTCTGCATCCACTATTGAAGGGGGTTCTGTGGATGCAAAATATATGTTCAAAAAGAAAAAGCAAGAACCATAACACAGTTTATAACAACCAAATAAACATGAGTTATAATTTGGTGTTATAAACAGTGCTGTGTTCTCGCTCTTTCTTTTAGTTCCTTGGTGTGTAAACATCTTTCATTTCCTCCACATTATCTAATTGGCTTTTTGGTTTGGTTCAGTCCCTGACTTGAGTTTTGAGAAAGCCTCCCCCATCGCCTCAGGCAGCAGATTGCCTTGAGCCGCCCCTGGGTGTGACCTCATTTGGAGTATTGTGTGCATTTCTGGAGTCTGCATCTTCAAAAGGATATAAGCAGGATGGCAACCGTTGGCATGGTGTAGGGTTTTCCGGACATTTTCTGCACTCGTTAGTGCATTTTTACCTATTGTGTGCCTTGCGGTCGCACAGTAAGCAGCTCCAACGTGCATTCCTTCCCTAGCAACAGTTATGCGTATTGCTCTAAAAAGCACAGTTAACATGCATTGCAGCAAACATGCTCTTAACATGCACTACAATAAAAGTGCAGTTACCATGCGCCTGTGGGCTGCTGCAGCCTTAGCATGCACTGTTGTAATACGTGCCTTAACTCTCTATGTCTTCTTCCAGGAAATGCTATTTGAAATGTGGCAAGTGAGGGGCCTCATCTCCAGATTCTGGACTTTACTCTTCCTCGATAGCAGTTTCTATGTTGTCCCTGGAGGGCCTGCTCCCCCTTTCTCAGTCAGGGGATGCAGTTAGTCTGGCTTTGCCTGCCTCTGGGCAGGAGGTGATGAATGGCACTGTGGGTAAGGATATCCAACTGACTGAAGGGGCCAGCAACTGAGCCATGAGCCACTCCTCATCCCCTAGGGGACCTGCGGTGGCGATGGTTCCTGTGTTGGGGAGCTCTTTCTGAGAGGTGAGCTTCCGGATTCTGGATTGTCCTCTCTCTGAAATTATTTTCCTTTTTACAGCAGGCTGGTCCTTCTGGCATGTAAATTCTGACCCTTCGGCCTCTGAGTGTCCCCGGATGCAGTTTAGTTGGGGGCAGGCTTAGAGTGCAAACCCTGTTTGACTGCCTTTGGCTAAATGTCGCTGACGAGGGCATCCCCTGGAGATGGGGGTCACTTGCACTGTTTCAAGATTTGGATTGTGACTTGGATTCAGATGTCTTGGTGCTGGGCTATGATGTGGATGAGGAAGTGCTCTCACCTTCAGAAGATTATGATGAGGCCAGGGATACACCTATTCCGGAAGGAGGAGCTAGCAACATTGATTGCCAGAGTTTCATCCACCTTGAACTTGGAAGATGCTCTAGGGATGGAGCAGGAGTCAAAGATGCACCCGCTTCTGCAAGAGGTGCAGAAATCCACCACTGTCTTCCTGTTCCAGAGATGATCATGGATATGATCCAGTCAGAGTGGGATTCACCCATATCCCCACCTCGGGGTTTAAGAGTGTGTAAGAAGATGTAGCTCCCCCAGAGAAGGAGTGCATGGTATGGTTTGATATTCCCAAGGTGAATGCGCAGGTCATGGCGGTTACGAAATGGACCACCATCTCTGTGGAAGGAAGCTTAGCCTTAAAGGATCCTCTGGACTGAAAGGTGGATGCCTTGTTGAGGAGCCAGTTCACTGTGGTGACAGCTATCCTTCGGTTGCCAGTATGTACGAGCTTGACTTCTTGAGCACTGCCTCGGTGAATTAAATTATTTCCACTGGGTGATACTACCCCTCTTTTGGATTTGGCTGCAACCTTTCATTCTGATGCCATGTATTGTCTGGTACGTTTGGCATCCAGGGGCAGTGCCCTGTCTACTGTGTCACGGAGGTAGAAGTGGCTTCGGCACTGAGCGGCTGACTCCTCCTCCAAAGCCTGGCTGGCCCAACTTGCCTTTAAGGAAAGCTTCTGTTTGGAGCCAATTTGGAGAAGATGGGGAAGGACCAGGGTGAGACAAAGTCTTACTGCCTTCCGGAAGACAGTTCCTTGAAGCAGGCAGGAGCACGCTTCTCATCAGCCACTGCCTGTCCACGGCAAGCAGGCTGGCAGGACTCCTGGGGATCTCAGGACTTTTATCATTACTGACCTTGAAAGCCTTTCTTCTCCTTTGCTTCCAGACTTTGAGCTCACTCTCAGTCCTTTCATGGGACCCGTGAGTCCAGGGACTCCACCCCCCCCCCCCCCCCCCCAGAGTTGGACTCTCCCAGCAATGAAGGTTTGGGGCCCTTTCCTTGGTTCCTCTGGTTGGAAGGAGGCTTTGCCTTTTGTTTCAGGAATGGGCTCGAGTAATCAAGGATTGCTTGGTGCTAGTCACCCTTCAGTTTAACTATGTCCTGGAATGCAAAAAGCAGATTCTGGATGTTTTTGTCATCTCGCGTTGTGGGTCTGTGATCAAAAGTGACGCTGTGAGGACAACCTTTGACAAATTGCTGTACCTAGAGGCAGTGGTGCCCATCCTCCCAGGTGGGCAGGGCAAGGACAGGTCATCTATTTCATGGTGCCCAAAAAAGATAATTCCTTCCAGCGCATTCCGGACCTCAAGGGGGTCAATGAGCATTTGCACATCCCTCATTTCCACAGTAACATAGTAACATAGTAAATGACGGCAGATAAGGACCAGCAGGGTGGCAAGAGTAGGTGCACCTGCCGATATGTGCGGGTCACCCCTCCCCCTGCCTTTGCTGAGGGCTGTACACACTGCTCCATGCAGGTCACACCTATTTGTTGAGATAGAAGAGAGAGCTAAGTTTATTTTGATTTTATCCTGTTGCTATAAAGGGATCCACTGTGTCTATCCCATGCCATTTTGAATTCTGTCACTGTATTTGCCCCCACCACTTCCATCGGGAGGGCATTCCAAGCATCCACCACCCTTTCAGTGAAAAAGTATTTCCTGACATTGCATTTCAGTTTACCCCCTTGCAACTTCATGTTATGTCCTCTAGTTTTACAGCTTCCCCATCTTTGAAAAACGTTTGTTTGTTCATTAGTGAGGTTCATTAGTGAGGTTTCTGGAGTCCAGCGGATTACAGGATCCGAGGCAGCATGGATTCACCAGAAGCAGGTCTTGTCAGACAAATCTGATTGATTTCTTTGACTGGGTGACCAGGGAGTTGGACCGAGGGAGAGATCTAGATGTGGTGTATTTAGATTTCAGTAAAGCCTTTGACACTGTTCCTCACAGGCGACTTATAAACAAACTGAGCACCCTAGGGATGGACCCTAAAGTTACTGCTTGGGTTAGAAATTGGTTGGGTGGGAGGCGACAAAGAGTACAAGTAAATGGAGCTCACTCTGAGGAGAAGGATGTTACCAGTGGTGTGCCCCAGGGATCTGTCCTTGGTCCGATTCTTTTTAACATCTTTGTTAGTGATATAGCGGAAGGGCTTTCAGGTAAGGTTTGCCTCTTTGCGGATGATACCAAAATCTGCAATAGAGTAGACACCCAGGAAGGGGTAGATAACATGAGGAGGGATCTAGCTAAGCTTGAAGAATGGTCTAGAATTTGGCAGCTGGGATTTAATGTTAAAAAATGTAAGGTCATGCATTTGGGCTGCAGCAATCCAAGGGAGCAATATAGCATAGGGGGTGAAGTAATTTTGTCCACTAAAGAAGAGCGGGACCTAGGCGTGGTTGTGTCTGATGATCTTAAAGTAACTAAACAGGTAGAAAAGGCGACGGCAAAAGCTAGAAGGATGCTTTGGTGCATACAGAGAGGAATGGCTAGCAGAAAAAAGGAGGTGATAATGCCTCTGTATAAGTCTTTGGTGCAACCTCATTTGAAGTATAGTGTGCAGTTCTGGAGACCGCACCTTCAAAAGGATGTGAAGAGGATGGAGTCGGTGCAGAGGGTGGCTACTAAAATGATTAGTGGTCTTCATTATAAAGCATATGAGGACAGACTGAAGGATCTTAAAATGTACACCTTAGAGGAAAGGCGGGATAGAGGTGATATGATTGAGATGTTTAAATACCTCCGTGGCATAAATGTTCAGGGAGAGAGCCTCTTTCAATTGAAAGCAAGTTCTGCTACGAGGGGACATGGGATGAGGGTGAAGGAAGATAGATTCAGGAGTGACATGCGGAAATATTTCTTTACGGAAAGAGTAGTGGATCTGTGGAATAGTCTCCCAGTGGAGGTGGTAGAGATGAGGACAGTAACTGAATTCAAAAAAGCATGGGACAAACAGAGGATCTCTAAAGGTAAAAAGGGGACTATTGTAGTTGTTATGGAAGGACAGACTAGATAGGCAATGTGGTCTTTTTCTGTCATCATATTTCTATGTTTCTATGTTTCTATTAATACTCTTTAAGTATTTAAAGGTCTGTATCATATCTCCCCTTCCCCTCCTCACCTCTAGAATTTACATATTCCCATGTCTCTTTTCATACGTCTTCTGGCATAGGCTCCAAATCATTTGGTTGTCTTCATCTGAACCATTTCGAGTCTTTTTATATCCTTTGTGAGATAGGGTCTCCAATATTCCAAGTGAGACCTCACCAGCGACTTGTACAGTAGCACTAGTACCCCTACCTTTCTGCTGGTAATTCCTCTCTGTATGCAACCCAGTATCCTTCTGGCTTTGGCCACCGCCTTATCACACTGTTTTGCCACCTTGAGATCTTAGAACATAAGAACATAAGATATGCCATACTGGGTCAGACCAAGGTCCATCAAGCCCAGTATCCTGTTTCCAGCAGTGGCCAATCTAGGTCATACGTACCTAGCAGTTTCCCCAAAAGACACAGGTAACGCAATGCTTGTACTGGGTCAAGCATTGATATCCTGGGTCCCTTCTTAATAATGGTTTATGGACCTTTCCTCCAGGAACTTGTCCAAACCATTTTTAAACCCAGCTACACTAACAGCCTTTACTACATCCTCTGGTAACAAATTCCAGAGTTTGATTATACGTTGAGTGAAAAAATATTTTCTTTTATTAGTCTTAAATAGTTTACCCTGTAGCTTCATTGCATGTCCCCTAGTCTTTCTATATTCTGATAATGTAAACAATCGATCTACGTTTACCCATTCCACTCCATTCATTAATTTATAGACTTCTATCATATCTCCCCTCAGCTGTCTCTTTTCAAGGTTAAAGAGCCCTAACCTTTTTAGCCTTTCTTCATAGGAGTATCCTTCCATCCCCTTTACCCTTTTATCTTCAGAAACAATCATTCCAAGATCCTTCTCCTGGTCCGTGCACACCAACTTCTCGCCCCCTATCGCATACAATTCCCTTGCATTTCTGCTTCCCAAGTGTATGACACTGCAGTTCTTCATATTAAATCTTAACTGCCAAGCATTAGACCATTCTTCCAGATTTGTGACTTTTTCCTCATATTATACACTCCCTCAGGGGAGTCCACTCTGTTGCAAATTTTTGTGTCATCTCCAAAAAGACAAACTTTTCCATTCAGTCCTTCAGCAATATCACTCACAAATACATTGAACAGTACTGGTCTCAGGACCGATCCCTGGGATACACCGCTATTCACCTTCCTTTCATCTGAGTGAGTTCCAGTTACCATCACTTTCTTTCATCTGTCAATCAACCAATTTCTGTTTCAATTCACCACCTTGGAACCAATCCCCAGACTGTTCAGTTTATTGATAAGCCTCCTGTGAGGAACAGTATCAAAGGTTTTGCTGAAATCTAGGTAGATCACATCCATCGCATGCCCTTGATCTGGTTCTCTGGCCACCTAGTCAAAGAAAGCAATCAGATTTGTTTTGCATGATTGTCTTTTGGTGGAATCATGTTCCCTCGGATCATGCAACCTATTAGTTCAAGAAAGTCCGCTCTTTCAGTAGCTCCTCCATTACTTTTCCCACTTATTTATTTATTACAAATTCTTATATACCGCGCTATTTAGAATCAGTGCGGTTTACATTTTAACAACATTTACAATAGAACAATATCTTTTGCTTACACTATAACAGGGATTGTAACTTGGAGGTAACAGGGTAACTATATACAGTTCAACAAAGGAGTTTATAGATTATTTAAGTTATATTATGTAGAAGAATCGTAATGTGGTCATGGTGATTATGAATGTTCTTGATGGTGGATTCTTTGTAAGTCACTAGGGGTTATGTTGTTGGTATGTCAGATGCTGTGTTGGTGAGAAGAGGTGTTGGATGTGAATGTACTAGGTCAGTGTGGGTAAAATAAAGGCAGAATAGGTGATGTTTAATAGCCTTTCTGAATTGCGAGAGGTCAGTAATTGATCTTATATGAGGTGGGAGATTGTTCCAGCACTTAGGAGCATATAGTGTAAATGCTCTGTTTCTAGTCGTTTGGGTACATTTGATGGACCCAGGTGGTATAGATAGTGTATTGTTGGTTGTTGATCTCAGTCTGTTAGTGGGAATACTAATCAGGAGTGATGAGAGGGATGTAGAAGATATCCAGTTAATTGCTTTAAATGACAGTATTAATGCCTTGTAGGTAACTCTGCATTGTACTGGTAGCCAGTGTAGGTCCATAAGTATGGGAGTTATGTGGTCTTTTCTAGAGATGCCATAGAGGACGTGGGCTGCTGTGTTCATTGCCATTTGAAGAGGATTGAGAGAATTCTTAGGGAGTCCATGTAGGATGATGTTGGCATAATCAAAGTGTGGCATTACCAGTGTTTGAAATACTGTTCTGAAGTCGTCCGGGGCTAGTAGTGGTCTTAAATGTCGTAGTGTCCGTATTTTGTTGTAGATGGACTTAGTGGTATTCTTTATGTGCTCTTTAAAGTTAAGCTGCTGGTCCATTGTAATCCCCAGATATCGTATTACAAATTTGCAGGGGAGCTCAGCGTCGCGAAGTTTCAATGAAGCAGGGGGAGAGAAGTTTTTGTTCCTGGTTATGAAAAGGACTTCAGTTTTTTTAAAATTTATACGAAGATTTTGGGACAGGAGCCAATCAGTAATTGCATTGAATTGCATTGAAGCATTCAATAAGTGGAGCAAGGTTTGGCTGCTTGATTTTAACTGGAGCGAAAATCAGTACATCATCTGCATAGATAAGACTGGAGATGTTAAAAGAACGGATGATATCACAGATGGGTTGCATATAGATGTTAAAGAATAGAGCCGACAGGGATGATCCTTGGGGTACTCCTTGTTGCTGATGGAATGGTTCCGATGTTGAGGGACCTATCTGTACTTGTGAGGTAAGGCTTACTGGCCTATGGTTTGTCACTTCTTCCCTATTGCCACTTTTGTGAAGAGGTACCACATCAGCCTTCTCCAGTCCTATGGAACTTCTCCTGTCTCCAAGGATCTATTAAAAACATCCTTTAAAGGCCCAAGGGTGAGGGGGGCCTTGTTTGCAAAGCTACTGCACCTCAGTTGCATAAATGTAATTTATTTTATTTTAAAATGTATATAAGAACATAAGATATGCCAAACTGGGTCAAACCAAGGTCCATAAAGCCGGGTATCCTGTTTCTAACAATGGGCAATCTAGGTCACAAGTACCTAGCGGGTTCCCCAAAGGACACCGCTTCCACAATGCTTGTATTGGGGCAAGCGGTGGATTTCCTAGGTCCCCTTTAATAATGGTTTATAGACCTTTCCTCCAGGAATTTGTCCAAACCTTTTTTAAAGCCAGCTACACTAACAGCTTTTGCTACATCCTCCGGTAACGAATTTCAGAATTTGATTACGTGTTGAGTGAAAAAATATTTTCTGTTATTTGTCTTAAACAGGATACGCTATAGCTTCATTGCATATCCCCTAGTCTTTATATATTTTGATGCTGCAAACAATCAATCTATGTTTACCCGTTCCACTCCATTCATTAATTTATAGATCTCTATCATATCTCCCCTCAGCCGACTATTTTCCAGGTTGATGAGCCCTAACATTTTTAGCCTCTCCACATAGGGGTATCCTTCCATCACCTTTACCATTTTGGTGGCTCTTCTCTGGACCTTTTCTAATAATGCTATATCCTTTTTAAGATACGAAGATCAGAACTGCACACAATACTTAAGGTGCGGTTGCACAATGGAATGATACAAATGCATTATAATATCTTTTGTTTTATTTTCCATTCCTTTCCTTATGATACCTAGCATTCTGTTTGCTTTCTTGGCTGCCGCTGCACACTGAGTGGAGGGTTTCAACATGTTATCCACGATGACGCCTAAATCTTTTTCCTGGGTGGTGGTTCCTAATGTGGAACCTTGCATCATGTAGCTATAGTTTGGGTTGCTCTTTCCTAGGTGCATAACTTTGCACTTGTCCACATTAAATTTCATCTGCTATTTGAACATCCAGTCTTCCAATTTATCTAGTTCCTCTTGCAATTTTTCACAATCCTCTTGGGTTTTAATAGCTTTGAATAATTTTGTCATCTGCAAATTTGATAACTTCACTCATTATTCCCATGTCCAGGTCATTTATGAATATGCTATTTGAGATGATATTTCTGAAGGATTGAAGGGAAAAGTCTGTCTTTTTGCAGATGACATGAAAATTTACAAGAGTGGACTCCCCTGAGGGAGTGGATAACATGAGGAAAGATCTGCAAAAGCTGGAAGAATGGTCTAATGCTTGGCAGTAAGATTTAATGTGAAGAAATGCAGTGTCATGCACTTGGGAAGCAGAAATCCAAGGGAATTGTACGTAATGGGAGGGGGGGGGGGAGAAGTTGGTGTGCACGGACCAGGAGAAGGACTTCAGAGTGATTGTTTCTGAGGATCTCACGTTGGCAAAACAGTGTGACAAGGTGGTGACCAAAGCCATAAGGATGCTGGGTTGCATACAGAGAGGAATTACCAGCAGAAGGAAGAGGTACTAATGCCACTGTACAAGTCACTAGTGAGGCCTCGCTTGGAATAGTTTGTTCAGTTTTGGAGACCATATCTCGCAAAGGATATAAAAAGACTGGAAATGGTTCAGAGGAAGGCGACCAAAATGATTTGGAGCCTGTGTCAGAAGACTTATGAGAAGAGACTTGAAGACCTAAATATACGAGGAGGGGAGGATCAAGGGAGATATGATACAGATCTTTAAATACGTAAAGAGTATTAATGAACAAACAAACCTCTTCCAAAGATGGTGAAGCTGTAAAACTAGAGGACATAACATGAAGCTGCAAGACGGTAAATTGAAAGGCAATGACAGGAAATACTTTCACTGAAAGGGTGGTGGATGATTGGAATGCTCTCCCAATGGAAGTGGTTGGGGCAAACACGGTGACAGAATTCAAAATGGCATGGGACAAGGGGCGGAGCCTGATTTCTGGTCAAGATGTGCATGTAAGAGCTGTGCTCCAGAGGGCAATAGACAAGAATCCTGACTTCTGCAATCTTTAATCAAATGGTTCCTACCTACTTTGATACCATTCGATCCCGGATATGTTGGGCCCCAAACAGATGCGGCTGGATTACCAAGTTTCTCAAAATGCTAGTGCAAAGAGAACCAAGATGGACCCTCTCTCACTTCACAAGATGGCGGTCATTCGAGATTGTCCTGATACTTTGCAGGAGATCCTGGCTGAGATTCGGACAGTCAAAGAATTGGTCAAAGCTAATGGAGAATCGCTATGTGCAATGCAGGAAGATATTAACGCTTTGAGATCTTCTTTAGAGTCAAATAAGGCTCGTTTGGGGAAGGTAGAGAATGTGGTGGTGTCACATGGGGAGAGGCTCGAGGCTGTTGAGAAGCAGGCCAAGTTCATACGTTCATTACAAAAAGAGGTGGAAGATGGTAATAATCACTCTCGGAGGAATAACATAAGAATACTAGGAGTTCCTGAGGGAGCAGAGGGTCATGACATGGTATCTTTTTTGCAGGCCATGATTCCAGGTGTGTTAAAGTTGCAATTCACTATGCCGTTCGAGATCGAGCACGCCCACAGAGTGCCTACTCAGTCCGTGGTCACGGGCAAGCATCCATGTCCAATCATCTTGAAAGTTTTGCGTTTTCAGCAAGAATTGCAAATAATGGGAGCAGACAGAGCACTTTCAATCTTGGAATATCAGGGACATAAACTCCCGTTGTTCCCGGACTTTGCGAAGGCGACGGTGGATCGGAGAAAGAGTCTTTTGACATTGTGTCCACACTTGGTTCAACCGAAGGCACGTTTTGGACTACTATATCCTGCCCACATGAGTCATGCTGCATAACCAGACCAAGACTTTTGATAATCCCGAGAAGCTATCTGCATTTCTGGAGGATAAGGAATTGGCGGTGATGCGGTGAAGGTCATCTTGCAACTTTTACTTGCTACAATTCTATGGCGCTTGCTATCATGGGCGTTTGACTGGGCTGAGGTTGTGTAAAGGCGACTTATCCATGCAGAAGCGACATTTAATCATGTAACATTGCTATATACTGGGACATTCACTCCGTCTCTTTTGAAGGACATTATCTTTACTCTTATTAAGGGAGGTGGGCAAGACGCGATATTCTGAGTGTTACAGAAGTGTGGAAGTGTTGGGTCATTGTGCCCTCCGTGTCTGTCATCCTGGTGGGCTCACCCGTTAAGTTTTGTGGGTTATATAGCCCCCCTGGGTTTAGGTGGGTTTGGGAAATGTTTTTTTCAGAATTAGGTGTTCTTATTGTGTCTGATCATATGATGGGGCCGGGGCTAAAATGACTGTCTTTGGTTGGTTCTTTTTTTTTTATCTTCCTTTCTTTGGGCGATAGATTTGAAGGCGCTTAAGAAGTTGTTCTACAATTAAAAATAAATGCTACAAATTGGTCTGTTTCTGCAACATATGACTGTTAATTCGGAGCTATATTGTCAATATGATTTCCTTTATGATCATTTAACTGAATGTTAAGGGCATTAACAATTCCATTAAGAGGAATGTTTCTTCTGACTTGTAGGAAAGAAAGTGCTGACATCTTACTGCTGCAGGAGACACACTTGAATGCAATGGAGTCGTTGAAACTAGATGTATAAGCCCTACTCTAAGGGTTTTTCAGCTGCCCATCATAAGAATGATGGGGTAGCCATCTTAGTGAGAAGTTTTATCCCCCATGGTTTTTTAAATATTACGTACTGATTTTTCCTAGCTTCCAAGGGACCTTTGTTCTAGAATTAATGAGTCTACTATCCATGCGGCTCACAGCTCTGATCATGCTGTAACCTCATTTATCCTATTTGACTCAACGAGCTTTATTATACAGCAACGTGGTTGTCGGTCTGTTTTCTTGGTGGTGTCGTCTTGAAGATATAAATATGTCTATCACTCCTAAAGAGAATTATATAATAGGAATGCTCCCAGTCTTCCTTACAAGTAAGGTATATCGTCAAATTGATAGGATTCTAGTTCAGCTTCTATGGAGAAATAACCGCCTAGATTTGCTCTTTGGATGCTTGGGTCTTAATAAGAGGAAGGGGGGATGATTTTCCCTGATTTTCAGGCCTAGCACTGTGGCTTTTAACCAAAGCAAGGTTCACGATGGGTGGAGGGGGCCGTAGGCATACGTTCAAAATGGTTTGAACAAGAAGAAAGATTAAGTAATCCTTTCCCCTAGAATCTTCTTCCTGGCAGGGTGTCTGCTGAGAGGATGAAGTCTCATAGGGTTATATTGGATAATCAGAAGGCCTCCCAGCAATTAGCAATTGCAAATCCTATGGAGGGTAGCTTATTGAATGGTTGCTAAATGGGATCAGGCAGCTGAGAATGAGTGTTAGTCTCATCGAGGAGATGTCGGCACTTTCAGATATGTGGTGTATGACTGTCCTAACATTCAGTTTTATTGGGTTTCAGTATGGAACCATTTCAGGGTACTGGGATTCTGGGCCACTCTCTCCTGATATGGGGTCATTTTGGCATCTCATCGTTACAAAGGGATTGCCAGTCTAAATTGGCTCCATGTTGGGAGTGGCCCTATATTCCTTTATGTCTAACTGGAAACATACAGCAGAGCTTGGTTGATGTGCAGGGTGGCACACTTGTGCCTATGCTACATATATGCGCAAATACCATGGTGTGGTTGTTCCCTTGCATCCTCCTCTTTTCTTAAGTGGAAACTCCTATAGAATTGCATCTTTAAAGCATGGTATGAGATACAGTAAGGGGTTATTAGACAAATCTCCTATTTCCTCTGTAGTGGAGTGCTTGCCCTTCTATAGCCCTTGCAGGCCTAACAAGCTTGCAGATGTTTTATGTCTCTTTTATATGGCCCCTGATGATTGCAGATGGGAGGGACAGGGTGGGGTGGGCTGTGATCAGCCTTTGCTTATCTCATGTTACAGAGAATAATTGTGTATTTTAATTTACTGTAATTTGGTTTTCTCTTTTGTTTGTATGTTGTTGGAAAATATAAATAAAGAAATTTAAAAAAAATGGCATGGGACAGACACAGTAGATCCCCTTGTTATCCCTCCCTGCTTTTCCGCTATGGTCTGTCCTGTCTTTATATTGTACTTCTTTTCCTTTTCTTGGCACCAGGCACCTTTTGCAATGGTTTTGCAAACCTCCCTGTCACTAGCCAAAGGTGCAGTATATTAAATGAAACAATAAAGATAAAGACAAAATAGAGAGGGGTGATCTGAATGGAGCGGTGGGTACAGCCCTAAACTAAGGCATAAAAGGGGGACCTGCACAGACCGGTGGGCACACCTACTCTAATCACCTTACTGGGCAGACTAGATGGACCATACCTGTCTTTATCTGCCGTCATATACTATGTTACTGTGTTAGGAGGCGTTTCAGTTGATTCTGCGCTGCTGGGGTCACCCCAAAATGGATCTGATGGCGATGCGCTCCAATGTCAAAGCTTGCCACTTCTTCAGTCACCACACAGAGATGGGGCCCAAGGGTGTCGACACCCTGACCCAGCCTTGGCCAAGTCAGCGTCTGCTGTACATGTTTCTTTCGTGGTCCCTGGCAGGGTGTGTGATTTGGCATATAGAGTGCCACCTGTGCAGGATTGTTCTGATGGCACCAAATTGGCTGAGGAGAGCATGGTTTGGAGATCTGATGCGGCTCCTGCAGGTGCATCCTCTTTGGTTGCCTCGTCTCAGGTCCGTTTGCAGCAAGGACTGATCTTCCTGGAGGATCCAGTTCCCTTCTCGCTTACTGGTTGACTCTTGAATGGAGACGGCTAGTGCATAAAGGTTACTCTCCGGTGGTGGTCTTCACTTTGCTCAGAGCCCAGCGGAGTTCTACCAAACTGACATACATTTATTTATTTATTTATTTATTTATTACAGGCTCTTATATACCGCTCTATTCAGAATCAGCGCGGTTCACAATATAACAACATACCATAACAACAAACTGTTAGGTTTTACAGAGAACAAGGTCAGAGAACTTGGATAAAACATGGGACGTCATTACTGCAACTATTTACAAGAGTATATACAAGAGTATTTACAAGTATACATAACAGGATTTGTTCTTAGTTTGGGTAGTGATTAAGATTGGTTAGTTGGTCAAGTAATATTGGGGGAAGAGGTGGGATTTGAGTGCCTTTCTGAAAAGGGATAAATCAGTGATAGCACGAATCTCTGGGGGTAGAGCGTTCCAGTACTTAGGGGCATAGAATCTGAAAGCCCTGTTAGATGTCACTGATAGGCATTTTGTCGCTGCTTTAGGGATGATTAGAGTATTTGTTGATATCGTTCTCCTGGATCTGTTGGGTGGGACGGCCTGAATGAGGTCTATTAGAGAGGAGGAGGTGATGCTTTTAGTGGCCTTGAAAGTTAGTAGTAATGTTTTGAACAATATTCTGCCATGTATGGGGAGCCAGTGGAGTTGCTCTAGGATGGGTGTTACATGGTCCCTTCTTGATGCTCCGTAGAGGACTCTAGCAGCGGTATTCTTGGCGAGTTGCAAAGGGTTTAATGTGGAGTGTGGGAGGCCTTGGAGAATGGCATTGGCATAGTCAAGGTGTGGTAAGGTTAAGGCTTGAAATATAGTTCTGAAGTCATCATGTGTATATGGTGCCTTTTTGAGGGATAGTGTGTTGCTCAGCAGTTGGTCACTAAGGGGCCAAAGTGTCATCTCTCCTGGCCTTTCTACAGGATGGTCTGGAAAGGTTCCTCACCATTAGCTCCCTGAAAGTTCAGACGGAAGCTCTGGCCTGTTTCTCTGGTCTAGTGGCTGGTAAGTCTCTGGCCTTGCAATTGGACTTCTTGTGCTTTCTCCAGGAGGTTTGGCGCCTGCTTCCTCCCCTCCGTTCTGTGATCCTTCCTGGAATCTGGGTTTGGTGCTTAGGAGCCTGATTGTTCTGCTCTCTGAGCTGTTGAAGCACTACTTGGTCTTCTTGGTCGCGATTTGCTCCCCAAGGTGGATTTCTGAGCTGCCGGCTCTGTCTTGTCGAGATCCTTATCTGTCTTTTTCAAAGGCGGCTATTTCGATTCAGCCTGTGCCTTCCTTCCTGCCTAAGGTGCTTTCTCCCTTCATGTGAACCAGGTGGTTTTCCTGCCCTCCTTCTCTAAGGAGCAGGTGCTGGCATTTCACAATGTGCACGTGTGGTGGAGTTCCTAGCCCCCACTCCCATGCAGCGCGGCAAGGTTCTGTGCACCGTGATACACCCCCTCCCCAGCCCCGAACAGCCCCATGGGGGCAGCATGGCAAACTTATGATTAAGAACATAAAGACATAAGAAATGCCATACTGGGTCAGACCTAGGTCCATCAAGCCCAGTATCATGTTTCCAACAGTAGCCAATCTAGGTCACAGTTACCTGGCAGGTTCCCAAAGACACACACATAGAGAACAAGCCTTCCACCAATTTGATCTACACTATCATTGCAATATAGTTTGTACCCAGGTATCACAGTGTCTCATGGACTGAAAGGATCACATCCAGCAGTTCAATTTTTGGCCCACGGGCAGACTGTTCCCGCAGGCTGCAGAAGTGAAGGATGCTACAATCACTGCTAGCATTGGTTGTGCCCGCAGAAGCAGCCTGTCCCACAGGCCGAAGGGATCATGGTCTGCAGTTCTGTGCCCATGGGACAGATTGTTCCTGCGGGCTGTGGAAGTGAGCATGGCAGCAATGATGGCCAGCAGCCATATTGTGGGCATGTGGGCAGGGCCAGCCCAAGGGTTTCTGCCACCCTAGGTAGAAATCACAGCTTCGTGTACTCCCTGCTGACACCACCCCCCAGCTGATGCTGCCCCCCCCCCCAGCTGATGCTGATTCCATCTAAGGAGAGGGAGGCGGGCCATAGCAGCAGCTGTATTTTGCTACCGCTTTTGGAAATACTGCCAGTTGCCCACTTTCCTCTCAAGTGGAAGAGTGGCCTAGTGGTTGGGGCAAGGTACTTCAGGCCAGAAGGTAAGGGGTTCAAATCCCACTAGAGGACAGCAACCTTGGGCTGGAAGGACTGGGGTTTCTAGTCCCACAGGTGCTCCTTGTGATCTTGGGCAAGCCACTTAACCCTCCATAGCCCATGCTCCCTGTAAAATAGTTGTCTCCAAGTTATAATGCCCTGTTCAATATAGTTTCAGTTTGTTCAATGTAAACCGCACTGATGCAGAATAGCGCGGTATATAAGAGAATATGAATAAAATAAATAAATAGAATTGGCTGAGGAAGGTGGCATGGTCACCTATGTGTGCCACTGCCCTAAATGATTGTTTGCCTTCCTTATCATTGCTTATGCTCTTTCCTGTTTTCTTCATTTGGATCATTTTCTATTTTTTTTAGTTCACACAAATTTCTGTATGTGAAAATTTAATAAAAACAAAAACATAACCACACACACACACATCCACAGCTCCCGACGACACAGACACATGCACACACGCAGCCCCTGACACTCCCCATGACATAGGGGCATGTTTACTAAACATTCCTAACGTGCGGGGCCGCGCTAGTGTGCCTGTGCCATATAAGGAGTGGGCGGTTCAGGCAGAAAATAGAAAAAGAACGGTAGTAAGCAACCGGACGTGTGTGCGTCGCGCTAATGTGCGGGGGTCGACATTAGCGCGTGGAAAGGCAATGTGGCGCGCTGCTGAGTATACAAAACAACAAAGCCGTGGTACAACGGTGAAGACACTGACCAATGATGCAGGGGCCATGGGTTCAATCCCCCAGTGTGTGCAATGACAAAGGTCAGCTGAGGCAGTAACTGTAATGATTAAAATTGTTTTAGGAGGCAAATTAATTTGGAACGGCATAAGGCGGCGCACAGTTATTTTTGGGCGGCATAAGGCGGCGCACAGTTATTTTTGGGCAGCAGAAGGCGGCGCACTGGTCCCCTTGGGCGGCAGAAGGCGGCGCGCTGATAGGCACAAGGCGGCGCGCTGATGCACAAGCACAGGAACAGAGCCACAGCACAATGGTTAAAACACTGACCAATGGTGCAGGGATCAGGGGTTCAACTCCTCACAATGCCCAGTGAAAAATGCCTGCTGAGGCAGTATGTATTATGTTGTGGAGTGCTGTAGGAGGCTGTATAATTTTATGTTGTTAGCACTACTAGCAAACGCACTCTCCCAGCATGTTAACATACGGCGGCCCATAAGGCACATGTTACAGTGCACTGTTCGCCAAGGCACCCTTGAATGTCCCCTATAGGGCAGCATGTATGTTGCGACACAGGATAATGTATAGTGCACCCTATAGGGATGGCAACCATAAGGTGGCCTACAGGGCGCCCTATGAAGCACCCTCAGAGGCACCTAATGGGTATAGTAAGCTGAGGGTGGTCTTGCCGGCATAGACATATGTATAGTAAATAAAAATAAAGCTGTGGACAGCCCTACCAAAGGGCCCCACTGTGAGTTTGAACCCATGACCTCTGGCTGCACAGGCAGTGATGTAACCATTGTGCTACAGCTCCATAGCTGTAAGCAGACCCCTGGCTGGCTGCAGATAGCCTACACGTCACCTCACAGACAGTCTGCTGGTGTCAACAGGATAGGGTTAGGCCACCCGTACCCATGATGCACTGCACATGCAAATTAGCTGTCCGCAGATGGACACAAGATGGGGAATGCACCCCCACAGCACCTCGGCCCTGTTGGGGGAAGTGACCGGGTGCACCCACACAGCACCTTGGCCTAGTAGGGGGCACTGACCGGGTGTTTTACTGGCACAGAGTAGCCACACACCGTTACATCATGCGGGTACTGTGCTCACCCTGAGTGTGCAATGAGGTGGCCAGGACCAGGTCAACAACACCTGCCATGGCTGATGGAGGCCAAGCGGGCGTTCCAAAGCAGTGTTAATGTGTAAGATAGCTAGTTTTTGCACAAACACCATGGATATCCCTGTCTGCCGCTATCAGGCACCTCCCCAGTGGCAAACATGGTCCCCATCAAGGGATCCACACTCTACCTCCCTGCAAAGGTGGCAGTAGAGGGCAACATCAACCCCAGTCCTGCTGGGGAACACCACCCCCCACCCCAGGCAGGCAGCTCCATACACAGCCATAACACAATAGCAGACAGACATAAGCCCAGGGTATGGTAAGCTGCACTCCACCACCAGATATTCCCCTGCAGCAAGCCAACAGCCAGTGCACCATGCAAGCCATTATAGCAAGACATTTACCAGCTACAAACAGTCTGCTGGTTAGTCCATAGTGCATGTTCCCAATGGAGATGCATGCACCCAGAACTGGGCTGTCTGCATACACAGCAAGCAGATAGATCAGTGACTGGGCCCCAAAGAGAAACCCATATCTATCACATGAGAGAACTACTATACAGCACTATGGGGGGGCCTAGCCATGCTGTGGTCACTGCACAGTCAGGGTGAGCGTGATCCCCCAGAAGGACATGCTTTGGCCACCCTGTCTGTGTAGGTGGTGGCCGGACACTACAATATCCCAGCCAATGTCCCTGCCAGGGCCCTATGCCCAGTGCAGATGCATCCTGGCCACGCCACCCTGCCCTGGCTATACCCATGGTACCTTGCACCTCATTATGCACATTGGCTGGCCAATACTGGCAACAGTGCTGGCAGTGTGGGCTGTTGAAGGGGCTTGCAGCCAACACCCACTGTATAGACAGACACACACTTCCACACCTCTGCCATCATGGTGCTACGATTGAGGGGGTAAGTAGCCTTGCCCACCAAACCAGTCCTGAGCACGGCAAGGCATGGATATGGTACGCATTACAGCTGGTGGTCACTCCCCAGGGTGGTAAACACCGTCAGAGGCCAGGCCTGGAGCATGCCCCGCAAACACCTAACAGATTGTTTGGATGGGGTCAACTAGCAGTATGTACGTAACGTATGGATATCTGCCTGCCTGTGCTCCTAGCAAACGTCTCAGAGCTGTGTACCGTATACCTCAGGTGTAGGGTGACATTGGTAAGTTATGCAAGTGCTCGTTTTGGGTGCTGCATGCACGGTCCAATGTTCTGCCTTTCCAGGAGACATTGGCCAATGGGGCCTGTGGGTGTGGGTGTGTCTGCCCTTGATGGCTGCTGCTTTACGGCACAGATTCCCAACTCCAGTCCAGGTTTGCATCACACTGTTCGGGTTTTCCTGCTATCCCTCATGAATATGCATGGGCTACATCTACATGCCATGGGGGTGGTGCATAGATATACAGCACAGGCATTTGTATGAGTGTCAGCATGGAACCTGACTGGTGTGTGGCCCACCAGGACTGCATTTGGGTGATTCTGCTCTAGGTACTGCCCCTGTTCATGGTGTCTGTGCTCAGTGGGGTAAAAGATAGATGTCTTACCATTGCATATGTCCCCGCCATGAAAGGTGTGTCCTTACTATCACTGTTTAGTTGTGGGAAAAATATGTGGGCAGGATTGGCAGTAGCCCCAGCTGGGCTTTGAACCTGTGACTTTCTGTTCTTGCATGCACTGTCTGTGTGCACTGCACCACTGTGTAGCCACAGATTGGTTGGATTCCCTGGACTGTCCATGACTGTGGATCCGGCAGGGCCTGTCTGTTGCAGTGGACTGTGCCAGCCTGCACATGGCTAGGCCTCTGTCTTCTGTGGTTAGCAGCCACTGCCCCCTGCACCACATGTACTTGTCCGCCAACATGCTGGCATGAACTTCTCTCAGAAAAAGCAGTTGACCTGTTTGCAATGTGGCAGTACGGGACTGCATTTGGGGGACTTGGCTGTAGGTAATGCCCATTGTTGTGGTGTGTGTGCGGTGTTGGGTAAAATATGGGTGTTTTCCCCATGCTTATGTTCCCTGCACTACAGGGGTGTCTGCGCTATCTTTATTTAGTGGTGGGTAAAATATAGGGACTGGGCTGGCAGGTGCCCCAGCTGGGTTTTGAACCGCTGCCCTCTGGTCCTAGAGGTAATGACTCTGTCCGCTGTACCACACTTTGGCCACATAGACAGTGCAGCCCCTGGAGGTAGTAAGCCTGGCAGGATGGAGTCACAAACCCTGCTTTATTCATTTTTACTGTGGGCATATGCACCCTGTCTGGTGACAAACGTGCACATAAACACCAGAAATGACCACGGGAAAATGGGGGAGAAAATATCACCACGCTGGGCGACAGTGGTATTAATGGGCAACCATAGCAAACACTCCGAGGAAAGCTCCAAAAACGGAAATGTTTTTCGGAAGAGTCTCCGCTCCGTAGACCCTTCCAGTATTCATCTCTTTTTTCTGGAGCTTTGCTGGGTGTGTTTTGTATATTTGCCCATCACTATAACTGTTCCCCAGCTGGATTACTATTTATAATAGTTTTGTTGTGGTCATTTTCAGGTTCTATTTGCAATTTTGTTCTGTGCACATATATCACACTGCTCACGTTTTTTAGGTTTCCCCGGTGTTCCTGTACATTGCTGACGGAAATGGTTTCTCTTCCCTTTAAATGCCCTCTACCACGAGGGTTTCACTCGCACTAATTTTTACATGGAAATTCGGGCCCGATACTGTGCGGGGAGCCTCTCCCCTCCCACTCTCCACCCATTGACCCCGTCCCTCCGCCCCTCCGGAGCCTTCCTCCGCCCTCTTTTAGCCGTTCCACGCCTCTATCGGACATTTGCGGGCCCGCACTTGTACGGGGCCCGTTAGTGTGCCGCGTACCTGTGCGGGGGTTACACGCACGTGTGCGGGGCGTTTAAATGCATTTCTGCGTGTTTAAATGCCGCGTTGCCATGCGCTATTTTGCGGCGCGCAGATTTGCGGACTTTAGTAAACATGCCCCATAGACACATACACGCAAACATGCAGCTCCTAACACTTCTGATGACACAGATACACGCACACATGCTCTTGGCAACAACAGGTCAAATGCGGGACAAACAGATCCACACCTTTCTCCATACATCAGGGAGTAGCACAAGGCTCTTCTCTCTCTTCACTCTTATTTAACATATATGTACAACCCAAATGTTAAATCATCAAGAAACACAAAATCCAATACAGAATATACGCCGATGACATCATGGTATATGCCCCATTCGAAATAAACAAACTTGACCTCTCAACCATAACGTCACATGTAGAAGATATGATTGCCTTGCTCAATGAAAACAAGCTATCTATAAACTACAAAGACAGAGGCACTCTTCGTAATGAGACATACATCATTCACCTCACCGGAATCAATCAGCATATGGCAAAGATCCATAACAGTAAAAAAGGAGATTAAATATCTGGGAATCATCTTAGACCAGCACTTCACCATGCAATCCCACATAAAAAGACCCACTTCAACTGCATACCATAAAATGAAAATCACACAGAGGCTTTATCTTTATTCAGTTGTTAATATACCGCCCACACGTGAGTATCAGAGCAGTTTACAATAAAAAAGTAAACGCTGTCAGGAAAGGAAACAGAACAACAAAATCATACAGGAAAGAGACAGTAAGAAGAGGAGGAGCAGATAAGGTAGTCCTGGAGAGGAAGGGAGCAAAACCAATCCTCTAAAACCAATCCTTGACCAAGACCACTTCTGCACAATTTGCCAGGCAATAATCACTCCAACACTCGACTACTGTAACACGCTTTACCAGGGGCTTCCAAAACAAACCATCATCCCACTCCAAATTGCACAAAACACCACAGCAAGAATCATCACAGGAATACCCAAACAGGAACACATCACCCATATACGCCATCAGCTACATTGACTCCCAATACAATCCAACATCAGATTCAAGACAACCTTAAATATCTTCAAAGGAGGGGGGAGGAAGTATCGCGTGATAAAAGACATTCATCAATTCAAAAAAGAACTCAAAACCTACCTCTTCTCCGACCATTCTGAACTCCCCTATAGCCAGCAAACACAGAAACATACACACAAAGCTCATGAAACCACAAATGATTAACTCGGACAGCCCCTCCGCTATTAATACACATCTCTAATGATGGAAAAGGAAAACCCAAAACTCACACATGTTCAATTGAGATATATGTTTAATATCATATTGTCCTAGGCAACATAGAAAATACTGTCTAATGTCTACCTATCCTATGTAAAAAGTTCCATGTAAATAGTTTGAAAATGTTCCATGCAATGTTACATGTACATAGTTACAAATGTTGTTCCATGTAAAGTATACCAAAGTATACAAAATTGTTAACTGTTCAATGTAAACCGCCCTTGATCTCTGGAAGGGGCGGTATAGAAGAAATAGATACTTTATTTATTTAACATGGCGGCAGAATGTGCTGTCGGAGCACAGCCACATTTCTTGTGGTCCAGGCTGTTTCTGGGGCAGAGTTTGCATCCAATGGCATGGGAAGAAAACGAAAGCAGGGAAACCTACCCTCAGGTCCTGCCGTAGTAAGCTCCATGGGACAGAGGACCTTAGACTCTTGCGGTTTTATGCCCGGTGCAGGAGCGGCATCCTCAGCAGAAACGGTTGAAGACTTAATGACTCTGTGCGCTCTGGGCACTCAGCTCTCTCCTGAGCTGCATAACCGCCCCCCCCCCCCAGCCATGATCCAGAAGTGTTTGGTTAGATGGAGAACATAAGAACATAAGATATGCCATACTGGGTCAAACCAAGGTCCATCAAGCCCAGTATCCTGTTTCCAACAGTGGCCAATCTAGGTCATACGTACCTAGCAGTTTCCCCAAAAGACACAGGTTCCACAGTGCTTGTATTGGGTCAAGCATTGATATCCCGGGTCCCCTTCATAATAATGGTTTATGGACCTTTCCTCCAGGAACTTGTCCAAACCTTTTTTAAACCCAGCTACACTAACAGCCTTTATTACATCCTCCGGTAACAAATTCCAGAGTCTGATTACACATTGAGTGAAAAATATTTTATCTTATTTGTCTTAAATAGTTTACCCTGTAGCTTCATTACATGTCTCCTAGTCTTTATATATTCTGATAACGTAAACAATCGATCTACGTTTACCCGTTCCACTCCATTCATTAATTTATAGACCTCTATCATATCTCCCCTCAGCCTTCTCTTTTCCAGGTGGAAGAGCCCTAACATTTTTAGCCTCTCCTCATAGGAATAGCCTTCCATCCCCTTTACCATTTTGGTGGCTCTTCTCTGTACCTTTTCTAATAACGCTATATCCTTTTTAAGATATGGCAACCAGAATTGCACACAATATTCAAGGTGCGGTCGCACAATGGAACGATACAGAGGCATTATAATATCTTTTGTTTTATTTTCCATTCCTTTCTTTATGATACCTGGCATTCTATTTGCTCTCGTGGCTGCCGCTGTAAACTGGGCCGAGGGTTTTAACATGTTATCCATGATGACGACTAAATCTTTTTCCTTGGTGGTGGTTTCCAATGTGGAACCTTGCATCGTGTAACCATAGTTTGGGTTGTTCTTTTCTAGGTGTATAACTTTGCACATTAAATTTCATCTGCCATTTGGATGCCCAGTCTTCCAATTTATCAAGATGCTCTTGCAAATTTCCACAATGCTCTTCGGTTTTAACAACTTTAAATGGTTTTGTGTCATCTGCAAATTTGATAACCTCACTCATTATTCCCTTTTCCAGGTCATTTATGAATATGTCAAAAAGCAGCGGACCCAGCACAGATCCCTGGGGTACATCAATATTCAACTTTCTCCATTGGGAAAATTGACCATATAGCCCTATCTTCTGCTTTCTATCTTTTAACCAGTTCATGATCCACAATAGTACACTGCCTCCTATCCCATGACTTTTTTTAGTTTTGCCAAAAGTCTCTGATGAGGGACCTTTTCAAAGGCTTTGTGAAAGTCCAGATACACTATATCAACTGACTCACCTTTGTTTACTTGTTCATTCACACCTTCAAAAAACATAACAGATTAGTAAGACAAGATTTTCCTTGTCTAAAGCCATGTTGTCTGTCTGTCTCCCGTTGGTTTGCCGACGAGCATGCCATCTAGAATAGTGAAGAGGACACTTTGGGGACCTTGGCACCTCCAGTAATGAGAGAAGATTCAAGGGAGAAGGTGGTGTTTGCTCCAATTGCAGAGGTTCCAGCAGTGCAGTCTGGAGACTTGCCTACTTCTCGGTTTAAAGGTTTGGCAAAACCAAAGGTTATTTCAATGGAAGCACTATGGGATGTGATTGCTACTGTAAACTCCTCTCTAGAATTATTTGTGGGAACTGTGAGTATTGATTTGACTGAAGTTGTGTTTAATTACCGTTCTGTTTCCACAGTTCAAGAACAACAAGCAGTGAGGATTCTCGCCTTGGAGCAGGAACTTGGTCATCTCTGGGAGCTGGTTGATGCTCAGGTTTAAGACAAGTGTATGCTGTCTCGGAAGATGGAGTATTTAGAAAATCAAGCCTGACGTAATAATATTAGTCTCCTCAATTTTCATAGGTCACCAATTTTGTCAGCTGAGTAGATGGTGAGGAAAAGGTTCGGAGAGGTATTAAAGATCTCTCTAGAGCATTTTCCCTCCTTGACTCGAGTATAATACTTGTCTCTGAGGTCTAGCATTCATGGGGATGTTCCTGGGCAATCTTCCCGCTAACCTGCGCTTGGTCCGCTGCCAACATTCCTGCCGGTGGGGGGAGGTGCAGAGCGATTAACGCTCTGCCCCTCTCCCCACCAGCAGGAATGCCGGCGGAGGACCCAGTGCAGATTAAAGAGAAAATTGCGAGGGTGCTGTGGCATGTGTTAGACCCAGGAGACAAAACAACTCAGACATGATCATCACAGTTCACGATTTTCAGAAAACCAAACAATCCACGTCCACATAAGTGCTTTCACTTTATGCCCCATCAATATGGAACTCACTTCCACATTACATGCATGCAATCACAAATATAAAATACTCCAGGAAGAAACTCAAAACTCTATTGTATACTGATCACCTGGGGCACATTACTTAACTTCACAACTGTTGAAACACAAGCTATAACCTGTTGACCCCAGGCCAAGGACCAACAGCTCCTCTTCGACTCCATGAACTTGAAATGTAAATAGTTTTGTCAAACATATGACAATGTACATATGTTCACTTGATACCAATCAACAATCCCCCTCCCATCTTTGAGCTCTCTTGAATAATGGATAAGTGTTCCTTCGTTATAATGATGAAATGTATTCTGTAAACTCTTGAGTTTTAATGTAAACCACTTTGCTAGGAAGGGGAAAGCCGTATAAGAATATGGTTAAATAAAATGAATGCAGGCACACAGCCTCCGACAAGCCCAAAGACAGAAAAAAACATGCATGCAGGCACACAGCCTCTGACACTCCCAAAGACACAGAAAATATCTCACATGCAGGCACACAGCCTCCGACACTCCCAAAGACACAGAAAAAAACACTCATGCATGCACACAGCCTCCGACAAGCCCAAAGACAGAAAAAAACACTCATGCATGCACACAGCCTCCGACAAGCCCAAAGACAGAAAAAAACACTCATGCATGCACACAGCCTCCGACAAGCCCAAAGACAGAAAAAAACACTCATGCATGCACACAGCCTCCGGCACTCCCAAAGACAGAAAAAAACATGCATGCAGGCACACAGCCTCCGACAAGCCCAAAGACAGAAAAAAACATGCATGCATGCACACAGCCTCCGGCACTCCCAAAGACAGAAAAAAACATGCATGCAGGCACACAGCCTCCGACAAGCCCAAAGACACAGAAAATATCTCACATGCATGCACACAGCCTCCGACAAGCCCAAAGACACAGAAAATATCTCACATGCATGCACACAGCCTCCAACACTCCAAAAGACAAAGAAAAAAAAAAGAAACGCAAACATGCACTCTGCCTCTGACACTCCCAATGACACAGAGAAAAGCACACATAGTAACATAGTAACATAGTAAATGGCGGCAGATAAAGACCAGCATGGTCCATCTAGTCTGCACAGCACAATGGCAAGAGTAGGTGAACCCGCCGCTCCATGTAGGACATCCCCTATTTGTTGAGAAATTAGATGGTTCAGTTTATTTTGATTTTATCCTGTTGCTGTAAAGGGATCCACTGTGTTTGTCCCATGCTGTTTTGAATTCCGTCACTGTGTTTACCCCCACAACTTCCATTTGGAGGGCATTCCAAGCATCCACCACCCTTTCAGTAAAAAAGTATTTACGGACATTGCCTTTCAATTTACCACCTTGCAGCTTCATGTTATGCCCTCTAGTTTTACAGCTTCCCCGTCTCTGGAAGAGGTTTGTTTGTTCATTATTTCTCTTTAAGTATTTAAAGGTCTGAATCATATCTCCCCTGTCCCTCCTCTCCTCCAAAGTGTACATATTTAGGTCTTCAAGTCTCTTCTCATAAGGCTTCTGACGCAGGCTCCAAATTATTTTGGTCACCTTCCTCTGAACCGTTTCCAGTCTTTTTACATCCTTTGCAAGATACGGTCTCCAAAACGGAACACAGTATTCCAAGTGAGGCCTCACCAGTGACTTGTACAGTAGCATAAGTACCTCTTCCTTTCTGCTGGTGATTCCTCTTTGTATGCAGCCCAACATCCTCCTGGCTTTTCCCACCGCCTTGTCAAACTGTTTTGCTACCTTGAGATCTTCAGAAATAATCACACCAAGGTCTTTTTCTTGATATGTGCACACCAACCTCTCGCCCCCTATTGCGTACATTTCCCTTGGATTTCTGCTACCCAAGTGCATGACTCTGCACTTCTTCACATTAAATCTTAATTGCCAAGCATTTGACCATTATTCCAGCTTTTGTAGATGTTTCTTCATGTTAACCACTCCCTCGGGAGTCTACTCTGTTGCAAATTTTCATGTCATCTGCAAAAAGACAGACTTTTCCATTCAGTCCTTCAGCAATATCACTCACAAATACATTGAACAGTGCCGGGTCCAGGATCGCACCCTGGGGCACCCCGCTAATCACCTTCCCTTCATCCGAGTGAGCTCCATTTACCATCACCCTCTGTCGTCTGTCAGTCAACCAATTTCTGATCCAATTTACCATCTTAGGATCCATCACCAAGCTACTGAGTTTATTGATAAGCCTCCTATGAGGAACAGTATAAAAGGCTTTGCTGATATCCAGGTAGATGACATCCATCGCATGCCCCTGATCTAGCTCCCTGGTCACCCAGTCAAAGAACTCAATCAGATTTGTTTGGCAAGATCATCCTTCGGTAAAACCATGTTGCCTCGGGTCTTGCAACCTGTTGGTTTTGAGAAAGTTCACTATTCGCTCTTTCAGGAGTGCCTCCATGACTTTTCCCACCACCGAGGTAAGGCTCACAGGCCTGTAGTTTGACACCTCTTCCCTGTCACCACTTTTGTGTAGAGTTATGACATCAGCCATTCTCGTCCTGAGGAACCTCTCCTGTTTCCAAGGATCTGTTGAAAACCTCCCTGAGCTCTTTCAGTATCCTGGGATGTATCCCATCCGGTCCCATGACCTTGTCCACTTTCAGTTTTGTCCTAACACCTCATCTTATTTATTTATTTATTTATTTAACAGTTCTTCTATACCGCTCTATTTTAGACCAGAGCGGTTTACATTTAACATCAACTATACAACACAGGGAACTTTGAGTTGTATTTACAATAAACAGGGAGATCAACTTGGAAGTAACTGGGGGAAACTATGTACTTTGTATAACTATATACATTGTATTACACTGGTACCTGATTTCAGGTAGAACATATCTATATCTTATTTACACTGGGGGTCTTAATTCTATTTCAGTGGGTACTTCTGAGCGATCAGTTGATTATCCTTTTTCATGCTGAGTCTGATTGTTTAATTGTAATGAGTGATTGTCTGAGGGGCCATATGTATGGTTATTAAGGCTGGATTCCGGGTAGTATGTAGTGAACAGGTGCTGCTTTAATGCCTTCCTGAAGTGGGTTAGGTAAGTGATGTTTCGAATAGAGGTGGGGAGAGCATTCCATGCTCTGGGTGCGTAAATCGTAAAGGCCCTATTTGTTGTTGCTTTTGTGCATTTTGTTATTACTTTTGGGACCTCTAGGGTGTTTTGCATCATGGGTCTTCTATTTCTGTTCTGTGGTATTTTATGTATCATCTTGCTGAGGGCTGTGGGGGTCAGAGTGTTTGAGGCTTTGAAGGTTAAGGTTAGAACTTTGTGGAGGGTTCTTGCTTGAACCGGTAGCCAATGGAGGTTCATCAGTACTGGCGTTATGTGCTCTCTCTGTGAAGCCCCTGTTAGTACTCTTGCAGCAGTGTTCATTGCAAGCTGGAGAGGAGCTAGCGTTGCTTGAGGGAGACCGTGTAGAATTACGTTGGCATAGTCGAAATGTGGTAATATTAATGCCTGATAGATCGATCGGTAGTCACTGAAGTCAAGTAGCGGTCGGAGATGTTTTAAGGTCCTTATTTTCATGTATACTGTTTTTACTGTGTTTTTATGTGGGTTTTCAGATCCAGTTGTTGATCCAGTGTAACGCCAAGGTAGCGTATTGTGGGTTTGGTTTTCAGTTCTGTGTTGCCGATTTTTAAAGAGAGTGGAGGGGTGAAGTCCTGGTTCCTTGAGATGAAAAGGACATCTGTTTTACTGTAGTTGATTCTCATGTTTTGTGTGCTGAACCATTCTGCTACTGCCTCAAAACATCTTGTTAGAGGGGAGAGGTCTGGTTGGTTGGTCCTGAATGGGATGTATAGGAGGATGTCGTCTGCGTAGGCTAGACAGTTGACCTTGAATGAACGTGCTAGGGCACATATGGGCTGCATGTTAAACATCAATGCAGATAGTGACGGGCCCTGTGGTACGCCCTGGTTTTGTAAAAATGGTTCGGAGGTTGTGGAGCCTGACCTTACATGTTGCCATCTATTAGTCAGGTATGACTTGCACCACTTTAGGGCTGTTCCCTGAATTCCTTTCTCGCTGAGGCGTTGTATGAGGATCTCGTGACTCACCGAGTCGAAAGCCGCTGCGATGTCGAGGAATATGAGGGCGAATCCTTGATGAATTTTGTCGGTTCCAGAGACTAGATGGTCAAATAGGTTGGTGAGGAGGGTTTCAACACCATGTGCTTCTCTGAACCCATGCTGGGAAGGATCCAGTGGGGCTTCCGTATCAATATGCTGTTGGATTTGGCGCTGTACTAACTTTTCAATTATTTTGGCAAGCATGGGAATACTTGAAATTGGTCTGTAAGATTCCACTTTCGTTGGGTCCAGCTTGTTATTTTTTAGCAGTGGTCTGATTGATGTTTGTTTCAGACTTTGTGGAAACGATCCGGTTGTAAGAGATTGGTTTATTAATTCGCTCAGATATTTATTTATTTTATTTATTTAGACAGTTTTGTATACCACCTTATCCTTCAATCAAAGTGGTCACAACACAATTGGGGGATACATTTAACACGAGGGGATATGAGACACATACACTAATACTTACAGGGAACATGGGCAGTGGAGGGTTAAGTGGCTTGCCCAAGACCACAAGGAGCACCTATGGGACTAGAAACCCCAGTCCTTCCGGCCCAAGATTGCTGTCCTCTAGTGGGATTTGAACCACCGACCTTCCGGCCTGTGGTACTTTGCCCCAACCACTAGGCCACTTCTCCCTCCCATCGTAACTCCTTTATCCATAAAGCAGGGCATGGGTCATTGGGTGCGGTAGTGGGGTTGATTGAAGCGATAGCGTCTTCAATCTCTTTGCGTGATATTTTTTCAAATTTGGATAGTGGTGATGGTTGGGGCAAGTTATGCTGAGAGCTGTTTTCCGCGGAGCTCGAGGTTGCACCAGCCTGGGTCACTTCAGGTTGTAGGTAGTTGGTTGCAGATGTAGTAGTCTGGATCATTTTTGACTGTAAGTAGTTGGAGTATGCCTGGGGGTGTGGCATCTGTGACTGGTCTGCGGGAGGTTCTCTTATGAGAGATTTCACTATATTGAAAAGGTCGTGGGGCTTGTTTAGTGACCACTTCAAGATGTCGGAATGATATTGTTTCCACTTTTTTGTTAATTCATCACGGTGTGCTCTTAGGTGAGCGATGTAAGTACCTTGTGTTTCAGTAGAGCGAGACCGACGCCATCTTCTCTCGAGCCTGCGCAGGCACTTGAGTGAATCTCGGAGGTCTTTGGTATACCATGGTGCGTGCTCTCGTTTCTTTGTTGTTGTTTTATTAGTGGCTGGTATGCATGCGATGGTCTTGAGGCTCTCGTCCCAGGTGGACACCAATGCATCTAGGTCGTGTGGTATGTTGTTGAGGAGTGGGAGGATCTTCTCTCGAAGCTCTTCTTTATTAAAGGGGCGGAAGCGCTTCAAAGAGGTTTCGTGGACAGTGTTGGTTTTGTTTGAGTTTTTATTGTGTGTGTTAATAGGTATCTGGAATTGGATCAGGCTGTGGTCGGACCATGGCACAGGAGTTATGGTTGGTGGCATTGGTTGGGTGGTATCCGTATCTGTCTGTGGGGCAAAGATCAGGTCAAGTTTGTTTCCCTTGACGTGGGTGGGATTATTGACTAGCTGATCGTAGCCTAGTTCTTGTAACGCTTCTAGGAAAGCCGAGGCTTGAGATTCCGATAGCGTAGGCAGGTTGAAATCACCTAGGATCCAGTTCTGGGATCGTGGTCTGTTTGAGTGAATGGTGTGGTGTGAATGGTGTGGTAACTACTTCATTCCCATTTTTATATTTGGGAGTCGCAAGTGGTCCTTCTCCAGGACTTTCTATAGTAAAAACAGAGCAGAAGTATTCGTTTAGCAATTTCGCTTTTTCAATGTCACGTTCCACGAGTCCGTTCACAGTACTTCTGTGTCCTGCAATTCTACCTCTGATCTTCTTCCTTTCCCGAATATACCTGAAGAAGGTTTTGTCACCACACTTCAGATCTTTAGCCATCTTTTTCTCTGCTTTTGATTTTGCTATCCTTATGTCTCTCTTCGTCGCTTTGAGTTTGATCCTGTATTCATTTCTGTGTTTCTCTGTTTCTGAGCTTTTGAATTTTGTGAAAGCTGTGTTTTTTGCCTTTATTTGAGCAACCACTTCTTTGGAAAACCAAATAGGCTTTCTTCTCCTCTTGTTTTTGTTTACTTTTGTTACATATTTATCTGTTGCCCCTTTTTTTGCCACCTTTAGTTTAGCCCATTGCAATTCCACTTCCCTTTTCTCCTTCACACTGTCAGCTCCTCCTTTAGGTACTCAGCCATTTTATTGAAGTTGGTGTTTTTAAAGTTTAGGACTTTGAGCTTGCTATGATTGGCCTGTACCATGGCTTTAATCTCAAACCACACCGTGTGATGATCGCTGCTGCTCACAGGGGCACTCACACAGACATTCGACATTCTATCGCCCTTGGTGAGCACTAAATCCAGCGTTGAGCTATCCCTGGTGGGTTCCATCACCATTTGTCTAAGTAACGCATCTTGGAGAGCAGTCGTAATTTTTTTGCTTCTTTCCAGATTTGCAGAAGGAGTAATCCAATCCACATCAGGTAGATTAAAGTCACCCAATATGATCACTTCCCCCTTTGTGGCTATCTTGGCAATATCTATAATCAATTTGTTATCTCTCTTTAATTTGTGTTGGAGGTCTGTAGACTACAGCAGTATGGATGACAGTGCCATCTCCTCTTTCCAACACAATCCAGAGCGCTTCTTCTTTTCCCCATGCCCCCTGCATTTCAGTAGCTTTAATATTGCTTTTGACATACAAGGCTACTCCTCCTCCTCTTCCATTTTCTCTGTCTCTTCTGAATAGATTATAGCCAGCTATGACTATAGCCCAATCATGCGATTCGTTTAGCCATGTTTCTGTAATGGCCACAATGTCCAAATCCATTTCCACCATTAGGGCTTCTAGGTCTGGAACTTTGTTGGCTAAGCTTGGAGCATTTGTGCTCATTGCTTTCCAGGATTTAACTGGCTTGCTTGTATTTAGCGTTGATTTTGTTCTGCCCTCATCTTCCCACTTGTTTATGATGTGTGGTTTAAATGTGTGGCTGTGTCTGATATTAATCTGCTTTTGCAGGGGATGACGTACAGAGCTTGACCTTCCACATCTGTCACCCCCTTTTTTTCTAGTTTAAATGCATATCCACATATTGCTTGTATTTTTTAATTAGGATTCTTTTCCCTGCGACAGAGAGATGTAGTCCATCAGCACAGTATAGTCTCTTGTTGTTCCATCGGTTACCCCAGTCGCCAATAAATCTGAATCCTTCTTGTTTGCACCAGGTCTGGAGCCATGTATTAAAGCTGTTAATGTGATGCAGCCTTTTTGTCCCCTTACCAAGAACAGGCAGAACCTCTGAGAATGCAACAGTGCTAACAATGGGCTTGAGTTTCTCTCCCAGAGACTGGAAGTCCTTTTGGACTGTAGAGGCACTGTTTCTAGCCAGGTCATTTGTGCCCAAGTGGATAATAACATCAAGTTTGGAGTGTTCACTTTCTGCGCTAAGTACTTCAACAATGTGGTTCATATTCCTGCTGGCTGAAGAGCCTGGGAGGCACTTGACTATCTTCTCTCCTTTGAACTGTGTTCCCAAGTTGATGCCACTGATGATGGAATCACCAAGTAGTAGTAGTTTGCTGTTTGGTGAGGTTTTCTTCATATTTTGTCCTTTAGCAGGAGATTGGGTATTGTCTGTATCATTTAAGGGCCTTTCAGTTTCTTTGGATTGGGCATCCTCATTCGCCAAGGCAGAGAAGGCATTATGCAGGGATATCTCCTGATGCATAGGATGCCTCTGTGTCATAGGTCGCAGTCTACCAGAACCCACTGTGATTCATTTGTTCCTGGGGTGTTTCATTCTTTGTGGAAGTGGTGGTGGACTTTGCTCAGTTTGTATCTTAGAAGAGGTGCGCTTTATTGCAGCCAGTTCCTTCCTCAGTTCCTCATTCTCATTAGCCAAGGCAGAGAAGGCATTATGCAGGGTTATCTTTAGATGCATAGGATGTCTGTGCATTACAGGTCACAATCTACCAGAACCCACTGTGATCCCCTTGTCCCTGGGATATTTGATGCTTTGTGGGAGCAGTGATGGGCATTGTTCAGTTTGTATCCTAGAAGAGGTGTGCTTCATTGCAGCCAGTTCCTCCCTGAGTAGGGTCATCTCTTTATGCATGGCAGCTAGGTCTTCCCTTAGTAGAGTCAGTTCTTTATGCATGGCAGCTGACCTGAGGCACATAGGACAAGCTCTGAGGTTCCATATGATTCTTCTTGGAATGAAAGTACTGCAGTTATTGCACCGAATACACGACATGCTGAATAAGCAGTCCTAGAAGGAGAATAGGAAGAAGAAGAAGGAAGGAGGAAGAAGATGTGGGCTGTAACCTAAGTTAAGAGGATAGATGGCAACGTATGCGAGTACTACATAGGCAATGCAGCCCCTGGGGTGGGTGGGGCGAGGGGTAGGGTGGGCGGGAACCTAAGTGTCTCTGGCCAGTAGGCTGTTCCTGAACTGGGGGCACCCACAGATATCTGCTCCAAGGCTACCCAGAAAAGGAGACAGTCAGATTATCCCCAAGCTTAATTTATAACCACAGTTAAACTTTATTTTAACAATTCCCACAAAACAGACAGTTAGACTCCATATTGATAACTAGAAAACATCAGAAATAAGAGAGAAAATTAGAGTTTGTAGGGTTTAAGTGCTTGTAGAGGTAGAGGTTAAGTATGATACATTTGGGGTTTAGTATGATAGATTTGCTTTTAATTTTTAAGTGCTAAGGATTAATAATGTTCCTGATTCATAATCACTTAATGGCTACCCTGAATCTCACAAAAAAGAACAGTCATGCTGCTATAACATGTGAGCCAGCATACAGGCCTCTGCAAGAAGAGATCCAGCACCGGAAAGAACCATATAAGGAGATATCATGAGCCTTGTGAGGGGCCAGTTTGGGCTGGAGAGTCTAGACTAGGACCTGCAAGGGGATATCAGATATAGGCCTGTAAGGTCTATGTGCAAAGAAATGCATACACAGGAAACCACAAAGCTACCAACATATATGCTGGGCCCGGCTATGAAGAAAGCAGATTAGCTGGATCATGGTGAGTATGGGAGGAGGGGGGCCAGGGGGATTTTGCAACAGGAACTAAGGGGAGCAAAGAGTAATAATAGGAAATAAGATAGGGGAGGGGGAGAGAACACAAAGGAATAGCTCTGGGGACGGGGCTGTATGTAAAAAATGCGGAAGGAAAAAAGGTATAAATTGTAATATGCTTTCTATATTCAAGGGGGAGAGTTGCATTCTTGAGGTGCCTAGTGCCCAATAGAACTCTCTTCCCCACTTTGCTGCCTGTATTTGGTCATCAGTTATCTAATAAACAGAGACTCTGATTGCACCTGTACTGACTTTTTGGATCTGATCATTTCAGGTAATAATAGTAATAATTAGGTTGTGGTCCATTTTTGTACAAAACAGGGCCATACAAATTGTGCCGAAACCCGGGATTGGCCTACGGGTGGGTCTCTAGGACCAAGATATAAATTTAAAGATTTTTGGATTCCCCTCAAAAGGTTGAGGGAGGTGTGTTCCCGGTGCTGAGTGAAGACCGGAGGAGACGAAGCAGTGAGTAATTGATTTTCCCTAGGAAGACGACTGTTGTGAGACAAAGCCGTGAGTATACTTATTTTTGACCAAGCTTGGTAAGTGTTGTTTATTTGTTGTTCTATTGTATTGATAAAGTGTAAAGATATTTTTGCTGCTATTAGTCAGGACTGAATGGTGTGTGTTTGAGCTACGTATCGGCTGATACGAACTGTGTGTGTGTTCTTACTCACGGTTCCATACCTCCGCGAGGAGATTGGCTGGGTCTGAACGAAGCGAATCTCTGTTTGAAAGGTGTCCTGGACATTTCGTGCACTACCTCCCTTTGTAGATAAAAAGGTTGGATATTGAGATCCTTAAAATAACAGGTGGCACGTAGAAATTATGTCTCTGTTTAGAAGAAAGAAAGATGACAATCAGGGAATAATGATAAATCAGGTTTCCCCAATGACTCCGGTTGAACGGATGATAGGAGATAATCCCATATTAGGAAAGGAAATTTTGAAAGTTTGCCTTAAATGGGCAAAGTGGAGCAATGCTCCTGGGATCCCTCTTGGCTGGCCACCGGAGGGCTCTTTTGATGGTGGTTGTTTAGCAAGGATTAGGGATTATGTTTTGTCCCATAAGACCAATGCTAGTCAGTTAAAACATTTGCAATACATTTCTATGTGGATGAAACAGGCAAACCCAGGTACCCTCGGTAGTGAGGCTCCTCCCCCTTATTGTAGGACAGTGAACCGTACCATGGCAGCAATAGGGTATTCAGACCCGCAGATAAACACAGACCCCAAAAGGGAACAATCTGAGAAAACCCCTAATGATAGACAGGTGACAGAAAAACAAAAAGAGAATCTGGGAAAGACAAAACAAGTTGAGCCCTCTGCACCTTACAATGACACATCCTTATATAAGCCACTGTATAGGGAAATGGAAGATATAATTCACCATAAGGACTCCCAGCCATTTAGGAGATCCCGATCTGCATCCCCCCACCGGGAACCACATAGGGGATGGGTTCAAGTAACAGGTAAATTACATTTGACTCCTGACATAAATTCTCAGACCCCAGGATCATATGAACAATCAGTTTTAGGGGCTACGGGAGGTAACACTCCACCCCGCCTGCGTCCCATTCCCTCTGCTCCTAATCTTACCCCTAACGACAGTTGTCAGGTCACAACAGAGGATAATCCCTCCAAGTTTGGGGCGGGCAAGTCGGGGCCTGACTATTTTCCCAAGGAACCGACGGAAATTCTGCGTAATACCACCCCGGCTCAGTTATCAACTAAGTCTGGGACCCCTCCTGGTCGTGGACCTGTTGATTACCATAAATCCACCAATAGGGCAGCAGGCCAATGGTTCCCTTACTCTAGCCGACGACCTGAAAGTCTGTCTGATCTTGGGACTCGAACGACCCGCACACATGACTATCGTATTTGCCCTGTACAGAGCACTAAAGAACCAGTTCAGCCTAAGAAAACCCCTGTAGAGTTTGTTTTTAATGAAGAGGGGGGTGAAGGGTTTTATGTATATCATTGGAGTTCCAACCTACATGGATGGACCTCAGCATGTGCCCCACAAATGAGAATTTGGCCAGAACAAGGATCACTGGAAACTAGAGATTTAAACTTAGCCCGTAGGTGTATTCGTGGAGGAGAAGGGGACCCACAATGGGACTATAAATACATGGAAGCAGGATTAAGAGTGTGGGAAAAGTATGAGGGCCAAGATCCCAATAACCCAAAGTTACCGGGTTACATGGTGTTTCCTGTGCGACATGTTAACCAAGGACAGGGAAGGGCAGAGGTATATGTTCCCTGGAGTTTCACTGACATGACCAACCTGTCAGAACAACTCCCTCCCTTAAATCAAGGTGCAGGGGCATGGATACAGAAGTTTGAACGATTGACAGTAGGGTATACTTTGGCAATTGGTGATGTAAAAGCACTATTAGCCCGGATTTTGGGCAATAATGCTGCCAATCAAGTGTTTAATAATGCACATATAAATGGGGTATTGGTCCATGAACCACAATACGATGGGGCTTTATTTAACCCTTATCGTAATTTAATTTGGGAGTCACTAAGAGATATATATCCCACCCAAAGAAGTATGGGACCCCTTACATCGATGGGGAAGATGTTAGTGCTTATTTGGCTAAGTTCCAAGATCTATGGGAAGCACAAATGGGTGTACCCCATAATGCTCCTCATATGGCCCTTATGTTTTTCCAAACTCTGTGCAATACCCTACCACTACCTATCCAGTTGAAATTGAAAAATATAGTTGCACTAGAATCAGAAACATGGCAGAAACAACAAGCACATATTTTTTACTTTGTCAGGCAGGCAGAAGAGGAATTATCTAAACCGGAAAGAGACCGGAAGGCTGCTCAAGCCCGTCTGTTTAACTTACAGTTAAAAGAAATAGATCAAGGAAAAAAGGAAGGATTAGTCAGTGTATCCTCCACTGACAAGAAACTTATTAAGACCTTGCAGCAAGAGGTTAGGGAAGCAAAGCAGCAGGCTAAAACTGCACGAAAACTATTTGAGGAATGTGTGGAACGTTTATACGAGTCCTCTGGTGACAGTTACACTGACAGTGACTCGGAAGACGCACACATCCTGTGACACGTGCTCTGAATGTTCAAGGACGTGGTCAGCTCTCGGGTCAGGGACCACGGTCCTTCCCCAGACAAAAACAGGAAAGAAAGAGAGATTTTTGTTGCTGGCAGTGTGGTGAAAAGGGACACTTTCAACGGACCTGCCGTGCCCCTCTCCCTCCATCACGAGGGCGGAAAGAGTATAACCAAGGCCCACCTCCACCTATTAGGCCACGGCAGTATCCTACCTGGCAGCCCCCAAATAGAGCAGGCTATGGTAATAGGGGAGATGGACAATGACTAGGCATCTATAATATGCAGGTGACACTGGGAACAGAGGAGCCCCACATAAAATTAACATTGAATGGCCAAGAGATGAAATTTCTAATTGATACTGGAGCCACATTGTCTGTCCTAAATACCATGCCTGCAGGTAGCACTATTGGCAGAGACAGTGTAATGACTACTGGGTTTGATGGTAAGTCAGTAAAAACCCCAGTGACCAATCCAATTCATGTGGTGGGGCCAGAATTTGATCTTTATCACAATTTTCTGTATGCCTCTCATTGTCCTATTAATTTGATGGGGAGAGATTTAATTGTTAAGGCCCAGGTTACCCTAGTGGCAGGAGAATTTCAGTCTGCAGGAATCAGTGAAATTGGTACATATCTACTCAGCCCTTACGGCCGAGTACGGGGTGCACCAGTCCACATAAGACTGAAACAAGGGAAACAGGGACCAAAATTGCCACAATATCCCTTACAGCGGGCAGCTATAGAGGGTGCACGAGAAGAAATTGATCAGCTCAAACTGCATGGCATTATAGAACACAGTACCTCCTCATATAATACCCCGCTCTTTCCGGTCAGTAAACCTAATTGGAAGTGGAGGATTGTCCATGATTTACGAGCCTTGAACCAGGTAGTGGAAACCCAGTTCCCTGCAGTTGCCAATCTGGCCACCACATTGAATACAGTACAGCTGTACAAGTATTTCACAGTATTGGATCTAAAAAATGCCTTTTTTAGTGTAGAAATTGATATTGACTCGAGGCCCCTGCTGGCATTTCTTTTTGATCAAGTGCATTATCAATGGACGCGATTGCCTCAGGGATATGTTGACAGTCCCAGTATTTTTTCTCAGATTCTATCACAAGATTTGCAGGAGTTCAATTCACATCTCCCTGGAGAAATGTGTTTATTGCAGTATGTAGATGATATCTTACTGTCAGGGTCAGATTATCAGCAAATGCATAAGTACACACGAGAACTAATACACGAGCTGCAGGACAAGGGCTACAAATTAAATGCCGAGAAGGCACAATTAGTGCAGACAACAGTCATCTTTTTGGGATTTCAGCTAAGCCAGGGTTCTATTGAAGTGGGAGATAAGACAGTGCAGCATGGCTTACAGTTACCAATCCCCAGTACAGTGAAAGAACTTCGCTCTGTTTTGGGCACACTTAATTTTTGCAGAAATTGGATCCCTGCTTTTAGCTCTCGGACCCTTTGCTTCCGCCCTTATTTGAAGAGTGGGGTAAAGAACTCTGAAAGAATCACTTTAGATCCTTGTCATGTAAATGTGCTCCAGTCTATTTTGGAAGATTTAAAGTGTCTTCCAGCCTTACATCTGCCAAATCATCACAAGCCCTTTCAATTGATGGTGGTAACCGGTTCCCAGGCGTGGGCAGCCATACTATTTCAGGATAGGGTTTCCACTTTGTCATTTTTGTCTGGTACTTTTGGATGTACTGAGCTCCCATTGCCTGACCTTGAAAAATTAGTTATTGCAGTGGCAGCAGCAATAGAGAAAGTCCTATCTATTTTCACTCCTACGACCTTGATTCTCTATCAGTCCATTGAATTGAAGACTATTCTGAATAAAGATACGCTACATTTGTCCCCATCTAAGCTGCAGCAAGCTTGTGCTTCTATTCTGAATAGTGGAGTGATCTTTCGTCCTCTCACTGCCTCCACCTGTCCACTTAGTTGGCTACAGACAGCAGTAGATGTTTATACCCCAGTTCCTGATTCATCTTATGAGGAAGTTTTATCCTTTATGGTATCCCCCGCTGACATGCCACCAGACAGTGAAATTTGGTTTACAGATGGTTCAGCACAGAAAGGTACTGTAGGATTTGCTGCGATATTGATGACCCCTGATGGAGTAGCTGAGCATCGTTTACAGTATGCTCTGGACTCAGATCAGGGATACTCAGCACAGGCAGCTGAACTGTGCGCCATATTGGCAGTCTTAGAAGAACGTCCGGCAACGCCCCTGATTTTCTACACTGACTCACAGTATGTTCAAAAGTTGTGTGGGGAATACCTTCAGATTTGGCTACAGCGTGGGTTTGTTAATTCATCAAGCAGCCAATTAATACACAAGTCCCTGATTTTGTACCTCTATGATTTATTATTGCAGCGCTGTGAGAGAAATATTCTAACTTCCTGTAACTGGGTCCCTGGCCATTCCCGCCATTATGGTTTCCTGCAGTTTGGCAATGCCCTAGCTGATGAGGCAGCAAAGCAAGTCACAGATACTGTCCCCATTTTAGTTATTACATGAGCAAGAACTTACCCCTTACCTTCGCTGCATGATTATCAGCAGAATCTTGCACGGGATGAGGTTCAGAAGTGGAAATTGTTAGGGTGCACTGAGCATAAGAAGTTATGGGTACACCCCTCTGGAAAAATTTGTATTTCCTTTTGATCTTTGCAGCAATTGTGTTCTCTGTTGCATTCTGTTGGACACGCGCCGGCTTCCAGCGTGTCTGCACAGATCTCTGAACCTTTTTGGCATCCGCGTCTCAAGCTCCGAATACAGGAGTGGTGCCAAAAGTGCCTACAGTGTTTAGAAAATTCCCCAGTGAAGGGCAAGCATACTCTCCAAGGTCATCTTCCGACAGTTCAGGGTCCTTTCATTTCCTGGTATGTTGATTTCACAGATATGCAGGTTCGTGTAGATGGCTACAGATTCCTTCTGGTCTGCGTGTGCCCCTTCTCCAAGTGGGTTGAGGCTTTCCCATGCAGACAGGAAAGGGCCTCCGAGGTTTTCAATTGTTTTTCTAAGCATCTGTTTCCTTGCTTTGGCATACCACGAACTGTTTATTCTGACAATGGTTCTCATTTCCGGAATCATCTAATACATCTTTTTTCCACAGCTCTGAGTGTAAAGTGGAAGTATGTTTCTGTGTACCGCCCCACTTCCAACGGCCTCGTCGAACGAACCAATGGCTTGCTCAAGACAGCTCTGCGTCTGATACAATCAGATAAAAGTATTTCCTGGCTGCAGGCCTTGCCTCTGGCACTGTTTCAATTGAGAAATCGTCCTCTAAAAAATATTGCTCTGACACCTCATGAGATTTGTACAGGAAGGCGATTGCTGCTATACAATCTCACTGACAATGCTATTCCCTTACCGGATTCTTTGTCCCCTTACCTTGCAGGTCTACGCCTGGCTTTGGCAGAGATTTCCAGATGCTGTGCCATCCGTGACCAACATCCACAGTCCCCAAAGGATACCTTAATCCCAATTGGAACCACTGTCTACCGCAGAAATCCTCATCGGAGTTCCTGGCAAGATCCAACATATTCAGGACCCCACATCGTTTCTGCATCAACTCCATTTGCTGTCTTGCTGGACGCAAGCCAAACTTGGACTCATATTGCCCATCTTTGGGTACCTTGAACTGTTTCTGGTTTTTGGACTTTTAAGTGACCTTTTCTCAGCATGCCTCATATTGCGTATAAGTTTGCTTTTCTATATTTTGCTATGTTATTGACAATTTTTATTGGATGGTTTCTATACTTTATTTCTTCCCGTCCCCACTCTTTTCCCTCTGCTCCTATCTCCTCTCTATCTCCCCCTTCTCTGAACCGCTCCCGTAGGTCAGTTCTCCCCCTCACTAATACTTGGAAAACAACCGTTCTTGAAGTGGTTGATCTTTTGAATATTAGTGATTGCATTATATGTACCCCGTTGCCCCAAGGAGGTAATTATGCCCCTGTCCGTGTTCTCCCTGTCCCATTTGAAGAAATTGTAGGTGCCATCCTGTGCTGGAATAACCCCCACCTTATTAAAGGATGTATAGAGCGTGGCCCCTTATATTGTAATGATACTTGGGCAGCCCATCAAGCTGCTTCCTTTCCTGTCCGTGTCTCTGTGCCCCCTATGATATTTTATTACTGTCTTATTACCAACTCTTCTGTTTCTTTTGCCAACAACTGTAATGTTTCCTGGAATGTCCAAACAAATAATTTTCACTTTTTGCACGGTACCATGCGCCCTTTCTATTATGGGCATAATATGTCTAAGGTAGATTGGTTCTACTCTAAAATCCGTAATAACCGTGTCAACTCCACCCACTGGGGCCCGCGAGTTAAAGCATACTCTCAGGTATGGGGTCCTGACTTTTGGGCTTCAACCTTTAATGTTGGCCCTATAGATTCCACACATACTCTCCTTTTCCGTAAGGGTACTTACTCACAATCTCCTTTCACTTCCTGCTATGCTCCTGTTCTCTACTGTACTGATTTAACTCAATGTGGTGCCAAAAACACTGATCGGGGCCGCAGGTTCCCTACCTCTGTCATTGGCCACCAACTTCCTGGCCGCCTCCACTGGAAACCTTGTAAATCCCGTGGTGATGATCATCCTCTCTGTCAGACTCCTTGTGCTCACTCCCCTACCACTGGTAAACTAACCTGTGAACCTCATACTTCTATTGCATATCCTATCAAAACATACTTTACTTGGAAACCTTCTTTTTCTCTTTCTGCTATTGTGGGCCATTACTGGCTTTGTGGTGATATCTTGTACCAGAAAGTTTCACTGTCCAATTTACCCTGTGCCTTAGTTAAAGTGTCCCCTTACTCAGTCCTTATTCCCCTGAATGTCTCACATAATACCCCACCTTCTCCCTCTACTCCTCTGCACCAGCGCCATAAGTGCAGTTCTGCTAGTCCCTGGGATTCCACCATGGTTGAAGATGCTGCACTACAAGCTTCCTATGAATATGTTAACTCCACTTACCCTATGACCAAAGCCCGTCTGGTAGCTCTTAGCGCTACTTCTTGGCTTCCTTGGCCTACACCCGCCTTTACAGCAGAGCTTGGCATGTCTATTCGCCGCTTACAATGTTTGCTACATATACAAATGAAAGCTGTTACTGAATCTATTTCTCGTTTAGCTGAATCACTTGAACAAAATAATCAAATGACTCTACAGAATAGACAGGCTTTAGATTTATTGCTCGCGGCAGAAGGAGGGACTTGTTCCTTTATCAACGCTACTAATTGCTGCACTGTGATCGCTAACCACACGATATTTGTATTAGACGCTATGAATAAGATTAAGCATTTATCTGAACTACATATTGATGATTTTAAGGGTGGCCTCCAGATTGGAGATTGGTTTTCATCTCTCTCCTCCTGGTTTCACTCCCTTGGCTCTGGCTTGAAAGGTTTATTGATTTCTGCTGGCATTATTTTAATCATTGCTTTACTCTTCTGTTGTTTTGTTTCTGTTTTTATATCCTGCTGTAAGAAACAACTCACCAAAATATCTACCTCTTTTTTGCCTGTTCAGACTAGCCCTACTCTTGTCAATGTTTCTTATGCAGCCATCCCCATGTCAGACTATTCAGACTTGGATTTCTCCCATTCCCCAGCCGAATAAAAAAAAATAAAAAAAATGGGGGAGTTGTAGGGTTTAAGTACTTGTAGAGGTAGAGGTTAAGTATGATACATTTGGGGTTTAGTATGATAGATTTGCTTTTAATTTTTAAGTGCTAAGGATTAATAATGTTCCTGATTCATAATCACTTAATGGCTACCCTGAATCTCACAAAAAAGAACAGTCATGCTGCTATAACATGTGAGCCAGCATACAGGCCTCTGCAAGAAGAGATCCAGCACCGGAAAGAACCATATAAGGAGATATCATGAGCCTTGTGAGGGGCCAGTTTGGGCTGGAGAGTCTAGACTAGGACCTGCAAGGGGATATCAGATATAGGCCTGTAAGGTCTATGTGCAAAGAAATGCATACACAGGAAACCACAGAGCTACCAACATATATGCTGGGCCCGGCTCTGAAGAAAGCAGATTAGCTGGATCATGGTGAGTATGGGAGGAGGGGGGCCAGGGGGATTTTGCAACAGGAACTAAGGGGAGCAAAGAGTAATAATAGGAAATAAGATAGGGGAGGGGGAGAGAACACAAAGGAATAGCTCTGGGGACGGGGCTGTATGTAAAAAATGCGGAAGGAAAAAAGGTATAAATTGTAATATGCTTTCTATATTCAAGGGGGAGAGTTGCATTCTTGAGGTGCCTAGTGCCCGATAGAACTCTCTTCCCCACTTTGCTGCCTGTATTTGGTCATCAGTTATCTAATAAACAGACTCTGATTGCACCTGTACTGACTTTTTGGATCTGATCATTTCAGGTAATAATAGTAATAATTAGGTTGTGGTCCATTTTTGTACGAAACAGGGCCGTACAAGTTTTAGCTTTGTGAAATATCCACCACTCCTGCAGCCAGCCTCAGAGAACTGTAGGTGTGGCCACTGGTCAGGTGTGAGATGGGCTCTAATTATCCACTTCCTGCCTGCCTGAGAGCAGAAACTTTCACCTCCCCTGCCCAGAAAGAGCAAGCCTTCTCCAACAGTTGTAAACCTTGGTTATCTGGATACTCAGGTTCCAGTAGGATGAATATCCCAAAGCTTAATTTACAACCACAGTTGAACTTTTATATTAACAATTCCCACAAAACAGACAGTTAGACTCTATATTGATAACTAGAAAGCATCAGAAATAAGAGAGAAAATTAGAGTCTTAGCTTTGTGAAATATCCACAGCTCCTCCAGCCAGCCTCAGAGAACTGTAGGTGTGGCCTGAGCACAGCCTCCTACACTCCCCAAAACACAGATAAAAGCACAAATGCATGCACACAGCCAACCACACTCCCAATAACACTGAAATAAGGACACATGCATGCACACAGCCTCCCACACTCCCAATGACACAGAGAAAAGCATGCATGCATGCATGCAGCCTCACATACTCCCAAAGACACAGAAAAAAGCACACATGCATGCACACATCCTCCAACACTGACAAAGGTAGATAACAAAAGCACAAATGCATGCACACACTCCCCAGCACTCCCAAAGCAAAGAAAAAAGCACACATGCATGCACACAGCCTCCAACACTCCCAAAGACACAGAAAAAAAAACCACACTTGCATGCACACAGCCTCCGACACTACCAAAGACACAAAAAAGCACACATGCTTGCACACAGCCACCCACACTCCCAAAGACACAGAAAAAGCATGCATGCATGTGCACAGCCTCAAACACCCCCACAGACACTGAAAATAGCTCACATGCATGCACACAGCCTCCAACACTCCTAAAGACACAGAAAAAACATTCATGCATGCACACGTCCTACAACACTGCCAAAGACTCAGAAAAAGTACATATGCATGCACAGAGCCTCCGACCCTCCCAAAGACACAGACAAAAGCACACATACATGCACACAGCCTCTGACACTCCCAAAGACACAGAACAAAGCTCACATGCATGCACACAGCCCCCAATACTCCCAAAGACACAGAAAAAAAACACACATGAATGCACACAGCTTCCAACCCTCCCAAAGACCCAGAAAAACCGCACATGCATGCACACAGCCTCCAACACTCCCAAAGACACAGAAAAAAGCACGCATGCATGCATGCACACACACAGCCAGCTACACACCCAAAGACACAGAAAAAGCTCACATGCATGCACACAGCATCCGACAATCCCAAAGACACAGAAAAAAACACACTTGCATGCACACAGCCTCCGACACTACCAAAGACACAAAAAAGCACACATGCTTGCACACAGCCACCCACACTCCCAAAGACACAGAAAAAGCATGCATGCATGTGCACAGCCTCAAACACCCCCACAGACACTGAAAATAGCTCACATGCATGCACACAGCCTCCAACACTCCTAAAGACACAGAAAAAGCATTCATGCATGCACACGTCCTACAACACTGCCAAAGACTCAGAAAAAGTACATATGCATGCACAGAGCCTCCGACCCTCCCAAAGACACAGACAAAAGCACACATACATGCACACAGCCTCTGACACTCCCAAAGACCCAGAAAAACCACACATGCATGCACACAGCCTCCAACACTCCCAAAGACACAGAAAAAAGCACACATGCATGCATGCACACACACAGCCAGCTACACACCCAAAGACACAGAAAAAGCTCACATGCATGCACACAGCATCCAACAATCCCAAAGACACAGAAAAAAGCACACATGCATGCACACAGCCTCTGACTCTCCTAAAGACACAGAAAAAAAGCACATATGCATGCACACAGCCTCTGACAAACCCAAAGACACAGAAAAGCACGCATGCATGCACACACACAGCCTACGACAATCCCAAAGACAAAGAAAAAAGCAGACAAGCATGCACACAGCCTCTAACACTTCCAAAGATACAGAAAAAAACCACACATGCATAGACATCGCATCCAACACTGCCAAAGGCACAGAAAAAGTACACATGCATGCTCACAGCCTCCCTCACACCCAATGACACAGAATAAAGCACACATACATGCACACAGACTCCCACACTCCCAATAACACTGAAATAAGGACACATGCATGCACACAGCCTCCCACACTCCTGATGACACAGAGAAAAGTGTGCATGCATGCACAAAGCCTCCGTCACTCCCAAAGACACAGAAAAAACATGCATGCATGCACACAGCCTCCGACACTCCCAAAGACACAGAAAATAGGGAACATGGATGCACAAGCAGCTGACATTCCCAGACACAGAAAAAAACATGAATGCATGCACCCAGCCTCCCTCACTCCCAATGACACAGAAAAAAGAACACATGCATGCACACCACCTCCGACACTCACAAAGACACAGAAAAATGATAAATGCATGCACACAGCTGAAGACAATCCCAAAGACACAGAGAAAAGTATGAATGCATGCACACAGCCTCTGACACTCCCAAAGACACATAAAAAGCATGCATGCATGCACAAAGCCTCCAACATTCCCAAACACAGAAAAAGCATGCATGCATGCCCACAGCCTCTGACACTCCCAAAAACACAGAAAAAAGCACATATGCATGCACACAGCCTCCCAAACTCCCAAAGACACAAAAAAGCATGCATACATACACACAGCCTCGACCACTCCCAAAGACAAAGAAAAAAGCTCACATGCATGCACTCAGCCTCCAATACTCCCAAAGACACAGAAAAAAACATTCATGCATGCACACATCTTCCAACACTGCCAAAGGCAGAGAAAAAAGCACACATGCATGCACACAGCCTCCAACACTCCCAAAGATAAAGAAAAAAACATGCATGTATGCAGACAGCCTCCAACACTCCCGACACAGAAAAAAACACACATGCATGCACACAGCCTCCGACACTCCCAAAGACAAAGACAAAAGCAGACATGCATGCACAGAGCCTCCAACACTCCCAAAGAGACAGAAAAAAAACGCACATGCATGGACACATCCTCTGACACTCACAAATACACAAAAAGTATTTCACATGCATGCACACAGCCTCCAACACTCCCAAAGGCAGAGAAAAAAAAATGCAAGCATGCACACAGCCTCCAACAATCCAAAACACACATGAAAAAAGCACACATGCATGCACACAGCCTCCAACACTCCCAAAGACACAGAAAAAAAACACACTTGCATGCACACAGCCTCCGACACTACCAAAGACACAAAAAAGCACACATGCTTGCACACAGCCACCCACACTCCCAAAGACACAGAAAAAGCATGCATGCATGTGCACAGCCTCAAACACCCCCACAGACACTGAAAATAGCTCACATGCATGCACACAGCCTCCAACACTCCTAAAGACACAGAAAAAACATTCATGCATGCACACGTCCTACAACACTGCCAAAGGCACAGAAAAAAAGCACTCATGCATGCACACAGCCTCTGACCCTCCCAAAGACACAGAACAAAGCTCATATGCATGCACACAGCCTCCAACACTCCCAAAGACACAGAAAAAAAAAAACACATGCATGGACACATCCTCCGACACTCCCAAAGACATAGAAAATATCTCACATGCATGCACACAGACTCCAACACTCCCAAAGACATATTAAAAAACAGGCAAGCATGAACAAAGCCTCCAACAATCCCAAACACACAGAAAAAAGAACACATGCATGCACACAACCTCCGACAGTCCCAAATTCACAGAAAAAAAACATCCATGCATGCACACATCCTCCAGCACTGCCAAAGGCAGAGAAAAAAGCACACATGCATGCACACAGCTCCCACACTCCTAAAGACACAGCAAAAAACATTCATGCATGCACACATCCTCCAAAACTGCCAAAGGCACAGAAAAAAGCACACATGCTTGCACACAGCCTCCTGCACTCCCAAAGACTCAGAGAAAAGCAGACATGTATGCACAGAGCCTCTGACACTCCCAAAGGCACAGAACAAAGCTCACATGCATCTGCACAGCCTCCGACACTCCCAAAGACAAAGAAAAAAACATGCATGCATGCAAACAGCCTCCGACCCTCCCAAAGACAAAGAAAAAAGCATGCATGTATGCACACAGCCTCCAACACTCCCAACGACATGACATGCATGCACAGAGCCTCTGACCTTCCCAAAGACACAGAAAAAAGCACACATGCATGCACACAGTCTCCAAAACTCCCGACACAGAAAAAAGCACACGCATGCACAGAGCCTCCGACACTCCCAAAGACACAGAACAAATCTCACATGCATTCACACAGCCTCAACACTTCCAAAGACACAGAAAAATCCACACATGCATGCACACAGCCTCCAATACTCTCGAAGACACAGAAAAAAGCTCATATGCATGCACACAGCCTCTGACACTCCCAAAGACACAGAAAAAAACCACAAATTCATGCACACTTCCTCCAACATTCCCAAAGACACAGCAAATAGCACACATGCATGCACACAGCCTCCAACACTCCCAAAGACACAGAAAAAAGCACACATGCATGCACACAGCCTCTGACACTCCCAAAGACACAGAAAAAAGCACACATTTATCGTATTTATTTATTTATAGTTCTTATATACCGCACTCTTAAAAATCAGTGCGGTTTACATACAACAGTTTTGTGCCCGATATGTTTACTATTAGGTATTTATTTTATTTATTACAAATTCTTATATACTGCGCTATTTAGAATCAGTGCGGTTTACATTATAACAGCATTTTGCATTAGAACAAGATCTTTTGCTTACATTATAACAGGGATAGTAACTTGGAAGTAACAGGATAACTATATACAGTTCAAACAAAGGAGCTTCTAAATTATTTAAGTTATTTTTTATTTATTTTATTTTATTTTTATTTAACAATTATTTCTATACCGCTCTTTCCCAAGTATCAAGTGCGGTTTACAATGAATAGTATGTAATATGGTATGGGTAATATCATACCAAGTCATTTTACATAGAACAGGTGGAATTAGATACAGGTACAATATAAAGTTTGAACATTAAACTATTAGAACAATATAAAAGTTTGAACATTAATAGAGTTAATTAATTAACAATTAATTAATTAATTAATTAATTAATTAATTAAACATTAATTAATATTAAACATTAATAACATTAATAGAGTCGTAGAGTAGTCATGCTGATTGTGAGTGTTCCTAATGGTGAGTTTCTTTTGTAAAGCCCTTGGGGTTATGTTGTTGGTACGTCAGATGCTGTGTGGGTGAGATGAGGTGTTGGATGTGAATGTATTAGGTTAGTGTGGGTAAAATAAAGGCAGAACAAGTGATGTTTAATAGCTTTTCTGAATTGCGAGAGGTCAGTAATTGATCTTATATGAGGTGGGAGATTGTTCCAGCACTTCGGAGTATATAATGTAAATGCTCTGTTTCTAGTTATTTGGGTACATTTAGTGGACTCAGGTGGTATAGATAACGTGTTGCTAGTTGTTGACCTTCTTAGTCTGTTAGTGGGGGTACTGGTCAGGAGTGATGAGAGGGACGTGGAAGATATCCAGTTAATTGCCTTAAATGATAGGATTAACACCTTGTAGGCAACTCTGCATTGTACTGGTATCCAGTGTAGGTCCATAAGTATGGGAGTTATGTGGTCTTTTCTGGAGATGCCGCAGAGAATGCGGGCTGCTGTGTTCATCACCATTTGAAGAGGATTGAGAGTGCTCTTGGGGAGTCCATGCAGGATGATGTTGGCAATGAGAGCTGTGCTGAGCCGAGGGAAACAAAGGAAAACAGTGAATATGCCTTTAAGACAAGAGACAGGCAAGGTTTTCATAGAGCTAAAACTACAGCCAAGCAAAAGAAGCACGTACTTGCTGAGGCTAAGCCACTCCCAAGCCCTAACGTAGGTGCAGGCTTAGACTCTAATGACAACCACCTGTGCAGAGATAAGGGTGTGGTAGCTAGGAAGCAGCTTTTTAAGCCTGCTTCAGGGCAGAGAGAGGAGAGAGCGGAAGGAGGAAGGAACAAAAGAAGGAACAGGAGAGAAGGGAGACGTGGGAAGCTTAACTCCACGTGGGAGAACAGTTCCAGCAACAGAGGAAACAGTTCTTGTGTGAGAGGTACACTTGAACCAGAGACCAGCAGATGGGTAGCTGGGAACGTTGCTGATGAGGTGGAACTAAGTGCAGTGCAGAGTGTTCAGGAGCCGGTTCAGAGAACCCAAGCTGCCAGAAGGTGGGGGAACGCAGTTACAAAGGGAGGTGACCAGAACCCAGCCAAGGGCAGAGAAGCAGAGCTGAACACAGATGAAGCATTAAGGCAGTTGTTCCAGGTTAAGAAGCCCCACTCTCAAGATACAACCTTTTCTTACCAGGGAGAGCAGCCCTGGAAAGAACTCCTGAAGTTTCTACAAAATAGTAAGTTGGAAGGAATTACTGAGAACCCAGAAAGAGACAAACAATTTGTAAGGCCGGAGGGTATGCAAATTGATTCTTTTGAACCAGATTCTGTTTGTGATGAATCTCCAATGGATTGTTCTTTATGCAAGAGGGAAGCTTGAAAGTTGCTAGAAAAGGACTGTGAAAAGTAGTTTTAAGAGCAATCTTTCACCTAGCCAGGAGAGTGCTAAGAGCTTCCATTAAAGTAAAGGATTTTGCTAAAACCAGAGCTTGATAAGTAAAGCAGCATTTTGATAAATGACAAGAATTTACCTGTGCTGACTGAATGGAAGAGAAGCTGTAATACATGTGCTAAAATGTTTGCTGAAAACAGCTGCCGTGTTTAAAAGTGTTTTCAGTTCTTCAACTTCAGTTGTACTTTTGTTTCCTGTAAGCTTTTCATTTGGAGAATGATCCTTTTTGCCTGCATTTGAATTTAATGCTCGGAAGGAAACCCAAAATAAAATTCTTGTTTTGCCTTAACAAACCCCAGTGGTCACATACTACTTTGTCTTTAAGTAAACGGAAAAGAACTACAAGTCCCAGGATTACCTGCTGGAAACAAGGCTGCAAATCTTTATTTAAGGACAAATATGGCAGCCCTTTGCCTGTAAGCCTCCGGCACAGGCAGGGGGTCACGACAAGTGGTGTAGTAGTTCAGATTCCTTTGATTTACGCATGCGCCAAGGATTTCCAAAGCATCAGGAATTTGCACTGGAGTCAAGTTTGCTGCAGAGCCGTGCAGAGGAGCACTCGGAAGTGAAGCTGAGTAACAGGAGGAGTGCAGACACCTTTCCGTTGGGAGAAGCCTGAATCTACACCTGTATCAGGTAACCCGAACCTAACCTGGGTTATTTAAGGATACTAGTGCAGGGTGTAGAGCTATAGCCTGATAAAGTCCCAAGGGAATAGTGCAATGGTTGTGATATTGCACTTGGGTGGTGTTTCCTTTTCTTCTTCTCTTCACAGAGCAAGGATGACCAGGATTCCCTGCTGGAGACAAGGTTGAAAATTCTTCTTTAAGGACAAATATGGCAGCCCTTTGCCTGTGAGCCTCTGGCCCAGGCAGGGGGTGACAACAGTATTTACAAAGAACAGGGGGCTAAACCTGGGTTTCAACCAGGGCTAAACCTGGGTTTCAACCAGGGGGACAATCTACAAAATTTATATTTGATTTAATTTACAGTATGTACATACTTTATAGTAGCCCATGTGTTCTAGGTTGGGTGTGGGATAGATGGTGTTAAAAAGACAAAGAAAAAAACATTCATGCATGCACACATCCTACAACACTGCCAAAGGCACAGAAAAAAGCACACATGCATGCACACAGCCTCCTACACTCCCAAAGACTCAGAAAAAAGCACACATGCATGCACAGAGCCTCCAACACTCCCAAAGACAAAGAAAATAGCTCACATGCATGCACAGAGCCTCCAACACTCCCAAAGATACAGAGCAAATCTCACATGCATGTACACAGCCTCCAACATTCCCAAAGACACAGAAAAATCCACACATGCATGCACACAGCCTCCAACACTCCCGAAGACACAGAAAAATGTACACATGCATGCACACAGCCTCCAACACTCCCAAACACACAGAAGAAAGCACACATGCATGCACATAGCCTTCACCACTCCCAAAGACAGAAAAAGCACACATGCACGCGTGCTGCCTCTGACACTCCCAAAGACACAGAAAAAAGTATGCATGCATGCACACAGCCTCCAACACTCCCAAAGACACAGAAAAAAAGCACACATGCATGCACACAGCCTCAGACACTTCTAAAGATACAGAAAAAAACACACATGCATAGACAAAGACTCCAAGACTGCCAAAGGCACAGAAAAAAAGCAAATATACATGCTCACAGCCTCCCTCATGCCCAATGACACAGAGAAAAGCCCACATGCATGCACACAGCCTCCTACACTCCAACAAACACAGACAAAAGCCCACATGCAAGCACACAGCCTACCATACTCCCAATGACACAGAAAAAGGTACACCTAAATGCAGACAGCCTCCAACACTCCCAATAACACTGAAATAAGGACACATACATGCACACAGCCTCCTACACTCCCAAAGACACAGGAAAAAAGCTCTCATGCATGCACACAGTCTCCGACACTCCCAAAGATACAGAAAATAGCTCAAATGCATGCTGACAGCCCCAAACACTCCCAAAGATACAAAAAAGCATGTATGCATGCAAACACACAGCCTGAAACACTACCAATGACACAGAAAAAGCTCACATGAATGAACAATCCTCCGACACACCCAAAGACACAGAAAAAAAACATGCATTCATGCAATCAGCCTCCAAAACTCCCAAAGACACAGAAAATAGCTCACATGCATGCACACAGCCTCCAACACTCCCAAAGGCAGAGAAAATGGATCACATGCATGCACACAGCTTCCAACACTCCAAACGACACAGAAAAAAACACATGCATGCACACAGCCTCCCTCACTTCCAATGACACAGACAAAAGCAAATATGCATGCACAGCCTCACATACTCCCAGTAACATAGAAAAAAGCACACATAGATGCGCACAGCCTCAGACACTCCCAAAGACACAGCAAATAGCTTGAATGCATTCACACAGCCTCTGACACTCGCAAAGACACAGAAAAAAACACACAAGCAAACCAGCATGTGCTCAGCCTCCTACATTCCCAAAAACAAACACAAAAGCACACATGCATGCACACAGCCTCCCATACTCCCAATGACATAGAAAAAAGCACACATAGATGCACACAGCCTCAGACACACCCAAAGACACAGGAAATAGCTCACATGAATGCACACAGCCTCCAAAACGTCCAAAGACACAGAAAAAACACACATGCATGCAAACAGCCTCCCTCACTCCCAATGACAAAGAAAAAAGCACACCTGCATGTGCACAGCCTCCTACACTCCCAAAAACACAGACAAAAGCACACATGCATGCACACTGCCTCCCATACTCCCAATGACAAACAAAAAACACACATATATGCACACAGCCTCTGACAATCCCAAAGACACAGAAAATGCTCACATGCATGCACACTTCCTCCGAAACTCCCAAAGACACAGAAAGAAAACAATGCATGCATGCACACTGCTTCCAACATGCCCAAAGACACAGGAAATAGCTCACATGCATGCACACAGCCCCCAACACTCCCAAAGACACAGAAAAAACATGCATGCATGCACACACAGCCTGTTACACTCCCAAAGACACAGAAAAAGCTCACATGCATGCACACAGCCTCACTCACTCCCAAAGACACATAAAATAGCACGCATGCATGCACACAGCCTCACTCACTCCCAAAGACACATAAAATAGCTCACATGCCTGCACACAGCCTCACTCACTCCAAAAGAAACAGAAAAACACACATGCATGTAAACAGCCTCCCTCACTCCCAATGACAAAGGAAAAAGCACACCTGCATGTGCACAGCCTCCTACACTCCCAAAAACACAGACAAAAGCACATATGAATGCACACTGCCTCCCCTACTCCCAATGACAAAGAAAAAACACACATATGTGCACACAGCCTCTGACACTCCCAAAGACACAGAAAAAGCTCACATGCATGCACACTTCCTCTGACACTCCCAAAGACACAGAACGAAAACCATGCATGCATGCACACAGCCTCCAACACTCCCAAAGACACAGGAAATAGCTCCCTTGCATGCACACAGCCTCCAACACTCCCAAAGACACAAACAATAGCTCACATGCATGCACACAGCCCCCAACACTCCCAAAGACAAAGAAAAAAAACATGCATTCATGCATACACAGCCTGCTACACTCCCAAAGACACAGCAAAAGCTCACATGCATGAACAAAGCATCCAACACTCCCAAAGACACAGAAAATAGCTCACATGCATGCACACAGCCTCACTCACTCCCAAAGACACAGAAAATAGCTCACATGCATGCACACAGCCTCCCTCACTTCCAATGACACAGACAAAAGCACATATGCATGCACAGCCTCCCATACTCCCAGTAACATAGAAAAAAGCACACATAGTTGCGCACAGCCTCTGACACTCCCAAAGTCACAGAAAATAGCTCACATGCATTCACACAGCCTCTGACATTCCCAAAGAAACAGAAAATAGCTCACATGCATGCACACAGCCTCCAAAACTCCCAAAGACACAGAAAAAACACACATGCATGCAAACAGCCTCCCTCACTCCCAATGACAAAGAAAAAAGCACACCTGCATCTGCACAGCCTCCTACACTCCCAAAAACACAGACAAAAGCACACATGCATGCACACTGCCTCCCATACTCCCAATGAAAAAGAAAAAACACACATATGTGCACACAGCCTCTGACATTCCCAAAGACACAGAAAAAGCTCACATGCATGAGCAAAGCATCCGACACTCCCAAAGACACAGAAAAAGCTCACATGCTTGCACACTTCCTCCGATGCTCCCAAAGATACAGAAAGAAAACCATGCATGCATGCACACAACCTCTAACACTCCCAAAGATACAGGAAAAAGCTCTCATGCATGCACACAGTCTCTGACACTCCCAAAGATACAGAAAATAGCTTGCATGAATGCACACAGCCTCCAACACTCCCAAAGACAAAGAAAATAGCTCACATACATGCACACAGCCTCCAACACTCCCAAAGGCAGAGAAAATGGATCACATGCATGCACACAGCTTCGAACACTCCAAACGACACAGAAAAAACACATGCATGCACACAGCCTCCCTCACTTCCAATGACACAGACAAAAGCAAACGTGCATGCACATCCTCCCATACTCCCAGTAACACAGAAACAAGCACACATAGATGCGCAAAGCCTCCGACACTCCCAAAGACACAGCAAATAGCTTGCATGCATTCACACAGCCTCTGACACTCGCAAAGACACAGAAAAAACACACATGCATGCACACAGCCTTCCTCACTCCCAGTGACAAAGAAGAAAGCAAACCAGCATGTGCTCAGCCTCCTACACTCCCAAAAACAAACACAAAAGCACACATGCATGCACACAGCCTCCCATACTCCCAATGACATAGAAAAAAGCACACATAGATGCACACAGCCTCAGATACTCCCAAAGACACAGGAAATAGCTCACATGCATGCACACAGCCTCCAAAACGTCCAAAGACACAGAAAAAACACACATGCATGCAAACAGCCTCCCTCACTCCCAATGACAAAGAAAAAAGCACACCTGCATGTGCACAGCCTCCTACACTCCCAAAAAACACAGACAAAAGCACACATGCATGCACACTGCCTCCCATACTCCCAATGACAAACAAAAAACACACATATATGCACACAGCCTCTGACAATCCCAAAGACACAGAAAATGTTCACATGCATGCACACTTCCTCCGAAACTCCCAAAGACACAGAAAGAAAACAATGCATGCGTGCACACAGCTTCCAACACGCCCAAAGACACAGGAAATAGCTCACATGCATGCACACAGCCTCCAACACTCCCAAAGACACAAACAATAGCTCACATGCATGCACACAGCCCCCAACACTCCCAAAGACACAGAAAAAGCTCACATGCATGCACACAGCCTCACTCACTCCCAAAGACACATAAAATAGCACGCATGCATGCACACAGCCTCACTCATTCCCAAAGACACAGAAAATAGCTCGCATGCATGCACACAGCCTCCAACACTCCAAAAGACATAGAAAAAACACACATGCATGAGCAAAGTATCCGACACTCCCAAAGACACAGAAAATAGCTCACATGCATGCACACAGCCTCACTCACTCCAAAAGACACAGAAAAAGCTCACATGCATGCACACTTCCTCCGACACTCCCAAAGACACAGAACGAAAACCATGCATGCATGCACACAGCCTCCAACACTCCCAAAGACACAGGAAATAGCTCCCTTGCATGCACACAGCCTCCAACACTCCCAAAGATACAAACAATAGCTCACATGCATGCACACAGCCCCCAACACTCCCAAAGACAAAGAAAAAAATATGCATTCATGCATACACAGCCTCTGACACTCCCAAAGACACAGAAAAAGCTCACATGCATGCACACTTCCTCCGACACTCCCAAAGACACAAAAAATAGCTCACATGTGTCAGCATACATTTCATGCAGCTTTGGACTCTGGTGACTTCAGTCTCCAAAGGTAATAGGACAGTTTACAAGATGAGATTAACTCTGACCTCCTTGTGATTTCATTCTCCAAGGCCTGTCTGAAGCCCCTCCTTGCTAAATAAAGAATGGCAGACCTTAAATGGAGTGGCTAGCAGACCTCAAGGGGAAGGGCTGGAGAGGATTCAATTCACTATAAAGGACAGAAACACTTCCTGTCTCTCTCTCTCTCCCACCATGCATCGGACATGAAGGACAGGAGGCTCTGATAACACAGGTACACTAAAAAAAAAATTTTTTAAACTGCCTCTAATGTTTCGATTGATTTTTACATTTTTTGGTGCGCTGAATCCAAATCTGGTAACCAATTTGCTCCATCACGTACAGATTTTTTGCTACATTGGGTTAGCAGTTTGAGGTGAACGTTTCAGATTGAGTGCGATCGAGATAAAAGTTTCTTGGATGAATTCTTTATACTAATTGTTTAGTAGTTATTCAAATAAGAATAAAGAAAATTGTAACAAGGCAGCACATAAGAATAGAGTAATGTCAACAAAACACACTGTGATGGTAGCAAAATTGTCTGCACTTAAAACAGCCACATACATGTGCACAAACATTGAGCATATAAGAACGAGGTTAGACACAAAGCAAAGCAAAGAAATGTGCAAAAAATGTTGTACAGGTATGTATGTAAGAATAGAAAACGCAAACCGCACCATTGCAATACATGAAGACAAACACCCGATGGTGTGAAAATAAAATTCTAATAAATGAGATCCGACACTGTGGTAATAACTAGCAAATTTTTATTTCAAAGTTTAGTAAAAACATGATATTTGTCAACACAGTTTAGATTTTAAAGTCATTCTTGGGTAAATCAATCTCCTGGTGGGCCCGTTTCTTCTTCCCCCGAATGCTTCTCTTGGTGCGCTGCTTGGCGTATTTTTCATCTGGGGTTTCCCGCAGCAGCAGCCAGCAGAAATCAGCCATCATAGTGGTGTTCCATCTTCCTTGGTACCTTCTCTCTGCGTCCTTGATGTCCTGGTGAAACCTTTCACCTTGTTCTTCACTGTACGCCCCCAAGTTTTCAGGAAAGTAGTTCACATGGGAGTGCAAGAAATGGACTTTCAGGGCTCATGTTACAGCCTTGTTCTTTGAAGGCATTGAGCATCCTGGCAACAATATCCTTATAGTTCTCATCCCGCCTGTTCCCCAAGAATTTGAGAACAACATCCTTGAAGGAATCCCAGGCTTCTTTTTCCTTCTCAGACATCGTTTCAGCGAATGCTCCATCTGAAATGAGTTTCCTTATATCAGGGCCAACAAACACTCCTTCCTTTAGCTTTGCTTCAGAAAGTCGGGGGAACTTTGAGCAAAGGTACCGAAAGCACTCACCATCTTTGGAAGGGACTTGATGAATTGCTTAATGAGACCCAACTTAATGTGGAGAGGTGGTAATAGAATTTTATCACGAGGTACCAAGCTCTCATGAAGAACATTTTCTCACCGGGTCTCAAATACTCCCGAATTGGCCAGTCTTTTTTCCCCCAGTGTAGGTCGCGGGCCCGGCTATCCCACAAGCAAAGGAAGCAGGGATATTTGGTGAAACCGGATTGCTGCCCTAATAGCATGGATAGAATTTTAAAGTCTCCACAAATCATCCACTTATGCTCATCATAACGAATCTTCTGAAGAATCAGGGCCAAATTCTCGTATTTTTCTTGGAGAATAACAGAGTGAGCAATAGGAACTGAAGCGAATGTGTTGCCATTATGAAGAAGAACACCTTTTATGCTGTCTTTTGACGAATCAATGAACAGCCGCCATTCAGCAGGATCATACTTGAGTTTAAACTTTTCCATCACTCCGTATATATCGTTGCAAAATACCAAATCTTCCTCTTTGCTGAAATACTTCAAAAATTGTGTCTCGCGGTTGCGGTACCAATAAAAAGTTGTTCCTGGTGACAATAGATTTTTCTGTTTAAGCTGAGAACCTAGCAGTTGGGCAGCATCTTTTGGGAGTCCTAAATCCCGGACTAAATCATTCAGTTCAGCTTGAGAGAAAAGTTCAGGTTTCGGATCTGGTTCAGTTTCAAACTCGGAAGTACTGGACTCATCGGGAAAAGCCATCTGATGAGTCTCATCATGATCAGAACCGTCCACACAAATATGATCCAAAGATTTTGGTGGTTCAGGCACAGGTACTTCGTTGCTATGAGGCATAGGCCTAATTGCTGAGGGAAGGTTGGGGTAACTTATTACGTTCTTATTTTTTAAGTTGTATCCCTTCACAATGCAAGAGCAAAACTAGCAGTCACTGCTGTGGTCTCTTTGTTCACGCCACATCATAGGTATTCCGAAACGAAATGCTTGTTTTTTACCTTTCATCCATAAGCGTAGATCTTCCTCACATGTCTTGCACACTTTGTGAGGAGCCCACGGTTTATTTATTTATTTATTTTATTTATAGCTTTTCTATACCGCGTTCTTTTTCATCAGCGCGGTTTACAATGAACAAGAATACTCACAGCAAGCAACAGGTTTACATGAAACAGGAAAATTCAACTGGGATTCAACTTGGTGAAACTATGTACATATATGTTATGAAATTATATACAATGAATAGAGATTTTATTAACATCTTGTATAAATAATATATTTACAATTTTTCTATGCTGGCTTGGGATGTATTAGAGGGTTGATGATGGGCATTGGGATTGGTAGAAGTGTAGAAGGAACAGGTGGTGTTTTATGGCTTTTCTGAATTGCTTGAGGTCCGTGATTGCTCTAGTGGTAGGTTGTTCCAACATTTGGGTGCGTAGTGTGCGAAAGCCCTGTCTGTGGTTGTGCGCGTGCATTTTGTGGCTTCTGATGGTGTGGCTAGGGTATTTGCAGCTACGGATCTCCTGGATCTAATGTTAGGAGTGTGATTGAGGAGGTTTGAGATTGCTGAAGGGGCAATCATGTTTATCGCTTTAAAGGTCATAATAAGGGCTTTATAAGTAATCCTGCAGTATATGGGGAGCCAGTGTAGTTCCATTAGGATGGGTGTAGGTTATGTGGAGCTGGAAGTCAGCCTAACGGCGTGCGGTTCCCTGAAAGCAGATGGGTGGAAACCTACCCAGAAGCTGGTAGGAGCGCATCAGTCTCTAAGCCCTCATCTTTTACCACTTCCTTGGTCTTCTACATCCCAACTAGTCAGCCGTTCCAAGAAATTGATCTGCTTCCTCATTCTAGTAAGGCCACAACCTTCCTTTCAAATCCAGCAAGGGGCTTGATTCTAGATGCTTCACTTGCCCTTCCTTTGGTCCATGGTTTCCAGTACCTTCCGCCATCCCCAAGATAATGCCTTCCCACCCAGTACTTTCCTGTCCCCTCTGTCAAAAGCACTGCTGACCGCCCAGCATGGGGCTCGAACCCACGACCCTGAGATTAAGAGTCTCATGCTCTACCAACTGAGCTAACCAGGCTGGTTGGTAGAAAAGCTTTGGGTATCAAAAGTTGAGAGAGCTTGCTGTGCGGCAAACAGTAGAACAAAGTTTGTGCTATGAACCGCATAAGCCCAAGTAGGTTATGTGGAGCTGGAAGTCAGCCTAACGGCGTGCGGTTCCCTGAAAGCAGATGGGTGGAAACCTACCCAGAAGCTGGTAGGAGCGCATCAGTCTCTAAGCCCTCATCTTTTACCAATTCCTTGGTCTTCTACATCCCAACTAGTCAGCCGTTCCAAGAAATTGATCTGCTTCCTCATTCTAGTAAGGCCACAACCTTCCTTTCAAATCCAGCAAGGGGCTTGATTCTAGATGCTTCACTTGTCCTTTCTTTGGTCCATGGTTTCCAGTACCTTCCGCCATCCCCAAGATAATGCCTTCCCACCCAGTACTTTCCTGTCCCCTCTGTCAAAAGCACTACTGACTGCCCAGCATGGGGCTCGAACCCACAACCCTGAGATTGCTTCCTATTCTCACTCATAGCATCCTGGTACCTTTTGGTTTTAGCCTCCTCAAAAATTCCTGCAGACCTTATGCACTGTTCACTCTCTCTAAGACGGGCACGGAGGTAGCATATTGGGTCCCCCCCCCCCCCCAGTAGTGGCTGCTCTACCTAAGACACGAGGTTTGGACTCATAAGGAGACTTGTTTATCTCTAGAACACTAGAGACAGTACTATAGACAGTACTGTGCAGGACGGGGGACTTGTTGGACATAGCAAGGTATTTAATACAGGAGGTATTAGACAAGCTGCCTACTATCATGCAATGGCAGCTGGGACAGGTACCACAGGCTTGCTTCCACCATTTCCAGGCACAAATAATAAATAAAAATAAAAACGGTGTGGGAGATGTCAGCATACATTTCATGCAGCTTTGGACTCTGGTGACTTCAGTCTCCAAAGGTAATAGGACAGTTTACAAGATGAGATTAACTCTGACCCCCTGGTGATTTCATTCTCCAAGGCCTGTCTGAAGCCCCTCCTTGCTAAATCAAGAATGGCAGACCTTAAAGGGAGTGGATATCAGACCTCAAGGGGAAGGGCTGGAGAGGATTCAATTCACTATAAAGGACAGAAACACTTCCTGTCTCTCTCTCTCTCTCCCACCATCCATTGGACATGAAGGACAGGAGGCTCTGATAATCAATTCCCTTCACCCCTCCCCCACTCTCGCTCTCTCTCTCTCTCTCTCTCTCTCTCTCTCCCTTGCCATGAGGCTCTGAGCCACATGTTCGGGCCTATCTCTCTCTCTTACACTTCACACATGCACATGCACATGCACACACAGATTCATTGATGCACACTGAAACAGCTCTGTAACAATCACTATATACCTCTGTTCAATACCTATGTATTAAGCCTATTTCTACATAAAAAACCTTTCTCCAAGCCACACCTGTTTGGTTGTCTTATTACAAGCCCTCCTGCTTCTGTGAAGTGAAATGAACCCAGGACCTACAGAGGAATAACTCACCAAATCTTACAACATGCATGCACACAGCCCCCAACACTCCCAAAGACAGAAAAAAACATGCATGCATGCACATACAGCCTGCTACACTCCTAAAGACACAGAAAAAGCTCACATGCATGAGCAAAGCATCCGACACTCCCAAAGACACAGAAAATAGTTCACATGCATGCACACAGCCTCACTGACTCCCAAAGACACAGAAAATAGCTCACATGCATGCAAACAGCCTCCCTCACTCTCAATGGCAATGAAAAAAGCACACCTGCATGTGCACAGCCTCCTACACTCCCAAAAACACAGACAAAAGCACACATGCAGCACACTGCCTCCCATACTCCCAATGACTAAGAAAAAACACACATATGTGCACACAGCCTCTGACACTCCCAAAGACACAGAAAAAGCTCACATGGATGCACACGTCCTCTGACACTCCCAAAGACACAGAAAGAAAACCATGCATGCATGCACACAGCCTCCAACACTCCCAAAGACACAGGAAATAGCTCACTTGCATGCACACAGCCTCCAACACTCCCAAAGACACAGAAAAAAACATGCATGCATGCACATACAGCCTGCTGCACTCCCAAAGACACAGAAAAAGCTCACATGCATGAGCAAAGCATCTGACACTCCCAAAGACACAGAAAATAGTTCACATGCATGCCCACAGCCTCACTCACTCCCAAAGACACAGAAAATAGCTCACATGCATGCACACAGCCTCACTCACTCCCAATGACAAAGAAAAAAGCACACATAGATGCACACAGGCTCTGACACTTGCAAAGACACAGGAAAAAGCACACATGCATGCACACAGCCTCCTACACTCCCAAAGACACAGGAAATAGCTCAGATGCATGTGCATAGCCTCCAACACTCCCAAAGACACAGAAAAAGCTCACATGCGTGAACACAGCCTCTGATACTCCCAAAGACACAGAAAAAAACACACATTCATGCACACAGCCTCCAACACTTCCAAAGACACAGAAAATAGCTCACATGCATGCACACAGCCTCCCACACTCCCAATGACATAGAAAATAGCTCAAATGCATGCTGACAGCCCCAACACTCCCAAAGACACAGAAAATAACTCAAATGCATGCTGACAGCCCCAACACTCCCAAAGACACAGTAAAAAGCTCACATGTGTGAACACAGCCTCTGATACTCCCAAAGACACAGAACAAAACACATATTCATGCACACAGCCTCTGACACTCCCAAAGAAACAGAAAATAGCTCAGATGCATGCACACAGCCTCCAAAATTCCCAAAGACATAGAAAAAACGCACATGAAGGAAATAGCTCAGATGCATGCACACAGCCTCCAACACTCCCAAAGACACACAAAATAGCTAAAATGCATGCTGACAGCCCCAACACTCCCAAAGACACAGAAAAAAGCATGCACGCATGCACACACACAGACTGCTACACTCCCAAAGACACAGAAAAAGCTCACATGCATGAACACAGCCTCTGATACGCCCAAAGACACACAGCCTCCAGCACTCCCAAAGACACAGAAAATGGATCACATGCATGCACATAGCCTTCAACACTCCCAAAGACACAGAAAAAGCATACCTGCATGTGCAGAGCCTCCTACACTCACAAAAACACAGACAAAAGCACACATGCATGCACACAGCCTCCCATACTCCCAATGACACAGAAAAAACACACATAGATGCACACAGCCTCCAACACTCCCAAAGACACCCAAAAAAGCACAAATGCATGCACACAACTGCAGGCACTCCCAAAGACACAGAACTAAGCACACATGCATGCACACAGCTTCTGACACTCCCAAAGACTCAGAAAAAGCAAACGTGCATGCACAGAACCTATGACACTCCCAAAGACACAGAAAATAGCTCACATGCATGCACATAGCCTCCAAAACTCCAAAAGACACAGAAAAACACATTTATTTATTTTATTTATATTCTCTTATATACTGCGCTATTCTGCATCAGTGCGGTTTACATTGAACAAACTGAAATTACATTGAACAGGGCATTATAACTTGGAGATAACTATTTGACAGGGAACATGCATGCATACAGCCTCTGACATTCCCAAAGACACAGAAAATAGCTCACATGCGTACACAAAGCCTCTGACACTCCCGAAAATACAGAAAAAAAGCACACATGCATGCACAGAGACTCCAACACTGACAAAGGCACAGAAAAAAGCACACATGCATGCACACAGCCTCCCATACTCCCAATAACCCTGTAATAAGAATACATGCATGCATACAGCCTCCGACACTCCCAAAGACAAAACAAGTACACATGCATGCACATCGCTGCTGGCAATCCCAAAGACACAGAAAAAATCACACATGCATGCACACAGCTTCCAAAATTCTCAAAGATACAGAACAAAGCATGCATGCAGGCATGCACCCTCCAACACAAGCATGTAGGAGGCCGTGTGCATGCATGTGTGCTTTTTCTGTGTGTTTGGGAGTGTCAGAAGCTGTGTGCATGCATGTGTGCTTAGTTCTGTGTCTTTGGGGGTGCCTGCAGTTGTGTGCATGCATTTGTGCTTTTTTGGGTGTCGTTGGGAATGTCGGAGGCTATGTGCAAGCATGTGTGCTTTTTCCTTTGTCTTTGGGAGTGTCGGAGGCTGTGTGCATGCATGTGTGTTTTTTCTGTGTCATTGGGAGTATGGGAGGCTGTGTGCATGCATTTGCTCTCTTGGCCACTGATGCAGAATAGCGCAGTATATAAGAGAATATAAATAAAATAAAATAAATAAATGTGTTTTTTCTGTGTCTTTTGGAGTTTTGGAGGCCTTGTTTTGGAGGTCAAAGACACAGAAGAAAATCACACATGCATGCACACAGTTTCCAAAATTCTCAAAGATACAGAACAAAGCATGCAAGCAGGCACGCAGCCTCCAACAATGCCAAAGATGAAGATAAAGAGCACACATGCATGCACACAGCCTCGGATATGCCCAAAGAAACAGGAAAAAGCACACATGCATGCACACAGCCTCCAACACTGCCAAAGACATAGGAAATAGCTCAGATGCATGCGCATAGCCTTCAACACTCCCAAAGACACAGAAAATAGTTCAAATGCATGCTGACAGCCCCAACACTCCCAAAGACACAGAAAAAGCTCACATTCATGCACACAGCCTCCAACACCCAAAAAAGCACAAATGCATGCACACAACTGCAGGCACTCCCAAAGACACAGAACTAAGCACACATGCATGCACACAGCTTCTGACACTCCCAATGACACAGAAAAAGCACACATGCATGCACACAGCCTCCTACACTCCCAAAGACTCAGAAAAAGCACACATGCATGCACAGAACCTATGACACTCCCAAAGACACGGAAAAAAGCTCTCATCCATGCACACAGCCTCCAGCACTCCCAACGACAAAGAAAATGGATCACATGCATGCACATAGCATTCAACACTCCCAAAGACACAGAAAAAGCACACCTGCATGTGCACGGCCTCCTACACTCACAAAAACACAGACAAAAGCACACATGCATGCACACAGCCTCCCATACTCCCAATGACATAGAAAAAACACACATAGATGCACACAGCCTCCAACACTCCAAAAGACACAGAAAAAACACATTTATATATTTATTTATTTTATTTATATTCTCTTATATACTGCGCTATTCTGCATAAGTGCGGTTTATATTGAACAAACTGAAATTACATTGAACAGGTCAATATAACTTGGAGATAACTATTTTACAGGGAACATGCATGCATACAGCCTCTGACACTCCCAAAGACACAGAAAATAGCTCACATGCATACACGCAGTCTCTGACACTCCCGAAAATACAGAAAAAAAGCACACATGTATGCTCAGAGACTCCAACACTGACAAAGGCACAGAAAAAAGCACACATTCATGCACACAGCCTCCAAAACTCCCAAAGACACAGAAAATAGCTCAAATGCATGCACACAGCCTCCAAAATTCCCAAAGACACAGAAAAAACACACATGCAGGAAATAGCTCAGATGCATGTACACAGCCTCCAACACTCCCAAAGACACAGAAAATAGCTCAAATGCATGCTGACAGCCCCAACACTCGCAAAGACACAGAAAAAGCTCACATGCATGCACACAGCCTCCAGCACTCCCAACAACACAGAAAATGGATCACATGCATGCACATAGCCTTCAACACTCCCAAAGACACAGTAAAAGCACACCTGCATGTGCACAGCCTCCTACACTCACAAAAACACAGACAAAAGCACACATGCATGCACACAGCCTCCCATACTCCCAATGACATAGAAAAAACAAACATAGATGCACACAGCCTCTAACACTCACAATGACACAAAAAAAGCACACATGCTTGCACACAGCCTCCGACATTCCCAACACCCAAAAAAGCACAAATGCATGCACACAACTGCAGGCACTCCCAAAGGCACAGAACTAAGCACACATGCATGCACACAGCTTCTGACACTCCCAAAGACACAGAAAATAGCTCACATGCATGGACACAGCCTCCTACACTCCCAAAGACTCAGAAAAAGCACACATGCATGCACAGAACCTATGACACTCCCAAAGACACAGGAAATAGCTCACATGCATGCACACAGCCTCCTACACTCCCAAAGACTCAGAAAAAGCACACATGCATGCACAGAACCTATGACACTCCCAAAGACACAGGAAATAGCTCACATGCATGCACACAGCCTCCTACACTCCCAAAGACTCAGAAAAAGCACACATGCATGCACAGAACCTATGACACTCCCAAAGACACAGGAAATAGCTCACATGCATGCACACAGCCTCCAACACTCCAAAAGACACAGAAAAAACACATTTATTTATTTATTTATTTATTTATTTATTTATTTTATATTCTCTTATATACTGCGCTATTCTGCATCAGTGCGGTTTACATTGAACAAACTGAAATTACATTGAACAGGGCATTATAACTTGGAGATAACTATTTGACAGGGAACATGCATGCATACAGCCTCTGACACTCCCAAAGACACAGAAAATAGCTCACATGCATACACACAACCTCTGATACTCCCGAAAATACAGAAAAAAGCACACATGCATGCACAGAGACTCCAACACTGACAAAGGCACAGAAAAAAGCAAACATGCATGCACACAGCCTCCCATACTCCCAATAACCCTGAAATAAGAACACATGCATGCATACAGCCTCCGGCACTCCCAAAGAGAAAACAAGTACACATGCATGCACATTGCTGCTGGCAATCCCAAAGACACAGAAAAAATCACACATGCATGCACACAGCTTCCAAAATTCTCAAAGATACAGAACAAAGCATGCATGCAGGCACGCAGCCTCCAACACTGCCAAAGATGAAGATAAAAAGCACACATGGATGCACACAGCCTCAGATATGCCCAAAGAAACAGGAAAAAGCACACATGCATGCACACAGCCTCCAACACTGCCAAAGACATAGGAAAAACACACATGCATGCAACAGTTTCCCCAAAAGACACAGGTTCCTCAATGATTATAGTGGGTCAAGCAGTGGTATCCTGGATCCCTTTTAATAATGGTTTATGGACCTTTCCTCCAGGAACTTGTCCAAACCTCTTTTAAACCCAGCTACACTAACAGCCTTTACTACATCCTCCAGTAACAAATTCCAGAGTTTGGTTACACGTTGAGAGAAGAAATATTTTCTTTTATCAGTTTTAAATAGTTTACCCTGTAGCTTCATTGCATGTCCCCTAGTCTTTCTATATTCTGATAATGTAAACAATTGATCTACATTTACCCATTCCACTCCGTTCATTAATTTATAGACTTCTATCATATCTCCCCTCAGCCGTCTCTTTTCCAGGTTGAAGAGTCCTAACCTTTTTAGCCTCTCTTCATAGGAGTATCCTTCCATCTCCTTTACCATTTTGGTGTCTCTTCTCTGTACCTTTTCTAATAACGCTATATCTTTTTGAAGATATGGCGACCAGAATTGCCCACAATACTCAACATGCGGTCTCACCATGGAACGATACAGAGGCATTATAATATCCTTTATTTTATTCTCCATTCCTTTCCTTATGATACCTAGCATTCTATTTCCTCTCTTGGCCACCACTGCGCACTAGGCGACACTCCCAAAGACAGAGAAAAAAGCATGCATCCATGCACACAGCTGCTGACACTCCTGATGATGCAACTTTATTTGGATTCTTTCTATAGCACCTTTCGACAACAACTACACACATGCAGACCCCTATCTTGCCACCCTCATTATACAAATGCACACAGACATGCCACTGTTCCATCACATTTATCATTACCCAGACACACACATGCTCTCTCAAGAGAGACACAGATCGTTGGCCACGATGCCTTGTACAGACCCAGATCGCCTTTTACCATAATGAGATGCATTTTACGTGTATTCATACTCAATCCTTCCATAGCCATCTATGAACTTGCTAATGGAGAAAAGGAAAACACCTCAGTGTGACAATTTCAACTTGTTTAATTATTTGCACCGGCAGTCAAATCAGCCGCTCACCTCTAAGATATAGCAACGATATAAGCCTAAATAAGATGCTCTTTGGGAAGGGGAATAAGATGCTCTTTGGGAAGGTGAATCATGGCTTCAATAAGAGGTTAAAAAATTACTCTCCCGATCAAGATTATTTCTCAACGCACTAGTACCCCTTACTTCTCTTATGCTGGCATAATTAATCTTATCGTAGCTTTATTTCAAATGCATTAATATGCTTTGGAAACCTCAGCAAAATACTGGAGCTTCATGTGGTCTTTCTTACAGCAAACAGAGTGTTGCAGTCACTAATTCTTCAATGCTTTTCCATGCGTTTGACCTGCCCAGTTTCTCAAATGTGCTCTTTATAATTAGCTGCTAATGAAACTGCTGCTTAGAATTTCTGTAAGATTAGGGTATTTCTTCCCATCCCAATGAAAGCATTTTTGCTGTCTCATTTAGAAGGGAAAGCTCCAACAATTATATTTTAATTGCAGGTTACATCATGTCTGGTCAAACTCACCGAATAAATCAGAGAGAACTTCCCTGTATGAATTATAGGGATGGGTTAGAGTCCGAACATTAAAATGTGAAACTACTCCTTGAAGTGCCCTAGTCACTGATCTTCTTAATAAAACTATGGTCTTAAGACTCAGGAAAACTTTCCCAAGATTAAATAAAAGTTAAGTTATCTAGAACCATTAGTCACCAATTTTCCCTAAAGAAGAAAATCCCAGCATAAGCCAACTTAATTAAGAATTCATTTCCTTCAAGTCTCATCTTGAATTGCTCATTTTATTTCAGTCCCTGATCAATTATTTTTGGCATGAAATGATTTAAAGGACAGGAAGAATTAATTAAGATGCCAAAAATAATTTAATATGTCTCGTCCAGTAGATTCCCTCCTCTTTCTGTTAATTTTAAAAATTATACTGCAAGCACATCACTTGTTAGAAGGATCCTGTAAACCCTTGAGGACAAAGTTGCATCCTTGTATTCAAGAAGATTCCACAGACAGTTGAATACCTTCTTGTGATGTGACCCCTTTAGGAACACTGACCCTCTGACTGAAGCACCTCTTATAGATGGATCACTTCAGCCTTTAATGTAGTAACCTCTAGAGAGGACTTGGAGTTCATTTTCAGACACCGCGGTTCTTACATTTTCCCTGCTTAAATTTACAGAACAGAAAACAATGTCAGAGAAGTATTGTCCATCACATGCAGTCTACCGGCCACTCTGTCCAGACAACTACAGGATGCAGCCACCTCGTCTAATTCTGCTCTTTTTTGAGATGCAGTGATCAGAACTGCACTAAATACTCAAGGTGTGATTGCTGGCATTATGTAATTCTGTAAGTGGTGCCTAGATTTCCAGACAAGTTTATGTGCATTGATGATGCCTATTTTACAAAGTCCTACCCACATGGCTGCTACTTTATAGAATACTGGCGTAAGTGGTCATGGGTACGTGCACATAACACCATCTGTAGATCAGGTGGAAACGACTGCACACATCTTACGTGCATTGGGGGCATGTGCTGTAACCTACATGTGTACATATGTACTCCACCTAAGCTTCAGACAAACTCTGCCCCTGCGTACACCCATACTGTTATCAATCCGTGGCACGCACTTTCAGAATAGTGCTCAGCTATAAGCTGCACGTAAATCACTAACATGTCATGTTTTACACACGTAACGTTGCATGGAACTATAGCCACACCTTGCAGAATTACCCTCTATGTTACTCTCGTCTGCTGTTAGGAGAACTGACACTCTCAGTAGCTCTGTGAGCTCCGCAGGGATTACTTTCATCTGATTTTCAGCAAGCACAGAGAAGAAAGACATTTCTCTTCAGAATTCATAGTTGCACAAAATTACACACCCTTGAAAATTCAGCCCATTGTTTTCCGGCCAGGAGTATAGCTCATGACTGAAAGATTGCCGCCACTGAGGTATGAGTGAGGAGCTGCTTCGTAAGAGGTTTCTATTGTTCTGTTTCGCAGTAGCTGAACTCCGAGGAGTATGTGATGCTATCACAGATCCCAGGCTTCACTATGTATAATCGCAGCCCAGTCTGTGACATTTCCATTAATATGCGTATCAGTGCCCCAACAGCCCCTGAATCATTGAAACATCACATCATCACTCCAGAAAGCCTGTTTAATACGACAGCTTTAATTCAGATGAGAGAGAGAAAAGGAAGTATTAGATGTGAGGACAGAAGGAGCCATCCATCCAGGGGCTCAGTAAAGGAGAGTAAAGGACAATCTCTAAGGCCAGATTCTAAAACCCCTCTGATTAAAGAGTAGGCACCAAAGAAGAGGACCAAATGGTCAGTTTTCCAGTAGTGGACTCCTCCAGGGATATTTCCATCATATGTCTGTCCTTTTGATTGTTCCTAACAGCTTACATAAAAACCCCAAAGTGGAGAATCCAGACAGCAGCCTGGAATCTGTCTACCTCTTGGAAACCTGACAGGTTCTTCTGATCTGAATTGGCTGCTGTTGGAAACATGCTCTTCTGGGGGTAATTTCACACGGGTGTAAGATGCTGTATATAACATTATCTCTACATACAAATTAAGCATGGTAACAAGAACATTTATTTATTTTCTATTTAGCTAAGCTTGAAGAATGGTCTAGAATTTGGCAACTGGGATTTAATGTTAAAAAATGTAAGGTCATGCATTTGGGCTGCAGCAATCCAAGGGAGCAATACAGTATAGGAGATGAAGTACTTTTGTCCACTAAAGAAGAGCGGGACCTAGGCGTAGTTGTGTCCGATGATCTTAAAGTAGCTAAACAGGTAGAAAAGGCGACGGCAAAAGCTAGAAGGATGCTTGGGTGCATACGGAGAGGAATGGCTAGCAGAAAAAAGGAGGTGATAATGCCTCTGTATAAGTCTTTGGTGCGACCTCATTTGGAGTATGGTGTGCAATTCTGGAGACCGCACCTTCAAAAGGATGTGAACAGGATGGAGTCGGTGCAGAGGGTGGCTACTAAAATGATTAATGGGCTTCATTATAAGCATATGAGGACAGACTGAAGGATCTTAATATGTACACCTTAGAGGAAAGGCGGGATAGAGGTGATATGATTGAGATGTTTAAATACCTCCGTGGCATAAATGTTCAGGGAGAGAGCCTCTTTCAATTGAAAGCAAGTTCTGCGACGAGGGGACATGGGATGAGGGTGAAGGGAGATAGATTCAGGAGTGATATGCGGAAATATTTCTTTACGGAAAGAGTAGTGGATCCATGGAATAGTCTCCCAGTGGAGGTGGTAGAGATGAGGACACTAACTGAATTCAAAAAAGCATGGGACCAACACAGAGGATCTCTAAAGGTAGAAAGTGGACTGTTGTAGTTGTTGTTATGGAAGGACAGACTAGATGGGCCTTGTGGTCTTTTTCTGTTATCATGTTTCTATGTTTCTATGTTTCTAGCTGCATGGGGTCTCCCACTGACATCTAGCTCCAAGGCGTCTCCCACTGTAATCTAGCTTAACAGGGTCTCCCACTGACATGTAGCTCCACAGGGTCTCCTAATGACATCTAGCTCCAATTTTTCTCTCATTCACATCTAACTCCACGGGGTCTTCCACTGTCATCTAACTCCATGGGATCTCCCACTGTCATCAAGCTCCACAGGGTCTCCCACTGACATGTAGCTCCACAGGGTCTCCCACTGACATCTAGCTCCATGGGTTCTCCCATTCACATCTAGCTCCATGGGATCTCCTACTGAGTCTACCTCCATGGGGTCTCCCACTGACATCTTGCTCCATTGGGTCTCCCACTGAAATCTAGCTCAATGCGGTCTCCCACTGACATCTAGCTCCACGGTTTATCTCATTCACATCTAGCTCCATGGGGTCTTCCACTGATATCTAACTCCATGGGGTCTCCCACTGTCATCTAGTTCCAAAGGGTTTCCCACTGACATGAAGCTCCATGGGGTCTCCCATTGGTATCTATCTCCATGGGGTCTCCCATTCACATCTAGCTGCATGAGGTCACACACTGACATCCAGCTCCACAGGGTCTCCCATTCACATCTAGCTCCACAGGGTCTCCCACTGATGACTAGCTCCATGGCTTCTCCCACTGACATCTAGCTCCAAGGGACTCCCATTCACATCCAGCTCCAAGGAGTCTCCCACTGATATCTAGCTCCATGGAGTCTCCTACTGACGTCTAGCTCCATGGGGCTCCCATTGACATCTAGCTCCATGGGTTTCTCCCCTTCACATCTACCTTCATTGGGTCTCCCACTGACATCTAGCTCCATGGTGTCTCCCACTGAAATCTAGCTCAACAGGTTCTCCCACTGACATGTAGCACCACAGGGTCTCCTAATGACAACTAGCTCCATGGGGTCTCCCACTGACATCTAGCTCTGTGAGGTCTCCCACAAAAATCTAGCTCCATCTGGTCTCCTACTGACTTCTAGATTCATGGGGTCTCCCACTGACATCTAACTCCATGGGATCTCCTATTCACATCTCCCTCCATTGGGTCTCCCACTGACATCTATCTCCATGCGGTCTCCCACTGAAATCTAGCTCAACAGGGTCTCCCACTGACATGGAGCTCAGTAGGGGCTCCTAATGTCATCTAGCTCCATGTGGTCTCCCACTGACATCTAGCTCCATGGGGTCTCCCACTGAAATCTAGCTTAACAGGGTCTCCAACTGACATGTAGCTCCATAGGGTCTCCTAATGATATCTAGATCCCAGGTTTCACTCATTCACATCTAGCTCCTTGGGATCTTGCACTGATATCTAACTCCATGGGGTCTCTCACTGTCATCTAGCTCCACAGGTTCTCCCACTGACATGTAGCTCCACAGGGTCTCCCTATGACATCTAGTTCCATGAGGTCTCCCATTCACATCTAGCTGCATGGGGTCTCCCACTGACATCTAGCTCCACAGGGTCTCCCATTCACATCCAGCTCCACAGGCTCTCCCACTCATTTCTAGCTCTATGGAGTCTCCCACTGATGTCTAGCTTCATGGGGTCTCCCACTGACATCTAGCTCCAAGGGTCTCCCATTCACATCTAGCTCCACGGAGTCTCCCACTGATATCTAGCTCCATGGGGTCTCCCATTGACATGTAGCTCCACAAGGTATCCTAATGAGATCTAGCTCCATGGGGTCTCCCACTGACCTCTAGTTCCACAGGGTCTCCTACTGGCATCAAGCTCCATGGAGTCTCTCAGTGACATCTAGCTCAATAGGGTCTCCCATTCACATCTACCTCCATGCGGTCTCCCACTGACATCTAGCTCCATGGTTTCTCTCATTGAAATCTAGCTCAATGGGGTCTCCCACTTGCATGTAGCTCCACAGGGTCTCCCACTGATATTTAGCTCCTCGAGGTCTCCAACAGACTTCTAACTCCAAGGGGTCTCCCAATGACATCTATCTCCACAGGGACTCCCACTGATACCTAGCTCCATGGAATCTCCTACTGACATCTAGCTCCATGAGATCTCCCACTGACATCTAGCTCCATGAGATCTCCCACTGACATCTGGCTCCATGGGGTCTCCTATTGACATCTAGCTCCATGTGTCTCCCATTGACATGGGGTCTCTCTTTCATATCTAGTTGCACGGGTTCTCCCACTAACATCTAGCTCCACGGGGTCTCCACATCTAGCTCCATGGGGTCTCCCATTGATGTCTAGCTCCATGGGATCTTCCTGATATCTAGCTCCACATGGTCTCTTGCTGACATCTAGCTCCACGGGGTCTCCCACTGACATGTAGCTCCACGGTGTCTCAATCTGGCACCTAGCTCCAAGGGGACTTCCACTGACATCTAGCTCCAAGGGGTCTCCCATTCACATCTAGCTCCATGGGGTCTCCCATTGAGATGTAGCTCCATGGGGTCTCCTATTAACATCTAGCTCCACTGGGTCTCCCACTGACATCTAGCTCCATGGGGTCTCCCACTGACATCTAGCTCCCTGGGGTCTCCTACTGACATGGAACTTTACATGGTCTTCCATTCACATCTAGTTTCATGGGGGTCTCCCACTGACATATAGCCCCATGGGGTCTCCCAATCACATCTAGCTCCACCGGGTCTCCCACTGACATCTAGCTCCACGGGGTCTCCCATTCACATCTAGCTCCATGGGGACTTCCCCTGATATCTAGCTCTATGTGTTGTCTCACTGACATCTTGCTCCATGATGTCTCCTACTCACATCTAGCTCCATGGTTTCTCTCATTCACATCTAGATCCACGGGGTCTCCCACTGAAATCTAGCTCCATGGGGTCTCCCACTGTCATCTAGCTCCTCAGGGTCTCCCACTTTCTTCTAGCTCCTCAGGGTCTCCCACTTACATCTAGCTCCTTGGGGTCTCCCTTTCACATCTAGCTCCACGGGTTCTCCCACTAACATCCTGCTAACGGTGTCTCCCATTCACATCTAGCTCCCTGGGGTCTCCCATTGATGTCTAGCTCCATGGGGTCTTCCACTGATATCTAGCTCCACGTGGTCTCCCGCTGACATCTAGCTCCACAGGGTCTCCTGCTGACATCTACTGCATGGTGTCTCCTACTGATGTCTAGCTCCATTGGGGCTCCCATTGACATCTACGTCCATGTTGTTTCCCACTGACATCTTGCTCCATGGGGTCTCCCACTGGTATCTAGCTCCACTGCGTCTCCCACTGACATCTAGCTCCAAGGGTCTCTCATTCATATCTAGCTCCATGGAGTCTTCCACTGATATCTAGCTCCATGGGGTCTCCTACTGATGTCTAGCTCCATGGGGGCTCCCACTGACATCTTCCTCCATGGGGTCTCCCACTGAAATCCAGCTCAACGGGGTCTCCCACTGACATGTAGCTCCACAGGGTATCCTAATGAGATCTAGCTCCATGGGGTCTCCCACTGACCTCAAGTTCCACAGGGTCTCCTACTGACATCAAGCTCCACGGAGTCTCTCAGTGACATCTAGCTCAATAGGGTCTCCCATTCACATCTACCTCCATGCGGTCTCCCACTGACATCTAGCTCCATGATTTCTCTCATTGAAATCTAGCTCAACAGGGTCTCCCACTTGCATGTAGCTCCACAGGGTCTCCCACTGATATTTAGTTCCTTGGGGTCTCCAACAGACTTCTAGCACCAAGGGGTCACCCACTGACATCTAGCTCCACAGGGACTTCCACTGATACCTAGCTCCATGGAACTTGCTCCATGGGGTCTCCCACTGGTATCTAGCTCCACTGCGTCTCCCACTGACATCTAGCTCCAAGGGTCTCTCATTCATATCTAGCTCCATGGAGTCTTCCACTGACATCTAGCTCCATGAGATCTCCCACTGACATCTAGCTCCATGGGATCTCCCACTGACATCTGGCTCCATGGGGGTCTCCTATTGACATCTAGCTCCATGTGTCTCCCATTGACATGGGGTCTCTCTTTCACATCTAGCTCCACGGGTCTCCCATTCACATCTAGATCCACGGGGTCTCCCATTGATGTCTAGCTCCATGGGGTCTTCCACTGATATCTAGCTCCACATGGTCTCCCGCTCACATCTAGCTCCACGGGGTCTCCCACTGACATGTAGCTCCACGGTGTCTCAATCTGGCACCTAGCTCCAAGGGGACTTCCACTGACATCTAGCTCCATGGGGTCTCCCATTCACATCTAGCTGCACGGGGTCTCCCACTGACATCTAGCTCAACAGGGTATCCCATTCACATCTAGCTCCATGGGTTCTCCCACTGATATCTAGCTCCATTGGGTCTCCCATTGACATCTAGCTCCACGGGGTCTCCCATTCACATCTAGCTCCATTGGGACTTCCCCTGATATCTAGCTCTATGTGTTGTCTCACTGACATCTTGCTCCACGATGTCTCCTACTCACATCTAGTTCCATGGTTTCTTTCATTCACATCTAGATCCACGGGGTCTCCCACTGAAATCTAGCTCCATGGGGTCTCCCACTGTCATCTAGCTCCTCAGGGTCTCCCACTGTAATCTAGCTCCTCAGGGTCTCCCACTGACATGTAGCTCCACGGAGTCTCCCACTTACATCTAGCTCCATGGGGTCTCCCTTTCACATCTAGCTCCATGGGTTCTCCCACTAACATCCAGCTCCACGGGGTCTCCCATTCACATCTAGCTCCACGTAGTCTCCCGCTGACATCTAGCTCCACAGGGTCTCCTGCTGACATCTAGATCCATGGGTCTCCCACTGATATCTAGCTCCATTGCGTCTCCTAATGATGTCTAGCTCCATTGGGGCTCCCATTGACCTCTACTTCCATGTTGTTTCCCACTGACATCTTGTTCCATGGGGTCTCCCACTGGTATCTAGCTCCACGGGGTCTCCCACTGACATCTAGCTCCAAGGGTCTCCCATTCATATCTAGCTCCATGGAGTCTCCCACTGATATCTAGCTCCATGGGGTCTTCTACTGACGTTTAGCTCCATGGAGGCTCCCATTGACATCTACCTCCATGGGGTCTCCCACTGACATCTTGCTCCATGGGGTCTCCCACTGAATTCTAGCTCAATCGGGTCTCCCACTTACATCTAGCTCAATGGTTTCTCTCATTCACATCTATCTCCACGGGGTCTTCCACTGACATCTAGCTCCACAGGGTCTCCCACTGACATGTAGCTCTATGGGGTCTCCCACTGACATCTAGCTCCATGGGGTCTCCCATTCACATCTAGCTGCACGGGGTCTCCCACTCACATCTAGCTCCACAGGGTCTCCCATTCACATCTAGCTCCACAGGTTGGCATGGGAATGGTGCAAATCATACCTGGAAGATCGCTGGCAACAAGTCAGGACGGCTGAAGGCACCTCAGAACCATTCCAGCTAAAACAAGGAGTACCTCAAGGCTCCTCCCTATCAGCGCTGCTATTTAATAACATGCAGCCCCTATGCGATATCACTCGCTCCTTTGGCATATCCTCCCTAATCTATGCAGACAATGTGCTCATCTTCACACCAATCAACGTTTTGTGCCCAGAATACACAACTCTAGTAGATTGCTTTAACGCTATAGCAGACAGGCTCCTCACCCAGAATATGCGAATAAATTTCAAAAAAACCGAGGTCCTCATCATCACGAAAAACAGAGAATTTTCACCTCCAGTTACTCTAAAAGTACAGGACGCTGACCTCCCAATCAAGTCCTCCATAAGATACCTTGGAGTAATATTGGACCATCGACTTGACTTCAAAGAACATGTCAACCGCACTGTAAAAACCATTTATTTCAAGATAAGGACCCTCCGTAACCTGAAAAATATGCTCGACCAAAACGACTTCCGGACCATATTCCAAACCATAGTCACACCCCACTTTGACTATTCCAACATAATACTCCATGGCCTCCCTAAAAACACCCTAAATACATTACAACTTGCCATGAATGCCGCTGCCCGTGTCCTTTACGGCGCCTCAAAAAGTGACCACATTACACCCATCCTAATGGAACTACACTGGCTCCCCATATACTGCAGGATTACTTATAAAGCCCTTATTATGACATTTAAAGCGATAAACATGATTGCCCCTTCAGCAATCTCAAACCTCCTCAATCACACTCCTAACATTAGATCCAGGAGATCCGTAGCTGCAAATACCCTAGCCACACCATCAGAAGCCACAAAATGCACGCGCACAACCACAGACAGGGCTTTCGCACACTACACACCCAAATGTTGGAACAGCCTACCACCTACCATTAGAGCAATCACGGACCTCAAGCAATTCAGAAAAGCCATAAAACACCACCTGTTCCTTCTACACTTCTACCAATCCCAGTGCCCATCATCAACCCTCTAATACATTCCAAGCCAGCATAGAAAAATTGTAAATATTTTATTTATACAAGATGTTAATAAATCTCTATTCATTGTATATAATTTCATAACATATATGTACATAGTTTCACCAAGTTGAATCCCAGTTGAATTTTCCTGTTTCATGTAAACCTGTTGCTTGCTGTGAGTATTCTTGTTCATTGTAAACCGCGCTGATGAAAAAGAGCGCGGTATAGAAGAGCTATAAATAAATAAAATAAATAAATAAATCTGATGCCTTTTTCTTTGCTTTGTTCATCGATTTAATCACATGCTGAGGAGCATTACCCACAAGGACTTTTGGAAAGGGAAAATTGTAAAGGGAAAGGAAACTGGATTTAGCTCACCCCTTTTCTCAGAGATTCAATATGAGTTATGTTCAGGTACAGTAGGCATTTTCCTGCCCTGGACGGACTGCTTGGGGTGCTGCTTTGCAAAGTTTGTGAGGAATGCAACTGGATTCCTTGTATCTTTCTCTCTGATGCAAAGGGCTGAAGTCACTTGCTCCCGTGTGAATATTGCCTGTTTTGTTTCATGTACTTTGACTTTCTTTTGGTGAACTTACAAAGGCAACGTTGATGTGCAGCACTGACTTTCGCCATTATTTCAGTTTCCTGTAAGAAGTAAAATACTTGAGTTGGTTTGCACTACAAGTGTTTGTTGAAAATGCTGCAGAAGGAGGCCAGTGGTCTCCACAGCATCAGACGGTGTCTCGCCAATGGTGAGAGCAGCCTGTGACAGTGTACACGCTGGGAAACGTGTGTCAACATGTTCACATCTTTAACCCCCTCTGGGAAGGTGCTTTTCTTTCCCACTCTGTGTCAGCATATAAACACATCCTTAGACTTTCACTGGGCCTTTTGTAAAATACCTGGGAAACTGTCAACATCCTGATTTGGATATCCTATGCAAATAGGGACTGCAGTACAGAAAGGGAAAAACACTATTATATTCCGTCACCGTGTTTGCCCCCACCACTTCCATCGGGAATGCCCTCCCGATGGAAGTGGTGGGGGCTAACACGGTGACGGAATTCAAAAAGGCATGGGACAAACACAGTGGATCCCTTTACAGCAATAGGATAAAAACAAAATAAACGGTACCATCTAACTTCTGAACCATATAACATCTCAACAAATATATAACGTCTCAACAAATAGGGGTATCCTACCTGGAGTGGTGGGTTTACCCCTAAACAAAGACATGGGGAAGGGTGGCCTGCACAGAGTGACAGGTGCACCTACTCTTGCCATCTTGCTGGGCAGACTAGATGGACCATGCTGGTCTTTATCTGCCGTCATTTACTATGTTACTATGTTACTATATTGTGTTGTACTTTGGAAACCTGAATTTGTAGTAAAAATGAATCCTTTCTTTTGCCTCATTGGATTGAGTTGTCTGGAACACTGCGCTATTTATTTGCTCAACTCTGGAGGAGTGGTCTAGTGGTTAGGACACTCGGGAGGAGGAGTGGTCTAGTGGTTAGGACAAGGTACTTCAGGCTGGAGGGAGTGGGATTTCTAGTCTTATAGGCACTCCTTGTGGTCTTGGGCAAGCCACTTAACCCTCCATTGCCCATGTTCCCTGTAAGTATTAGCATATGTGTCTCATATCCCCTCATGTTAAATGTATCCCCCAATTGACCACTTTGACCCAGTGAAAAGCAGGATATAAATACAGCTAAATAAATAAATAAAATAAACTCTGAAGATCTATCAATCGCATCAGTTCACAGCTACTGTCTTCTGGCAAACTTTGTCATGTGTCCCTGCCCCTTGGTGTAAGTGGGAGAACCACAGGGTTTGCTGAAGATAATTCATGGCTAAGTATGGGAAGGGCAAGTACCCTTTAGCAAGCAGCTGGCCATTCTTCGTCAGACGTCCGATAGACTGTACTGGATCTACAGAACCCAAGAGTTCATAGTTGTATGTTTGTATATAGTTTAATGGCCTAGTTATAATGTATTTTTACTTTTGTTCCATGTAAACCACCTTGACCTGGTGAAAGGCGATATATAAATACAGCAAAATAAATACATAAATAAATAAAAATCTGAAGGCAGAACTGGGGACAAGAGCATATTATCAACACCCCCACGAACAGACTGAGAAGATCTGCAGCCGCTAATACCCTCGTCGTACCAAAGGAGTACACTAAATGTAACCAAGCAACCAGAGACAGGGCCTTTACCTTATTCGCTCCAACTTGCTGGAATAATCTCCCTCCTCATATCCGATCAATAAAAGACCTCTCTCAATTTAGGAAGGTCCTTAAACACTACCTATTCTGTCATTACCTTTTAGGCTCCAACTCTACACCTCCTCCCTTCATCTCGCAAATCACCCACACAGCCTCTGACATTCCAACAACATAGTCATTACTAAACACGAACTAGACCCTCTGCACACCCAATTTTTAATCCCAACTTGAACTGCAAATTGCCAGAGGTAAAATATCTTTCTGTACATAGTTTGTATTTAGTTTCCCATGTTTTATTCCAAGTTACTGACCCTGTTATATTGTAAGCAAAGGATTGTTCTAATGCGAAAATTTGTTATATGTAAACCGCGCTGATACCAAAAAGCGCGGTATATAAAAACTGTAAAATAAAAAATAAATAAATAAATAAAATGTCTAACACAATGCGAGCAGCGGGGAATAAATGGACAGTTTTCTGCACTGTGAATGAGTCGAATCATGTGGATTTACACGTTTCTCTCATTTTAGGGGTTAGCTTTGGAGGTCAGTGTTTTTTCTGCTGCCTTTGAAGGACTTTGCTTAAATGAGAAGATACCGCGCTGGTGCTGGAAATAACTGTTGGCTGCTCAAGTGAAATTTGGGACGCTCTGCTGGTTGTAAACTGGAACCTCTGACAAGAGGCATTGAGGGTGATGAAGCTCGAGTAGGGATGGGACTTGCAGTGCTGAGCAATATTTACAGCAATGGCCAACAGTGCAATCAATGCCTGAAATATGGGAATTTGATAAGTGGAACTTTCAGTGAGTAATTTTAAACAATAAATTTAACTGGATTTGGGACCACTGATTGATTTATCAGTAAGTGCATGACAGCTTTCTTATGGTAAAATCACTACCATGCTGAGGTCCTTTTATCTTTTTATCATTTGCACCAGGGGGTACATTGTTAAATTAATTGTGTATTTGTGTCAAGCGTGTTTTTTGCATTTTTTGAAGATAAAAGATCATTCTGACCCAACATATGTATCTTTTCATTTCCAGTTAGGAAAGAAACATGAGCTGAACCAACATTAAGCCATAATTAACTTAGTTACAAATGAGGTCACTGGGACTCTACTTCAGAACAGTGCAGCCTGAACCTGGGAATCTCTTACTGTTCCTGCCTAGCTCTTTTACAACTGTGTCACAGGCCATCTGAAGCCCCCTTTCAAAAACTTAGAACAATAAGTAAAAGTCTTATGATTGTTAACATTTTCTAGCATCTCAAAGCTGGAAGAAATTGGTGACTAAAAGTTACATTTGCAGGGTCTCTCCTCCAGATGCAATAAAAACATAATAGATGTCATCTTCCTGGTACAGAAACCCCACCTGAGCAGAAGGACCAGATTTATTATCTGTAACAACTTGTCTGCTTAAGACTGTGCAGTCTGGAAAACAGAGTAATGATTTCACATGAATGTATGTCATAGGCTATTTAAAGAAAACAAATCATTTTAATGGGGTGGAGAAGAGCTTGTTTGCTTAAACGAAGGACATAACATGCACTGATGTGCTGGCTTCGTTCCCATTTTATCCATGGTGAGGATATATTTGTGACCTTCAGCAGTCCTGCATTGTGTGGAGGCCTTATTTATTTAACATTTTTTATATACCACTTTTTGATTTCTCAAAGCGGTTTACAAGGAACATAACATTGTTTACATAGAATGGTTCATTGGTAACAATTTACAGTACAGATAACAGTGACAATCTTACAACATGTGTAACTATTTACAGAAGTAACTACTTACAGGGTATTGAGAGTATGCCTGTCGTGTTGACCTTTTGCCGGTGGGAAGAGTTATTGGTGAAGTTATGTGACCTTTGGTGTCAAAGTGTTCCTTCAATAGATACGTTTTTAGGAACTTTCTGAAATCGGCAGCATCAGTAATCACTCTCAGGTGGTGTGGCAGGGAATTCGATAGTGAAGGGGCATAATGCTCAAATACTCTACGGAGCGTGTTCTGGGAGGTGCCTGTAGAGATTGTGGTATTTGTAAGGGTGTTTATGTGCTGCTTCCTTCTTGATTGAGTGTTTGGAACTTTTCTGATTAAGTCGGTTAGACATCCAGCAGATTCATTGTGTAGTATTTTGAAAGTTAGCATTCTTGCCTTATACTTTATTCTGGAGTGAATGTGAAGCCAATGGAAGAATTTCAGTATAGGGGTGATATGAGCATGCTTGTTTTTTCCTGTGATCAGTCGGGCTGCTGTGTTTTGAGCCAGTTGTAAAGTTTGGGTTGTGCATCTAGGAAGGCCATGTAGGATCAAGTTACAATAATCAAGCTGTGGGATGATCAATGCTTGGCAAACGGATCTGAAGTGGTTCTGATCGAGTAAAGGGCAAAGGTTTTGCAGCATTTTCATTTTGTAGTAGGTTAAATGATTATGAAGGCTTCTGATTTGGTGTAATTGATTGTTAAATTGTGTTGTGCAAGCCATTCTGTGACTTATGATAAGCATGATGAGATGGTGGAGTAGTCAGGATTCTTTATGTCCAGGGTGGTATATATCATTAGGTCATCCGCGTATAGGTTGTAGAGTATGTTGTGCTCTTGTAAGATCTTGCAAACTGGTTGGATGTAAATGTTGAAGAGGAGTGTGGAGAGTGCTGAGCCCTGAGAAAGACCTTTCTTTAGTTGGAATGGTCTTGAAGCGTTGTTTTTTTTATCTTGACTTGAGATGTTCTATTTGATATGTAGGAATGAAACCATGACAATGGAGTGTCACCTCTTCCTATTTCTCTTAGCCTGTCCAGGAGAGTAGAGTGGGTTATGGAATCAAAAACAGATGTTATGTCTATGAATATTAGTATGAAGCCCTTCTTTATGTTTTCTATTCCTTTGAGTATTGTGTTCAGTAGAGATGTTAATAAAGTTTCTGCTCCGTGGAGCTCTCGGAACCAATGCTGTTGAGGGTCAAGTGGGAATGTTGAGTCCATGTGGTCTTGAAGTTGAGGTTGGACCGTCTTTTCAATTAGTTTGGCCAGGAGTGGGATACTAGATATGGGGCGGTATGAGATGAGGGATGTTGGGTTATTAGCATTGTTCTTTAGTAGAGGTCTTATGGAAGAGGTTTTTAGTGGCAGTGGCATCATTCCTTTGATAAGGATACGTTTATTATTTTGCTGATTGCTGGTTCTTTATTTTGTGCAACTGCCTTTATCCAGACGGATGGGCAGGGAACAAGTGGGGAAGTGGTTGTGTTTAGGGACTTTAAGAGGTTGGTGCAAAGCTCATCAGTGACTGAGTAGAAGTAAGTCCAAATTTTTGGGTAATCTTGAACAGAAGAAGATGTGATAGATTGGTTTGGTGAATTAGATAGTTTGCTCCGGAGATTGGTTGTATAGACTTTGGGGGTTAATTCATCGATGTCTTGGCCTTGTTGGGGATCTTGACAGCTCCTTCACAATGGAAAATAGCTCTCTAAGTCAGTTTAGAGAACTTGTGATAAGGTTTGTATGATGCTGTTTTTTGTGTTTATGAATTAGCTCATTGTATTCTCGCTGCTTTGTTAAGTATTCTCGGGGATCTGAATGACCTTTGAATCTCCTTCATCATCTCTCGAGTCTTCTTAAGGTGATCTTTGCCTGTCTGATTTCTGGAGAATACCATGGGGCTTTGTTTTCACATTTAGCTGCCTTTGGTTTAGGTGAAAAGTATCTACCCAAACCCAAAATAGTGAATGAATTAATCCGTCAAAGTCCAAAAATTCACCATCAAACACCCCAAACAACTTAGAACATTATTTTTGTCGAAGCATGCTGAGGGAGGGTAAGAATTGAAGGTCCGACCCTCTCCAGACGGCAGGCTACTTTTATTTGTTTTGGTTCCCCACCAACCATCAAATGTTAAAAATATCACTTATCTTCAAATTGATTTCCAAATACATTCATATATATTTTCACCTTTGCTAAGTTTTCCAATTCTTCACACGACGTGCACATTTCGGGAATGATCCCTGTTTCAAGTGTTTTCTCCGATATAGCTCAAGGCAAAGCAACTATGACCAAAATGCCGTCTTGCAGCTTGAGGTTAACCTTTGATTATACAAGGCAGTATACAGCTGTTTTTCAAAGGAGAACCAGCCAATGAAAAAGGGAAAAACCCCACCAACATGGGAATCCCTATTGCAATTGGCTGCTAATCAAAAAGAGGCCATCCAAAAACCCGATGACATCACAGTAGGCTTATCCAATCAATTTCACGATTTAGTTCCCTTGGGGAAATGGTGTTAAGTTTAAAAATCCAGTGTTGCTCACGCCATTGAAGCTTACTCTCACAATCTCCCTCCCCCCCCCCCCCCCGAGGAAATCAATTTGAAGATAAGTGATATTTTTAACATTTGATGGTTGGTGGGGAACCAAAACGAATAAAAGTAGCCTGCCGTCTGGAGAGGGTTGGACCTTCAATTCTTACCCTCCCTTGGCATGCTTCAACAAAAATAATGCTCTAAGTTGTTTGGGGTGTTTGATGGTGAATTTTTGGTTTAGGTGAGGCAATGGCTGCTTGAGATAAGGTCATGTTCCAATTCTCTATTAAAGCAGAGAGATCCTTGGCACTAGTTTAAAATTGTGGGAGTATTTGATGTAGTAGTGCTTCCTTATTGAATTCTTTAAAGCGGTGGTGGAAGTTGGAGTAATGCTGTCTGGTTTGAGGGGGGTTGATAGGAAGGTTAAAGGATATCATGTAGTGATCTGACCATGGTACAGGGGTTACTTGATAGGAGATTTGAGAGTTGAGGGACAAGAGGATGGTTGGCACAAAAACTAGGTCGAGGGTGTTTCCACTAGAGTGTGTTTGAGATTTGATGATTTGGGAGAGATTTAGGGAAGTTAAAGGATTGATGAATGAGGTGGCTTGAACCGAAGGTAGAGAGTTTAAATTGAAATTGCCTAGGATTATTGGCAGTTTGCCTTTGGTAAGGCTGGAGGCTATCTTAATTATAGTTGAGAGTTTGTCTGGGTTGGGGGTTGGGGCCCTGTAAATTAGGCATATTGCTAGGTCCTTGCTTTCAAGGCTTAAGGAGTTTAGGATAAATGTGGAGAGAGTGCTGGTGGTCTTGAGGTTTAGTTGCTTGTTTGATAGTATGAGAGTACCTCCTCCTCTGATTTGTGTTCTATAGCTGTGATGGACGTCTATCTGAGCTGGGGTGAGTTGATTTATTAGAATGTTGTCCGGGTCTGTCAGCCATGATTCCATTACACACATAATCTCCACTTCCTGGCTGTGTAAGTAGTCTGTTTTGGTGTGAATTTTGTTATGAATGGCTCGGGCGTTAATTAAGGAGCACTTGATGGTTTGGGGCTGTTGATTGGCTGTTGTGTGATCCTTTGCGGACATATTTGTGTTTATGCGGCTGAGTCTGTGTGTTCTTTTATGTGGGAAGGAGAAGAAGGGTTGTGTTGTGAGTGATTGTCTGGGTTTATACAGGATTGGAATGGAATTGTTCCAGATATGTGATGCTTTTGTTGGTCCTAATAAGAGAACTACTAGGAGGGGAAGATGAATGGCAGCTTGAAACCACTTCATGTCTGCTATTTGGCAAGAGGCTTGTTCTACAGCCTGCAAGGATATGTGATGTGCTTGGGTGGGGCAATAATATGCTTTGGGGTAGGTGGCTAGGTGTAGAAAGTCTTGTAGTCGAGATTAGTGTGTTAAATGGTTCTGTATCAGTTTTGTGAGTGAGGATTATAGCAGCAAAGTAGGGAGAGGTACAAGTTACATATGGTTCTGGAGGAGGTTTGTCTCTGAGGATCTTCTGCGCCTACTTTCCATGCCTAAGGGCCATGCCAAAGGGCCCTCTGACGAGGCCCTCATGTGCAGGCCCACCTTGGGGCACCTTTACATTTAAAGTCTGTTCAGAGAGACCTGATTGGGAGAGACCAGGTCAGGGAGGAGCAATCCTTCCCGCTCTACTCCCCGATGCCGATCGGGTTGGCCCTGGTGAGATGGTGCTTGCAGCCAGGGCCGGCCCGTCCATTGAGCAAGAATGTTTTTTGCACAGGGCCCCGCGTTTCAGGGGGCCCCGCGCAAAGAACATTCTGCTTTTTTTTTTTTTAAATTACATTAAAAAAAAAAACCTGGCTCTGGCTGCGGCCGCTGCCGCGTCCGTCGCAGCAGCGGCAGAATGGAGTGTCCCGCGGGGCCCCTCTCCTCGTTGAACCCTCTGCAAGGGCTTTCAGATTCGCGAAGGGAGAGTGCTCCCTCGCGTCTCTGTAAAGCCCGCAGGGGCTAATGGGAAATTTCCCATCAGCCCCTCGCGTCTAAAGGGGCAGATGGGAAATTTCCCATTAGCCCCTGCGGGCTTTACAGAGACGCGAGGGAGCACTCTCCCTTCGCGAATCTGAAAGCCCTTGCAGAGGGCTCAACGAGGAGAGGGGGCCCCGCGGGACACTCCATTCTGCCGCTGCTGCGACGGACGCGGCAGCGGCAGCAGCTAGAGCCAGGTTGTTGTTTTTTTTTAATTTGCCAGAAGGGAAGGGAAGGGAAGGGGGGGGTTAAGACTGGTAATGGGCTGGGGGTCTGATGGAGGCTGTCTGGAAATGGGGTGATGGGGGGTTAGGACTGGAAATGTGCTTGGGGGGGGGTTAGGACTGGAAATGTGCTGGGCGGGGGGGGGGGTTAGGACTGGAAAGGTGCTGGGGGGGTTAGGACTGGAAATGGGCTGGGGGGTTAGGACTGGGGAAATGGGCTAGGGGGGGGGGTTAAGACTGCTAATGGGCTGGGGCTGATGGAGGCTGACTGGAAATGGGGTGGGGGGGGGGGTTAGGACTGGAAATGGGCTGGGGGGGGGGTTAGGACTGGAAATGGGCGAGGGGGGGGTAAGACTGGTAATGGGCGGGGGGTTGATGGTGGAAGACAGGAAAGGGGGTGATGGGGGGTTAGGACTGGAAATGGGCTGGGGGAGGGTGGTTAAGACTGGTAATGGGCTGTGGGCTGATGGGGGCTGTCTGGAAATAGGGTGATGGGGGGTTAGGATTGCTGATGGGCTATGGGGGGGTTAGGACTGCTAATGGGCTATGGGGGCGCTAGGACAGGAAATGGGCTGATGGGGAGGGGTTAGGACTTGAGGTGGGCTGATGTGGTTAGGACTGGTAATGGGCTGTGGGCTGATGGGGGGTTAGGACTGGCAATGGGCTATGGGGGGCTGACTGGAAATGGGCTGATGGGGTTAAGACTGGAAGTGGGCTGATGGGGGGGTTAGGACTGGTAATGGGTTATAGGGGGGGCTTAAACTGAAAATGGGTTGATGGGGGCTAGGACTGGTAATGGGTTGGGGGATTGCTATGACTGGAAATGGACTGAGTGGACGGGGAGGCTTGAACTGCAAATAGCTGATGGGGAGGGAGCTTGGAATGGAAATGGGCTGTGAGGGAAGGGAGCTAGGACTGAAAATGGGCTGATGGAGCAGCTAGGATAGGACTGGAAATGGGCTGTTGGGGGGGAGCTAAGATTGGAAATGGGCTGTGGTGGGGGCTTGAATGGAAATGGACTCATGGAGGGGCTAGAACTGGAAGTAGGCTCATGGGGGGGCTTGGACTGGAATTGGGCTGAGTGGAGGGGAGCTAGGATTTGACATGGGCTGATGGTGGGGCTAGGAAATGACTAGAAATGGGCTGATGGGGGGCTAGGATTGGAAATGAGCTGATGAAGGGACTCAGACTGAAAATGGATGGGGGAGCTAGGACTGGAAATGGGTTGATGGGGGGCTAGGACTGGAAATGGGCTGATGCAGGGACTAGAAGGGAATGGATGCTGGGTGAGACTGGAACTAGAAGGGAGCTGATGTTGGGGGAGGATTAGAATGGGATGGGGCTGGGAGAGTAAAATGGAGAGGGGAAAATATTTTGTGTGGGAGGGATGAAAAATCTACAATTGGCCGGGTATTGGGAGAGTAAGTGGGGATTGAGGATGGAGGGGTAAAATTTGTGTGGATGAAATAAGAATGAGGAAAGAGCAAAAGGAGAAAGATTAGTATGTTAAAGCAGATGTAGAGAGAGAGGATGGAAAGAAAACTAGAAGAGAGAAGAAAGGACAAATGGACAGCAGACGATGGAGAGTTAGCAGAAAATATGAAGAAACCAGAAGAAAGTGGCTGGAGCAATTGCAACTGAAAAAAAATGCACAAAAGGTAGAAAGATATCTCTTTATTTTGAATTTATTAACTGGAATATGAAAGCTCTGGGAAATGTGCATCATTAACGTCTGCGCTTTGTTTGGTACAAGAGGAAATTGATTTATAGTTTTATTTCTACAGTGTTGTTGTACATTCCAAGTTTGGCTTTTGGGGTTCCCAGTTTAATTATTGCCTTCCTGTTTCTAAATTGCGATTCCTTGTTTGGTGATGGTCTATGTTCTGCATGTGTAACTGAGCTGAGGTATTCTGTTTATGTAATTCCTATTTGGCATTGCCACTTGTTCTCTTTCCCCAGTATTCTCTGAAATGTACTGGTTTAATATTTGCAGTGTTTCCTTTTGATAGGTAGGGTCTGGTGCTTTGTGAGTCCTGGTAATGCTGTCAGGATACAGCGGGTTTGCTATGGGTTCTAAATGGGCAGCGTTTGTAGTAGTTCCTAATGTGCCTGGCGGTTGGCACTGGATTATAGTAATGTAGAAATCTTTTAGTCTTTCTTTATCCATACACTCATTAAGAGACATGTTTACTAAAAGTTAGTGAATGGTAACATTATGCAAATATTTATGCAAATAAGACCACTTATGCAAATGAGGCCCCGCACCGAGTCTCCGCACATGGCCCCGCACCCCCCTTGGGCCGCCCCTGCTTGCAGCAGCTCTTCTTCGTGCCTCAGGGTGCCTTTAAATTTCAAGTCTGAGAGACTGAAAGCCAGCCTCCTCCCCACCTTCCCCCCAACAAGCAGTCATCAATAAAGAATGAAAATGAGTTGCCCTGAGCAGCTACTTTGGAAAGAGTTCCTGTTCCTCTGATGTCCTGGGGCACTGTGTGGTCTCTGTGAGGTGGCCTCAGTAAATGGGAACCTCTTTTTTAGACAGATGAGGTGCACCAGGAAAGGTATGGTTGTATTGGTACAAGTATCCCTAGCAACTTTAATTAAGTAACAACTTAAGTATTTAAACAAATCCTTAAAACTAAGATGCAGACAGCAGTCCAACAGCAAAATAGAGGCTATCCAGTCTTTCGCATTGAGTGTCATATGTACGATTTTCTCCCATTTGGTGAGAGGTCTTGCGTGCGTACTAGGTACAAGGAGCTCTTTGTTCTCAGGGAATAGGTCCAATACCTGGAGGCTAGAGTAGCAGACTTGGAGGATATAAGGAAGACAGAGAGGTACAAAGACAAGACCTACAGGGACATAGTACTGAAGTCCCACTTCCAGTCTGGCAGCATCCTGTTGCCATGGAGTAGAGAGGGCACGTGACAGGAAAGCAAGTGACAGGAAGTGATCCTCTAGCTAGGACCTGTCCTCCAGGTGATGTAAAACCCTCTTGCACCGAGGAGATTTTTCTAAAGCCATATGGAGTGGAGGAGTAGCCTAATGATTAGAGCTATTGGCTTGGAAACCAAGTGACCAGGGTTTGATTCCCACTCACACTCCTTGTGGCCTTGGGTAAATCACTTAACCCTCCATTGCCTCAGAAAAATCCAAGTTATCAATGTACATTACCAAGTTTAAGTTACAAAGTAAACCACTTTGACTGAAGTGGTATAAAAACACCTGTTAAATAAATAAAATATGCACATGAGGGGAGGGTTAGGGAAGCCATTTTAGTTGGTGATTTGATCTTTAGGCATGTAGGTGGCTGGTGGATATGAGGATCATCTGTTAACATGCCTACCTGGTATGAAGGTAGCGGACCCCATGAGCCACCTAGACAAGGTTTTGGATAGTGCTGGGGAGGATTTTGCTGTCTTGGTACATGTCGGTACCAATGACATAGGAAAACGTGGGAGGGAGATTCTGGAGGCAAAATTTAGGCTTTTAGGTAGGATGTTGAAATCCAAAACTTCCAGGGTAGCATTCTCCGAAATGCTTCCCATTCCACGCGCAGGACCCAAAAGGCAGGCAGAATCCTCAATGCATGGAGGAGATGAGCTTTTCCAAAGGGATGGGCTGCACCTTAACTGGGATAGAACCAGGCTGCTGGCATTAACCTTTAAAAAGGAGATAGAGCAGCTTTTAAACTAGATAATAGGAGAAAGCCGACAGTCGCACAAGAGCACAAAGTTCGGAAGGATGTATCCTTGAAGGATACTAGCAAAAGAATGAAGTTAGGGCATATCAACAGAGAGATTCCAATAAAGATAAAAGTAACCCAAATGCCTTTAAGTACACAGCAGACAAAGCTGAAAGATTCCAAATTACCTCTGCCTACCGATAACCAGTTTAATATGAATAAAATACAGCCTCCAAAATGCTAGTATGCAAATGCTAGAAGTCTAAAAAATAAGATGGGAGAGTTAGAATATATAGCACTAAATGAAAGGTTAGAGATGATTGGTATCTGAGACCTAGTGGAAGGAGGACAACTAATGGGATATTGTGAAATCTGGGTACAAACTGTATTGCAATGATAGAGTAGATCAAATTGGTGGAAGTGTTGCATTCTATGTTAGAGAGGGCATTGAGTTACACAGGATAAAGGTTCTCTAGGAATTAAAATACACTGTAGAAGCTCTATGGATTGAAATTCCATGTAAAAAGGGGAAGGTGATGGCAGTGGGGGTGTACTATCGACCACCTGGCCAGAATGAACAGATGGTTGATGAAATGCTCAAAGAAATCAGGGAAGATAACAAAAGTTACAGCACAGTAATAATGGGAGATTTCAATTACCCTGGCCAGTGTCACAGCTGACTAGATTGTAAGCTCTGATGAGCAGCAATTGTCTCTTACATGTCCATGCTGTGTAGCGCTGCGCACGACTGGTAGCGCTATATAAATGTTGAGTTGTAGCAGTAGTAGTAGATATGCTAGAGAGATAAAGTTTCTAGATGAAATAAATGGCTGCTTCTTGGAGCACCTAGTTCATGACAAGAGGGGAAGCTATTTTGGACCTAGTCCTTAGTGGAATATAGGATATGGTATAAAAGATAACTGTGTTAGGGCCATTTGGCAATAGTGATCATAGCACGATCACATTTGATTTATTTGGCAGGTTTTGTATACCGCCTTATCATTAATTCAAGGCGGTTCAAATGGAACAATTGGCTTTTACGTAGAACAGGAACTTGGAGGACTATATGGGGTAGTAGGTACATTTAACAATAGCTAACTATGTACAGTAACATTGTTGCAGATTGAGGTGATATCGCTACATTTAGCAGCTGTCCATTACATACACCTGTAACATCTCACTGTGTCTTTTGTTATACTAAGTGGGACGGTAGTATTCGAGGAATAGCTGGGTCTTGATAGCTTTTCTGAAATCAAGTAGGTCTTTGATTAATAAACGTAGGAAGGACAGCAAGGAAATCCACAATGGAGGAGTAGTCTAATGGTTAGAGCAACTGCCTAGTAACCAGATGATCAAGGATTTGATTCCCACTGGCACTCCTTGTGACCTTGGGCAAGTCACTTTACCTTCCATTGCATTGGAAGAAAAGGCCTGGCAATCTACTTCCATGATACATTGCCACAAAAAGCCAGAGGCAGCTGGGTTGCCAGGAGTCAGCACTGACTTGGCAGCACTAAAAAAGAATAAAAATACTGTTTAACTTTCAAAAGAGAGACTATGATAAAGTGAGGCAAATAGTAAAGAAAAACCTAAAAGGAACAGCTGCAAAGGTTAAAGATCTACATCAAGCATGGACATTGTTTAAAAATACTATCTTGGAAGCCCAGACCAAATGTATTCCATGCTTTAAGACAAGTGGAAGGAAAGCCAAAAATGCCAGCATGGTCTAAAGGTGAGGTCAGAGAGACTGTTGTAATATAGTAACATAGTGTATGACAGCAGATAAAGACCAGTATGATAAATCTAGTCTGCTCAGTAAGGTGGCTACGGTGGTTGTAGCTGCAGCTCCCTGCAGATAACCTCCTTCTATGCCTGCGTTTAGGGCTGTACCTGTTGCTCAGCGCAGGTTAGTCTCCCTTTATCTATAGAGTGTAAGATATACTTAAGGTTGCTTTGATTATATCCTTTTGCTATAAAGGGATCCACTGTGTCTTTCCCTTCTGTCATTATATTTGCCCCCACCATCTCCATCAGGAGAGCATGCCAAGCATCCACCACTCTTTCAGTGAAAAAGTATTTCATGATGTTGCTTTTAAGTTTACTGTCTTGCAGCTTCATTGTATGCCCTCTAGTTTTACAGCTTCCCCTTCTTTGAAAAAAGTTTGTTTGTTCATTGATTCCCTTTAAGTATTTAAAGGTCTGTATCATATTGTAGCAGCAATCGCTGTGAAAAGCTCTTATTCAATCACTCACCCACAGAAGGAAAACTCACAGGCAGGCTGGAATGCAAACAGGATCTTTAATGTGCACAGGATCAGACAGAGATACCAGCAACCTCCACAAGGGTCTGAACCCCGAGGGACGGCCTACAATGCCTTATATACAGTACAGTTTTAAACTCATTCTACAATCCCATTTGCCACAGGTATTTCCTGCCCACCAATCAGCAGCCCCTGGGGAGGTACCTGGGTGACCTGTCCAAACCGGTATGCTCTGGTCTGTTGGTTTCAGGGCTAGGGAAATACTGTGCTCAGACCTGGAGTGGGGGAAGGGTGCCTACTGGAATCTCAATGTCTCTCTTAGCAGGCTGATTACCTCATGGCTTGCGAGGGAAGGGTCAGGCTGATCAGAGCCTCATGGCTTGCAGCATGGCTTGGGGGAAGGGCTATCTACAGTTCGCAGCATGGCTTGGGGGAAGGGCTACCTATAGCTACCTCATGGCTGCCTCATTCCCCCCTTTTTAAGTAAGACCTCAACCGCTAGAGGCGGTTGAGGGCTGTATTACTGGAGGCAAGCCGCAGAGGAGTATATTGGGTCAGGGCCATGACCGTGGCAGCCGCCTTGCGTTCTACCAGGGTGCCAAGGGTGGAAACAACCTGTAAGGAAAAAGGCACCTGGTTAAAATGTACGGTACAGCAATGGGACAAGTTAAGGTAGAGAGTTACGTATACAGGTCTGCATGTTCAGAGCAGTTTGGGCAAGTAATACTGCTGTGTTAGTAGTCTCTGCACTAGTTTGAAAGCAAGTCTATATCAGCTAAGGCACCTTTTCTCAGTCTGATCCCGGTTCCAGGAAAGGTGTCTGTAAATCAGTCTCTCCGGTGGTCCAGAGTTCGTCGGCAGTCTGTTAGAACCCCGTACTGGGCAGAAGTGTCAAAGCGTAGGGGCTGGTTTGGAACTGTGACAGAAGTCCAGGCTGGAACAATTTCTGGTGCAGCGGCCTTGACACGAGAGTGATGGATCCTCGGAGCAACTTCAGCCACCTTGACAGCCGTGGGGGTGGTCCGCAGAACAGTATACGGGTCTTGCCACTGGGGAGTCAGCAGATCCTGCTTCCACTCCTGGATCCATTATCACTGGAGGTTCCTTTGCTGGTAGGAAATATTCCATTATGCCCTTGACTGATCTCCACATGTTTACAGATCAGACAAGTGCACGCGCGTGTTCTGTAATTCTGACAAGTTTTAGAATCACACCAATTTTTTTTTGCCTGTGAGAATTTGTCATCAATTTATCCCCCTTTGCCTCTGCATGCCTGGCCAGGACACACAGAGGAAAAGTAAGGCAAAAAAAAAAAAACATCTGGAAGTACCACATGGTCAGTGCGGGGTTTTTCCAAAGCTCATCAGGATGCAAGGTGCACCCAGCCTGTCTCCAGGTGCCTACTTACAATCTTTGAGTATTGTGGTGGGGCCTAGATGACTTCCTAAATTGAAGATACTGGAGATGGCATAGTTGAATAAAATGTTCATCATTTTTTATATTCATTAGCCAGATACATCACTTCACATCATTAAATTGCCTTCACCAGTTTACTGTCCATCAGAGTCCTTCCACATCATTAAATTGCCTTCAACAGTTTACTGTCCATCAGAGTCCTTCCACATCATTAATTACCTTCATCAGTTTACTGTCCATCAGAGTCCTTCTTCTTAATATATCACTTTACCCCTCACAACACTTTCCACCAACTACATACATAGGTCCTTCAATTTTTTTCTTTTTTCTATACCATACTAATGTATCCTTATCTGGCAAGGCTGCTAAAACAATTGTTAGAGACATAGTATTGTTGTAAACAATGTCCATTTCCCACTAACTTAATTGGTGCAGTTCTAGATTGGCATGGGTGCTCATTCTAAATAGCGACTGTCTAAACAATCTTCAATATAAAACGATACATCAATTCCAATAGAAAGAAATATGGCTCCTAACATGACAGCCACATATCTCTCATGTATGACTAGAGTCTATTGTACACCTGGTTCCCAGTGAGAGTACTGTAGGAAACTTAAAAAATACTTGGACTGATCTTGAAAATGCAGTGGTCCACAAGGATTTATGTAAGCTATCCATTAATTATGGTGTCAAAAGAGATCCTCTTGAGGTGAGAGACTAAGAGGGCACAAGGCATTGGTGGTTGGGCCTCATGGCGATACTCCTTCTGGTTCTTCTTGGCCTGCAAGGCATTTGTGAATAGGCCTCATGGCAATACTTCCTCGGGTTCTTCTTGGCCTATTCCGCCCTGCCTATTCATGTCTCTTCAGAGGCATAAATGTACAAGGTTCGTGTTTTCTCAGGCCTTGTGGGTCCTCGAGGAGTCTTAGAGCAGTCAGAATTCCAGTGGCCCAGATCATCACACTTGGAGTAGCACGTTTTATTGCCTTTTTCCTAGGCTGTCGTCTCACCTTCTGCCCCTCTCTCTCATTCATTTTCTCAAAGCTCTCCTGGATCATTGCTGACAAGTAAGATTTAGTTTTATCCAATCAACTCGAGTTAATGTTATCATTATATTTGTAAATAATATTTTTACAAATATTTCCATATTTCTGGGAATCACAGTTCCATCTTTCCACTAAATTTGCTTTATATACTTGGGAACCAAGCGATTTCAGATCAGCCCCTTTCCAAAATTTAATATTTACTCATCTTATTGCTGTGTATACTGGACCTCTACATAATGTACTCCTACCAGTATATTTGGTAACAAAGTACAAATGTATAAACTAAAAAGATTTGTATCTCACAGTGCTATAATATATTGTGCTCCTGAACTCTGGACACCAACATGTAAAATTCAAATACAGCAGGACAGGTGAATTTATTCTAAATAGCACCTATGATGTTACTGTCCTGTTCATCATTCATGAGCACAGAGCTTAACAAGGCAAAGTGATTACCTTGTATCTTATAGTTCAAAACAGGCATGAAACTGATACTTTATAAGAAGGTTGGTGGATATCTGGAATACAATATCATTGTAGTATCAGAAAAATGAATACAGTTGATCAAGGCAGTTTAAGGTACCAAGCAGGAAAGAACGCAATCATCAGCACAGCATTTACTGTCTGCAGAATAAACTGCCAAAGATGGCATATCATGCAGAAGTATTACTTGCTTAAGTTTGTATGTGCAGTCAAAACCAAATATATGTACCAGAGATAAAATCCAGGCTTTAAAGGACAAGTAAAAAAATCTTCATTTCTTCATGATCTTATAAGGATTTTTCTCCAGCCTTTGTTTGCTTCCAGCAGACATTTGAGGATGCTCAAAGGAGGCACCTCATGGTTCTAGAAGCTCAAACTCTACAATTAAAATTGATGACAAGAGGATTGTTTGCAGGCTAGGTGTGGCTAGGTGAATTGGGGTTCTTTGTCCTCTAGGAGAAAGACTCCTAGATGATTTTTTTTTTTCCTTTTGTCCTCTCTAATGGGCCTCCATTCATCTGCTAGAAGAAGGAACTCCTCCCAGTATCTTTCTATAGCTATGCAAACTATTTCAGCAGTTCCAACTATCCCCCAGTCACCGCTGAGAGGTGTGACCAAAACACCTGGTTACCTGACCACTGATCATGCATGTAACATAGCAATGAAATTGGATATGCATCAAACAATGCAATTGTCTTCCTTCACTGATATACCAGTACCACAGTCCACACACAGCAAACCCCACCCCCCCCCCTTTTCCAAACTGTCCCCTTCCCTGCAATCAGTAGACCTGGTGTTTTTCACTGTTTGGGGACACAGGGGCGACTCGTCAATAACTTCACCTTTTACTGATAGAGTATCAAAATCAATCCTGAAATATAAAGACCTAATGTCTGGACAAAAACTTTCTTTCCCTAATGTCACAACCAAACACAGAGCCACTAACAAACACAGAGCCACTAGCAATTTTTACATAACAGTACATTAACTATATGGGCCAGCCATGAATCCATACAGGGAAGCTGGTCCGGATACTCCCTCACCACAATTCAGCCTCCGGACCCCATGCCCCAATCACAATTCACAAATCACAATGTTCAGTGTAAATTTTCTAATCTCACCTCTGGGAATACAACATACAATATAATCCTGGTAACAGGCAGAGTCTGGCTGCACAAAACGCACAGGACCACAAAGGGAAAAAGAAAGAGGGAAAACAGAAAACAGAGACGTCTCAGCAGCGAATACTCACACACTCTCCTTCCCCAGCAGCAGCTTGTTACAAATACATCACAGACACTCTCTCTAGCTGTATCATAGGATCTAACTTTCACCATGAGGACATTAGAAATACAGTATGAGAAATATAGCTAGCTATTTTCTAATGTCCACTAGATGGAGCTCCAGGATCACTTTAACCATAAGGATAAAAATACAGCTAGTTTTTAAATGACCACTAGATGGAGCTCCAGGATCACTTAAAACACAGGTAATAGTAGTAATTACAGCTAATGTCCACTAGATGGAGCTCCAGAGTCACTTTAAGTATATTGCAGTGTAGCTTACACGTGGTCTTTTCAAGATGGCCGCCTCCACGTGTGTTCTACTGCCCGATTCAGCTCTGGATACCTCCGGACAGACTCAGCTGTTCTCAACTTCAGAATCGGGTCAGCCGGGCCTCAAACATGCGGGAGGAGGAGGAGAAAAATACACTTTTAAAATCGGGGAGCCAGCCGGACCTCAAACATGCGGGAGAGGAGGAGAAAAATACACTTTTAAAATCGGGGAGCCAGCCGGACCTCAAACATGCGGGAGAGGAGGAGAAAAATACACTTTTAAAATCGGGGAGCCAGCCGGCCCGCGGCACACAGAACAAGGACGGAGCAGTTTAAAAAGGGGCCCGCCGGCCCGCGGCACACAAATTACGGTCAGTATGATTTTTTTTTTTTTTTTTTTTTTGCTTGGGGCAAAAATTAATTTAATAGCTTTTGGCAGCGCTGCACTCTTAATACCCTTTAAAGGGGCTCAGCGGTGCATCGGGACAGCAGGGAAAGGCAGAAAATTCAGCGGGTCAGCAGGGGGGCGCTCAGCGGTGCATCGGGACAGCAGGGAAAGGCAGAAAATTCAGCGGGTCAGCAGGGGGGGGCTCAGCGGTGCATCGGGACAGCATGGGAAAGGCAGAAAATTCAGCGGGTCAGCAGGGGGGCTCAGCGGTGCATCGGGACAGCATGGGAAAGGCAGAAAATTCAGCGGGTCAGCAGGGGGGCTCAGCGGTGCATCGGGACAGCATGGGAAAGGCAGAAAATTCACATCGGGGCACAACGGAGAGAGAAGTTCACATCGGAGCAGAAATTAACACAGCGGCAGCATGGGAGGGGGGACAGAAATTTACGTTGGAGCACAGAAACTACATCGGGGGTTCAGGGAAAGGCAGTAGATCCACACCGGAGCACATGGAGGGCAGAATTCAACATCGGAGCACAGAAATCACACAGTAGCAGCATGGGGGGAACAGAAACTTACATCGGAGCACAGAAATTACATCGGGGGTTCAGAGAAAGGCAGTAAAACCACACCGGAGCACATGGAGGGCAGAATTCACACCGGAGCAGAAATTAACACAAATTAGAAACGGAACGGAAGCATATTAGAGCCCTCTCCTTGCAGTCACGCTTCAGAAAACTCTCCACAAGCAGAACGGAAAGAAGAGAAGCAGCGATCTATTCTTTATCTCAGGTATGTTTAACTTATCAAGTGCTATATTTAGTTACATTTTTTTTTTCTTTCGGCAGCGCTTTTAAAAGATCTCAGATTACTGCAGTTTCAGATATTCAGATTTTACCGGTATTCAGATTCAGATACAGGACGAGCAATGGCTTCAGGGCCACTAAGGCCCGTACTAGGACTGCTCGTGCAGTTGATCAGGCTGCTACAGGTTCCCAGAAATTACCAGGACTCACAGATAGAGTACAGAACTAGCCCCAGACAAGGTAGCAGTACTCACCAGAACTCTGATCAGACAGGAAGTTTGGATGCCAGTCTATCCAGCTGGTTTTTCAATCGGGGATTCAACCGCAGGGACCAGCTGTCCAGACAAATCAAGGTGTCCTTCCGAGCACAAAGTGGCCCGGGGGCGCCAAGGACAGTTAATCACCTGGAGGGGCCGGTCCCTGACTGGTGGAGGCCCAGATGCTGCAAAAGCAGAAGTCTTCCCACCGTGGGTGTGATGAGAGAGGCTTTTCTTTTAATATTTCCCGGCCAATGCACCAAAATGTAGCAGCAATCGCTGTGAAAAGCTCTTATTCAATCACTCACCCACAGAAGGAAAACTCACAGGCAAGCTGGAATGCAAACAGGATCTTTAATGTGCACAGGATCAGACAGAGATACCAGCAACCTCCACAAGGGTCTGAACCCCGAGGGACGGCCTACAATGCCTTATATACAGTACAGTTTTAAACTCATTCTACAATCCCATTTGCCACAGGTATTTCCTGCCCACCAATCAGCAGCCCCTGGGGAGGTACCTGGGTGACCTGTCCAAACCGGTATGCTCTGGTCTGTTGGTTTCAGGGCTAGGGAAATACTGTGCTCAGACCTGGAGTGGGGGAAGGGTGCCTACTGGAATCTCAATGTCTCTCTTAGCAGGCTGATTACCTCATGGCTTGCGAGGGAAGGGTCAGGCTGATCAGAGCCTCATGGCTTGCAGCATGGCTTGGGGGAAGGGCTATCTACAGTTCGCAGCATGGCTTGGGGGAAGGGCTACCTATAGCTACCTCATGGCTGCCTCAATATCTTCCCTGTCCCTCTTCTCTTCTAGAGTATACATATTTAGGTCTTCAAGTCTCTTCTCATACATCTTCTGGCACAGACTCCAAATCATTTTGGTCACCTTCCTCTGAACCATTTTATGTCTTTTCATATGCTTTGTGAGATGTGGAGCCCGATTCAGAAAGGGGAACATCCGGGCCATCCGGACAGCCCCAAGCAGAACAGGCCCATTAGGACCAGATTCTATAATGCGGGAGCAAAATGTTCTGGCAGCATAAATAATCGGGCCCGAGGACAACCCAGCATGCCCCTGCAAACCTGCAGGGACATCCTCCCTGCAGGCTCCCTGGTCACCCGCTGGACTGACCCTCTTCTTCCCCTCCTTCTGACCCACAGCTGGGCAGTCAGGGCCTGGATCAGTCGGCAGGGACCTACCAGCACCCGGTCCTGGTCCCAGGGGGGCTCTGCCCCCTCTTGCCCTCTTCTGGCTCTCCCCATACTGGTGCTCTAGCCATGTGGAGAGAGCCTGAGGGGGACTAAGGGCAGGACAGCTTGCAGGGCTGCGCATCCCGCCAGGACATGCAGCCCCGCAAGTCACCTCTCTGAATCAGTCCCATAGTTTCCAAAACTGAACATAGTTCTGCAAGTGAGGCCTCACCAACGACTTGTACAAGGCCATTAATACCTCCTCCTTTGTGCTGGTTATTCCTTTCTGTATGCAGTCCAGCATCTTTCTGGCTTTGGCTACTGTTATTAAAAACATCATTTAAAGACCCTGCCAAAACATCTCTGAGCTCCTTTAAGATCCTATGATATATTCCATCTGGTCCCATGCCCTTGTCCACTTTAGTTTTGCCATCTGTTCAAAAGCAAAATCCTCTGTGAATGGCGTGGTATCGGTTGTAGCCAAAAAAAGCATCTTTCATGAAATGGAAAAAAGAGCCAGATGATGAAAACAGGAAACAGCATAAGCACTGGCAAGTTAGATGCAAGGCATTGACAAGGCAGTCAAAGAGGGAATTTGAGAAGCAAAAGCACACAATAAAAACTTTTTCAAGTACATTCATAGCAAAAACCATGCGATAGTCAGTTCGACCATTGGAGGATAGAGGGGTAAAAGGAGCTCTAAGGGAGGACAAGGCCATAGCAGAGAAACTGAATGAATTCTTTGCTTTGGTCTTACTGAAGAAGGTGTAGGGAAGTTACCCTTGCCTAAAATTGTATTTAAAGGTGATATATCAGAACTGAAACAAATTTAAATAAACTGGGAAAATACATTACAACTATTTGATAGAGTAGTAAATCACCTGGACTGGATGGTATGCAGGCGAGGGTGTTGAGGGTGGCACGTCGGGCTGGACTGGATGGTATGCAGGCGAGGGTGGTGAGGGGGCACGCCGGACTGTCCTCGGGCCTGATTATTTGTGCTGCCGGAACATTTTGCTCCTGCATTACAGAATCTGGTCCTAATGGGCCTGTTCTGCTCGGGGCTGTCTGGATGGCCCGGACGTTCCCCTTTCTGAAATATGAGATTGAAGACCTACTATTATTAATGTGAATTATCATTAAAATCATCTGTAGTACCTGAAGATTGGCAAATGACCAATGTAACTCCAATTTTTAAAAAGGGTTCCATGCGTGATCCAGGAAACTATAGACCAGTGAGCCTGATGTCGGTACCAGGTAAGGACCCTAAATCTCCCAGGGGTTCACTTCCACACCTCGTTGCAATCTCTTTCTTGCAGTCTCCTTGGTGCTTTGTATGGCTGGGCAGAAGTAATGGTTGTTGTGCTTTTTTTTTTTTTTGCTTTTGTGCTCAGACGCTTTGAATTAGTCTTATATCATCTTAGACTGAAGAAGAAGCCAGGCAAGGACACTGCTAACCACACAGCTTGTCTATGTCTGCTTCAAACACATTATTTTCACTGGCCCTTTTATTAAGAATTTTATATAAATTTAACACAGACAAATGGAATCTTCAAAGGCTCCTCACAAATCATAGTTTCCCTGTCCTATATAAGTCCTGATCTTTCTCAGGCTAGTAATTCATCTATATAAATTCCACAGTAACACCTCCCAGACAATCTGGCACCTACCCAGAGCAAATGAGCAGCAAATAGCCCCCCATTCCTGACTAAGATAACCTGCTTCCTCCCTAAGGATAGCATCTGATCTTAGTCTAATTCACAGCCTCCACTCAGCTGTGAACATAATTCATAATATTACTACTACAAGCGTATACTATCCATCTGTAACTACAGATATAATTCATAATATTCTAGTAAGCAGCTGGGGGGGGGGGGAGCTTTATGCTTTTGTCTCTTCACTGAGCAAAATGGTAGAAACCATTATAAAGAATAAAATTGCTGAACATGTAGATGGTTATAGTTTAATCGGAGAAAGCCAACATGGAGTTAGCCATGGAAGTTTTTTCTTACGAATTTGTTATATTTTTTTGAAGGTGTGAATAAATAGGTAGGTGTGACAGTTGATGTGGAGCCCAATTCTGGGGCTGTTAGGACCTGATTCTGGTCTGTGGAAATAAAATGTTTCACAGGAGCCAGAGTCGGGCCAGAGGATGGCTCAGCATGTCCCTCTGGTCTGTGGGAACGTCCTCCCTGCAGGCATCCCAGACTGCCATGGCTCCAGACCCCAAGATCCCTGCCACCTGACCCACGGCTGGACTCCCGCAGTCTGCATCGGGTGGTGGGGAGCCCCTCACACCTGGACCCGGTGGTGACAGCCAAGCCCTGATTCACCAAAAACACCCTCTTTATACCACCTCTGAGGTGGTATAAGCAGTACAGCCCAGCAGGCATAGTAGCATGTACAAGGCCGTGACCTGAATCATCCCTGTATGTGCTGCCGTGTGACCCGCCCCTGCTCCACCACCAATCCTGACCCTCCCGACTCTCTCCGTCCTGAAGCACAGAATGTACAGGGAGAACCTGTGGAGGAATGGGGTTTAGACGGATTGCAGGGCTGCTCGTTCCAGCGGAATTACAGCCCCGCAACCCACGTTATAGAATGAGGGCCTTAGTATTTCTTAGTATTTCATAGCAGTTTTCCAAATTAAAAGTCATGGGAAGGGAAGCAGTGTACTATTGTGGATCAGGAACTGGTTAAAAGATAGAAAGCAGAGAATAGGGCTAAATGGCCAATTTTCCCAATGCAGAAAGGTGAATAGTGAAGTACCCCAGGGATCTGTGCTGGTCACACTGCTTTTTAACAAATTCATAAATGCCTTGGAAATGGGAGTAAGAGTGAGGTGATCAAATTTGTAGATGACACAAAATTATTCAAAGTTTTTAAAACCCATGAGGATTGTGAAAAATTGCAAGAGGACCTTGATAAATTGGAAGACTGGGCATCAAAATGGCAGAAAATTTGCGGTTCGCAAGGAAACCAGCATTGAGCTCAAGAGAAAGAAGGGAATTAATTTCTTGCTTAATGACAGTCTGGCAAACAGGATCTAACCTTTATGCACTGCTTTTTATCAATGACATTAGGCAAATGGTACGATCATTTTTCCGGTTTTCCCTGTTACTGTTAAGATCTGTACCTAGGCATAGCTTACATATTTGAACCCTACCCCTAGCTGTACTTTATAACTGTTATATTGTAAGTCCAGTACAGACATTGTGCACTGAACAGTTTCGTTCGATGTAAACCGCACTGATACTGAAGAATGCGGTATATAAGAAAGTTAAATAAATAAATACCCCTTTTTTATGGTGCATGATTTGACGTTTGGCCCTTTTATGTATTCAGTGCCGCCACTTTTCCTAGTTTGAATTATGGCTCTTTATAATTATTATTCCTGTCGTGCTAGCAGGTTTCAGACATCAGTGCTATACTATCTTTTTGTTTGTTGTTTGTATTTATCTCTATTTATGTTTCTCTATGGATGTTTTAGGGTTCTGCCCATGCCGCCCATTTTATTCCAATTGGGTTTAAGTTGCATTTACATCATCTGCTCCTTTTGTTTCACAGCGCTTTACAATCTGTATGGTACTTTCAATCGTCTCTTTTTTCCTCTCCCTCCCTCCCCCACCCCTCTCCTTTCTTTCCCTCCCTCCTCCCTCCCCTTTCCTTCCAATTGCCCTTTGCCCTTTTCTTTTTTCTTTTCTTTTTTAATGTGTATAAGGTTGTATGCAATATATCCAAGTTTGCTACCCTGTTATTTGTAAATCTCCCTTGTTATCCAAGTTTTGATGTCTGGTTAATTGTAAACTCAGACACATGTTACCCTGTCTGATTTTCTGTTCCATGTAAACCGCGCTGATGCAGAATAGCGCGGTATATAAGAAATTGTAATAAATAAAATAAATAAATAAATTTTACCATATGCCTTATCAAAATTAGTGTTCCTTTTAGATTGGGTAAGCGCTGTTGTAACATCCCTTTAGGGACGGGCTCCACGTCATTTTAGTTACAGCTTTTTGGTAATGTATACTTTCATTTCATTGCACAATTTTATGTCTGTGTGTTTTATTTTACTTTTATTTTACTTTCCTATGTGATTTTTATTATTTATAACTTTAGCTGTTTTGTTTAGACCCCTGATGAATGCTTAATGCCAAAACCTTTTTAAGTTGGGTCCTCAATAAAATAATTCTGTGACAACCTACTACAGTGTGGCCGTGTTTTCTGTGCCCTCCTCTCTATGCACCTAGGAAAGAACAAACCAAACTATGGTTACATGATGCAAGGTTCCACATTAGGAACCATCATGCAAGAAAAAGATTTAGGCGTCATCATGGATAACATGTTGGAACTCTCCACACAGAGTGCAGCGGCAAACAAGAGAGCAAATAGAATGCTAGCAATCACAAGGAAAGGAATGGAGAATGTTGTTGTTAAGTGCCGTCGAGTCGGAGTCGACTCATGGTGACCCTCTGGATAGCTATCCTAAATTGAGTTCGGTATTCAGTCAGGCGGCTCATTGTTGACAGACTGGCACCTGTAGCTGCTGTTATTGTACCAATCCATCTCATTGCTGGCCTTCCTCTTTTGCGTTGACCTTCTATCTTGCCAAGCATAATGTCTTTCTCTAATGATCTCTCTCTTCGCATGATGTGTCCAAAGTATGAAAGTCGAAGTCTTGTCATCTGAGCTTCTAAAGAAAGATTAGGTTTGATCTCCTCTAGTACCGACTGGTTTGTTCTTCGGGCAGTCCATGGTATATACAGTATTCGCCACCAGCACCATAATTCAAAGGCATCAATTTTCTTCCTATCTGTCTTTTTCACTGTCCAGCTTTCACATCCATATGATGTTATTGAAAATGCCATGGCTTGAACAAGTCAAATCTTTGTATGGAGAGAGACATCTCTGCTCTTGAGAATCTTATCTAGGTCTTTCATAGCCATTCTGCCAAGAGCAATGCATCGTCTGATTTCTTGACTGCTTGTTGTTTCTTTATTGATAGTTGATCCAAGTAGGTTAAAGTTGTTCACAATTTCAATTTCTTCTCCTTCAATGATGAACCTGTTGATTATGCCAGTTGTCATGATCTTTGTCTTCTTTACATTAAGGTGCAGGCCCATTTTGAGACTATGTTCTTTGACTGTGAGAAGCAAATGTTTCAGATCATCTTCACTTTCAGCCAGTAATGTGGTATCATCAGCATAGCGAAGGTTGTTGATGAGTCTTCCACCAATCTTCACACCTCTGTTGTCTTCATACAATCCTGCTTCTCTGATGATTTGTTCTGCATATAAATTAAACAGGTAGGGGGAAAGTATGCAGCCTTGTCTTACACCTTTGCTTATTTTAAACCATTCTGTTTCTCCTTGTTCCGTTCGAACTGTTGCTTCTTGATCAATGTACAGATTGCGCAAGAGAACGATCAGGTGTTCTGGTATACCCATGCTTCTTAATGTGGCCCAGAGTTTCTCATGGTTTACACAGTCAAAAGCCTTGCTATAGTCGATAAAGCACAAATAGATATCCTTTTGGTATTCTTTAATCTTTTCAAGGATCCATCTCACATCTGCAATGATGTCTCTCATTCCTCGCCCTTTCCTGAATCCTGCTTGCACTTCAGGTAGTTCTTGTTCCAGGTATGGTTGTAGTCTCTCTTGAATAATCTTCAGTAGAATCTTGCTGGCATGTGGGATCAGAGCGATTGTGCGATAATTTCCACAGTCAGTTGGATCACCTTTCTTTAGTATTGGTATAAACACAGATCTTTTCCAGTCAGTTGGCCATGATGTTGTCTTCCATATTTCTTGGCAGAGCCTTGTGAGTACGGTAACAGCTGCATCAGATTGCTGCAATACTTCTATGGGAATGCTATCAATGCCTGGTGCTTTGTTCTTTCATAAGGCTTTCAATGCTGCTTCAACTTCTTCTTTCATCACCAATGGTTCCTGATCATAAGGTACAGGTTGAAACGGCTGTTGGTCCACTTGATCTTTATCATATAAAAACTCTGTATATTCCTTCCACCTTTTCTTGATCTTCTCAGCATCATTCAACATAGAACCTTGAGCATCTTGTAACATTCCAATTCGAGTCTGGAACTTTTTCTTTAACTCTCGTAGCTTTAGGAAAGCCGATCTTGTTCTTCCTCTAATAGTTTCTGCTTCTATTTCCTTGCAAGTGTCATTGTAGTACTTTTCCTTGTCCTGTCTTGCTGCAAGTTGGAAATCTCTGTTGAGTTCTGCGACTGTCTTTCTTTCTCCTCTGGCTTTAGCTTCTCTGCATTTCTGGGCAATTTTCAGAGTTTCTTCCGTCATCCATTTTGGCCGTTTTTGCTTTTTCACCTTTTGTGGAGATTTCTCGCTTTCTTCCAACACAACCTTCTTGATGTCATTCCATAACTCTTCCGGAGCTCTGTCATTTGTATCTAAAGCAGCAAATCGATTTTGCAGGCAGTCTTTAAATTCCAGTGATATATTCTCAAGGTGATATTTTGCTGTATTCATGAGTGGTTTGCTCTTTTTCAACTTTAGCTTGAGTTTGCATACTAGTAGTTGATGATCTGTACCACAGTCAGCTCCAGGTTTTGTCTTTGTTGATGTTACAGAGCTTTTCCATCGTTGACGTCCACAGATGTAGTCAATTTGATTTTTATACAATCCATTGGATGAAGTCCATGTGTACAGTCGCCGCTTGTGTTGCTGGAAGAAGGTGTTTCAGATGTATAGATCATTGGTCTTGCAGAATTCTATCAGTCTTTCTCCAGCTTCATTTCTGTTGCCAAGTCCATATTTTCCAACTATTTTGCCTTCTTCTTTGTTGCCAACTTTTGCGTTCCAGTCACCCATGACTATCAGGATATCCTGTTTGCATGTTCTGTCAATTTCAGCTTGTAATTGTTCATAGAACTCTTCAATTTCATTCTCTTCTGCAGCTGTTGTTGGGGCATATACTTGAATTATAATTGTGTTGATAGGCAATCCTCGTAGACGAATAGAGATTAAGCGTTCGCTGACTGCATTGTATTTCATTACAGTTCTTGCAAGTTTCTTCTTTATTATAAATGCAACACCATTTCTTCTTTGTCTTTCATTTCCAGCATAGTAGACCATGTGATCATCTGATGCAAAGTGCCCCATGCCAGTCCATTTCAGTTCACTGACACCCAACAGATCAAGTTGTACACGTTCCATTTCATTCTTGACCACCTCCAATTTTCCTTGGTTCATGCTTCGTACGTTCCATGTTCCAATGTGTAAGACATCTTTACAGCTTCTGACTCTCATTTCATGTGCAGCTACATCAGCAGTCAGACTTCCCGAGGGCTTTGATCCAACCACATCATAAATGCTGGCTTTACTCTGAAAAGTCTTCAGCTCTTCCCCAGTAGCTAGTTGAGTGCCTTCCGACCTGGGGGTCTCATCTTCTAGCACCATAGCACAATTTGTTTTGTTGTAACTATCCATTGGGTTTTCATGGCAAGATACAGAAGTAGATTGCCGGGCCTTTCTTCCACGCAGTTTAAGTTTGGTGTTGTTGCCGTTGTCACAAAAATGTGATCCTCCGCCATCAACACTGTCCCATTCTGCTGCTGCCCAGATGGGTGGTTTGTCTTGGTCTGGCACCTCAGCTGAGACCTGTCCATCTTGGGAGACCCTGCCAGTAGTTAAACTACCGATAGTTTAGCTCTCAGCATCACTGATGCACGCAAGCCCTCACAGCACGACAAGCTGCAAACCAAGTGAGAGGAATGGAGAATAAAACTAAGGATATTATAATGCCTCTGTGTCGTTCTATGATGTGACCGCAACTTGCATATTGTGTGCAAAAAGGATATAGCAGAATTAAAAAAGGTACAGAGAACAGCCGCTAAAATGACAAAGGGGATGGAAGGATACACCTATGAGAAGAAGCTTAAAAGGTTAGGGCTCCTCCTTGGAAAATAGACGGCTGAGGCTAAGTATGATAGAGGTCTATAAATTGATGGAGTGGAACGGATAAACCTAAATCAGTTGTATACTCCATAAAAAAAGTAGAAAGACCAGGGGCACCCAATGAAGTTACCAGCAACCCATTTAAAACTAATAAAAGAAAATACTTTTTCACTAAACGCGAAATCAAACTCAAATTCATTACCAGAGGATGTAGTAAAGGCTGTTAGTGTAGCTGGGTTTAAAAAAAGTTTGGAAAAATTACTGGATGAAAGGTCCATAAATCATTATTAAAGAGGACCCTGGAAATCCACTGCTTACCCCGGGACAAGCATTATGGAATACGTGTACCGTTTTGGTAACCTGACAGGTATTTGTGACCTGGATTGGCCACTGTAGGAAACAGGATACTGGGCTTGATGGAATCATGGTCTGACCCAGTATGGCATTTCTTATGTTAAGAATATAAGAACATAAGATATGCAATACTGAGTCAGACCGGGGTCCATCAAGCCCAGGATCCTGTCTCCAACAGTGGCCAATCTAAGTCATAAGTACCTAGCAGTCTCCTCAAAAGACACAGGTTCCACAGTGCTTGTACTGGGTCAAACAGTGATATCCTGGGTCCCTTTTTAATAATGGTTTATGGACCTTTCCTCCAGGAACTAGTCTAAACCTTTTTTAAACCCAGCTACATTAACAGCATTTATTACATCCTCCGGTATCAAATTATAGAGTTTGATTACACGTTGAGTGAAAACATATTTTCTTTTATTAGTCTTAAATAGGTTACGCTGTAGCTTCATTGATGTCCCCTAGTCTTTCTATATTCTGATGATGTAAACAATCGATCTATGTTTACCTGTTCCACACCATTCATTAATTTATAGACCTCTATCATATGTTCCCTCAGCTGTCTCTTTTCCATGTTGAAGACCCCTAACCTTTATAGCCTCTCTTCATAGGGATATCCTTCCATCCCCTTTACCATTTTGGTGGCTCTTCTCTGTACCTTTTCTAATAAAGCTATATCCTTTTTAAGATACGGCAACCAGAATTGCACACAATATTTAAGGTATGGTGGCACCATGGAGCAATACAGAGGCATTATAATATCCTTTGTTTTATTTTATTTAACCAATTTTCTATACCAACTTATCCTTCAAACAAAGAGGGTTTACATTATGTAATCACTACAAAGAGATAGTGGATACATTCCCTTGTCTCCAAAGGGCTCATAATCTATGTGTACCTGAGGCAACAGAGGGTTAAGTGGCTTGCCCAAGGCCACAAGGAGTGCCTATAGGACTAGAACTCCCAGTCCCTCCAGCCTGCGATTGCTGTCCCCACATGGGAATTGAATTCCCAGCCCTCCAGCATAAGGTACTGTGTCCTAACCACTAGGCCACTCCTCCTTTGGTTCCTTTCCTTATGATACCTAGCATTCTATTTCCTCTCTTGGCTACTTCTGCACACTGGGCAGAAGGTTTTAACATGTTATCCACAATGACGCCTAAATCTTTTTCCTGGGTGGTGGTTCCTAATGTGCAACTTTGCAATGTGTAACCATAGTTTGGATTGTTAATTCCTAGGTGCATAACTTTTCACTTGTCCACATTACATTTCATCTGCCATTTGGATGCCCAGTCTTCCAATTTATCAAGATCCTCTTGCAATTTTTCACAATCCTCATGGGTTTTAACAACTTTAAATGGTTTTGTGTCATCTGTAAATTTGATAACCTCACTCATTATTCCCATTTCCAGGTAGTTTGTGAATATGTTAAAAAGCAGCTGACCCAGCACAGATCCCTTGGGTACTCCACTATTCACCTTTCTCAACTGGGAAAATTGGCCATTTAGCCCTACCTTCTGCTTTCTCTCTTTTAACCAGTTCCTGATCCACAGTAGTACATTGACTCCTATCCCATGACTCTTTAGTTTTGCCAAAAGTCTCTGATGAGGGATCTTGTCAAAGGTTTTCTGAAAGTCCAGATACACTATAGCAACCGACTCACCTTTGTCCACCTGTTTATTCACACCTTCAAAAAAACTAAACAGATTAGTAAAACAAGATCTTCCTTGTCTGAAGCCATGTTGGCTGTCTCCCATTAAGCTATAACTATCTACATGTTCAATAATTTTGTTGTTTATGATGGTTTCTGCCATTGTTCCCTGAGCCTCACCAGTAGGACATGAGTGGCTCATCGAGGGACTTTCATTGAGTACCAGAGGAAGAGGAGAGTATTCTAGACATTTCAGTTTGAATAATGATTCTGCCTTTAGGACTGTCTTTGAGGAGAAACGCGGTGATATGGAGTATCAGCTACTTTTTCATCTCCTGCTAAAAGTGATCCATAGTCCTCATGTATTAATGAAAGAGCCTTGCATAGGAGCACTGGTTTCTTTGTTTTTTTTGTTTTGTTTTTAGGAGACGTGCACTGTATATCAAGTACCAAAAAGCATGTTTCATAACTGCACTTGGCAGACAGCTGCAACTTAGGACAATGTTTAACAAGTCTGTTCCTGACTAACCCCTAACCAGTTTGATTTCCAAGAAATCCAAAATGCATATCTATGAGAGAGATTTGCATGCACTGTCTTCATTGTATGCAAATCTCCGGGGCTGGGACTGGAGAGGGAGGAGCAAATGGAGCAAATAGCACAGGTGTCATGTGGGAAGAGGTGTCAGACAATGCTCTTTCCTCTCTTTCCTTTTTTATTTTCCCCTCAGTTCTCTGCACTCTTCATCCTCCCAGGCTGAATGAGCCACTGATTCCCCTCCCACCGTGCATCCCAACAGGTTGGCATCAGGAGGTCAATTTAATCTGACATCATCTTCTGTTGACTCAGGGTCAATCTCACAATAAGTGTAACTTTGGGTTTCATGACATCAGATTCTCAGACCTCTTGCTGGTGGGAAAGGGATAGAGGGTGAATAGTCGTACAGATGCCCATTCACGCTGGGAGGATAGGGAGGGTGGAGAAGAGGGAAGGAAAGAGAATTAGGAGAAAGAACTTAGCATGGAGAGGCCAGAGTGAGAAGACATATAGCATTTGGAGGGAGTAATGGTTTGAGAAAGAGGGAAAGCATTGTGTAGGAAGAAGGGAGAGAAAAGGTAACATCTGAGAGCGGAAGGGTAAAAGGAGGAAAGGTGGATGAGAAGAGGGAAAAGCCTCTAGACAGAGGAGATATAGAAGGAGGAATAACATTTGGAAGGAGGAAGGGAGAGTGTCTGTAGAGAATAAGGCGGCAAGTGTTTGGGGGGGGGGGGGGAGGTGAATATATGGTACATAAGAACTAAGGGTCCTTGAAGCCCAGTATCCTGGTTCCAACAGCAGTCAATCCAAGTCACAAGTACCTGGAGGTTTCCAAAAGGTAACCAGATTCCATGTGGCATATCCCAGGGACAAGCAGTGGATTACCCCAGTCCACTTTGATAATGGTTTATGGACCTTTCCTCCAGGAACTTGTCCAAACCTTTTTTAAATCCAGGTACACTAACAGCTTTTAATTACATCATTCGGCAATTAATTCCATAGTCTGATTATGTGCTTAGTGTAAAAATATTTTCTTTGATCAATGTTAGTCTTAAATGCATGAAGGATCTGTGGGGCTGGAAAGAGATTGAGAGGGAGTGTAAAGGGTCAGGGGTGTTTGGGAGCTGTAGTAAGAGATTGTGGAAATGGGATCATGGAGAAGGTGAAGGAGAGGCAACATGAAGCTGGAAGAAATGGGGCTGGAAGCCATAAGGGGTCGAATGACAGGAAAGGAACTGGGGCTGATGAGAGAATGAGACCTGGAGGAAGGTACTTGATGGTTGGGGGAGGGGGGGGAGGGATGAGTACCGAGGATGGAAGCTGAGGATTAGGGAGTGCTTGATGGGGAAATAGGAAGATGTGAAAGAAGAAGATGGGGATTAGAAAGGAGAATGAGGGATAAGAGAGGAGAGAACTGGAATAAAGGGAAGATTGGAATGATATTTATAAAACTTTACAGACCTTTCAAGGTGGTTTATATTGTATTAAAAGCACAAAGTCAATAAGAGCAATAATAGAAAAATCATCATCTCAAGACATTCAAATTGTCCTTCACATAGTTTTCTCATCACCCAGAACACCACCCCATCAGCAGGCAATTTCAACCCCTTCTGAAACTTTAATAATAAAATATTTTCCCAACCACAAAGTTTTTCCTTCCATTTTATTTTGCTTATACACTTTCTATCTGGAATTATGAATACATTCTTCTCCTCTGAGCACCGAGGCCTTCTTGGCTTATATTCTTGTATTTACTCCAATAAAGCTTAGTGCTGCTTATGCCCTGTAGCACTATACAAATGGTTATTAGTAGTAGTAAACGTTTGGACCTTCCAATAGACTAAATTTACACTACTTCTTGATGGAACAGCAGCATGACCTCTGCAATAAATGCTTTGCACCTTTGCACCTCCCACTTGTAATAAGTTAACCATCATATTCTGTGCACCCAGTAGTTCTCTCACTAGCCTACATGTCAAACTCCACAATAATCCGATGTACTGCCTATTGGAGCCCAAACCACTGTCCACAACGTGTCTTCCTCTAAATTTGACTTACCTACCTCGTTTTTGCATAAATCTTCTGTTCCCTGTAAGTATTAGCGTATGTGTGTCATATCCCCTCATGTTAAATGTATCTCCCAATTGACCGCTTTGACCCGGTGAAAAGCGGGATATAAATACAGCTAAATAAAATCTTCTGCATAACTTACACCGTCTGTTTCTGTTCTATTCCCTCCTCCTCCATCACCAACCCTGAAGATCTTCATATTTCCACACGTGGGATCGATCCCCTGTCCATCTACTTCTAACCACGGTGATTGGGCACATTAGGGGTGGAACATCGTACTTAGCTCTGGCGTTTTGGATGTGAGCTAACTGTGCATGTTACTCTCAATAAAATGTATATAATCCAATGTAAATAGCTCAACCTGTATATATTGCACCCCAAATCAAGATCTACCTATCCACCCACTCACGAACACTACCTTCACTCAGTTAAATAAATTCACAAGCACTGCATGCCGACAGCCCTGCACTACCCTAATTGATTGGTTTGCAGTGAAATGCGCTTTGATTCAAGGATAAAGTGGGATATAAATACTTTAAAATAAATAAATAAATAAATGTTACCATTAACACAGGAGCACCTAACACCACCTCAAGGCGTGGCAGTAAATGCACCCACATGCTGGTTAGCATGGTGTGGCATGTTACCAGCATGCTAATGGCAGGGGTATGGGCGCGCATGCTCCCAGAAGTTAGCAAGGGCTCCACACTAGTTTTGCAGCTCAAATGCTTGCTAACAGTGTGCCCTTTAGTAACCATGCCCCTTGTTGTGTTTGCTTGTAAAAATATAGATTTTTATTTTACTGACTTGAAATTCAGCCTGCCTTCTGACTCGGAATCGGCTATCACAGGTGGCAGTAACAGTTGGATGCACCCTTCCTGCCTAAAAAGACCACTTGCCGCCTTGGGAAACTCTGGGCCTTGCAACAGGGCCGCACTGGTTATAGGGCTAAAGGGCTTAGCCCTCCTTTGATAGAGGAGGACAGGATGAAGTTAGTCAGAGACACAGTTGGTGGAAGCTAAATGGAGAACAGTAAATGATGGAGTAGGTACTTTAAGCCCTGGCAGAGAGGCAACAGCAGCTGCTGGCTATACTAAAAAGATGGCTCAAATTATGCAAATACAGCTCAAGTAAGCACTCCAGTTCCTGAAATATACAAGAAGCCCCTGGAGAGAAGCCATATTTATTTTGAATTTTGAGGGGACTGCTTGCTTGGCAGAATGGCCAGAGACACTTTGGACTACTTACCTGGATAACCAGCCAAGCCACCTTCCAAGAGGCTAATGTGCAGCGGATTGCTGACATTAAGTAGAGGAGTAGGCTACTGGTTACAGTAGTGGGTTGGGACCAGGGAAGTCAGGGTCCAAATCTCACTGGCATCCTTGTGGCTTTGGACAAGTTACTGAATCCTCCTTAACCTCAAGTGCACACTTATACTGCAAACTCTGTGGGGAACAAGGAAATACCTGCAGTACATGAATAGAGCTCATCATGAATGACTACGGGGAAGACATCAGCTAAATGCACCCTTGAAGCATACTGACGGCAGTTCAATGAGTAATCAAACTCTGGGATTCATTACTGGAGGATGTAGTAAAAGTTGTTAGTGCAGTTGGGTTTAAAAAAAGGCTTGGACAAGTGCCTGGAGGAAAAGTCCATAAATCGTTATTAAAGAGGACTAATGACATCTACTGCTTATCCCTGGAATAAGCAGCATGGAATCTGTGTACCTTTTTGGCAATCTGGCAGGTACAGTTCTTGTGACTTGGATTGGCAGCTGTTGAAAACAGGATACTAGGCTTGATGGACCCTTGGTCTGACTGAGTATGACATATTTTATATTCTTATGTTCTTATGAGGAGTATATGAGCCAGAGGAAAGTCCAAGAGGTTTATTCTATAGACTGAAAGATATAGAATTGAAGTGGCTAAAAGTGGAGTTGACACGGCCAAGATAGCCTTCTCAGAACAATACTTAGTTGGTTTAAGTCTGCGTATAAGACAGTACATCCATAAATATCCGAAGCTTACCATAGACTCTGGGTTCACTGGAAGTAGCAGATGCCTTTAATCAAACTCAGTCGATGCTTGGGAGTGCCAGGCTGAGAAAAGGATGTCCCTTCAGGACAGAAAATGGGATGGTCTACATTACAGTCAACAATATAAAAACTGCTCTCAATTCCAAACTTAAATATACCAAAATATTTCAACACTAATATCCACTTCAAAAAATTATTACCAGGCAATATGACCTCAGATGGCTCAGCCCCACATTTAGTGAAAAATCACCATAGGGGTTTGGCAGACGCTCACATCACCAGTCAGAAGCCTCCACACATTCACTAACTTTATTTACAATTAACCAAAAAATTCCTTATGCAACCACTACCTTACTTTTGGGAAATACACTTAATAATCTTTAAACCACCAACTTACATACATTTAATAATCTTTAAACCTCCAACTTACACCTAAACATCCACACTAACATTCACACTCACACTCATTCCAATCTTCAGTGAAGCGTCTGAAAATATAATTAAAACGGCACATCGAACAGGGCTGAACGCAGCCGGAGAAACCAGAATAGCACCTGTAAGTAAATAACAAAAGATGAAACATCTAACGAAGCAACACCAACATAGTGCTTTCAAAACTTATCTTCAGAGAAGTCTTGCAACCAGCTGGGTCCTCAGCCCTCGAAGTTGATTTACAATACAATAGGTCAGCCCGACCTCCAACGCGGGGAATATTGATGGTATCTATAAGCACTGCTACATTTCATTACCAAGACAGACCAAGTCCTACAAAAGCTTTTGTTTCGCCATCAAACGGCTTCGTCAGGGGCTATGTCGTACTGTGGCAGCACTGATAGCATGCAATAAATAATACCCGGAGTCAGTTCAAGGATCCCAGCCTAGTTTAATGTGCACATGGCCCAAGCATCAAAGGACTGAGCAATGGCGAACAGGAACAACTTCCTTATATATAAGCTTCACAGTTTGATACAGGCAGACTTTCTATTGGTCCCAACGCCCCCTGCACCCATCCAATCAGGGATCCTCTCTGGGCTATTGCTCAGGCTAGTCTAACAAAGGCACAGTTCCACCTTGATTATTAAGATAAGGTGGTTTAGAAATACTGTTAAATAAATAAATATGTTATGGCTACACTTCTACGGCAAGGTCATATCTAGCTCGAGGAATGCAAAAGTATCCATTTAGTATGGAAGTATTGTGCAAGCTTTGTAATAAACTGATTTTTCTAACTTTTAATTCTTTACTCTAACAACAGGAAGGTGGGGGTTAGAATCCAGGCCCATCTTACAGGCCTTTCACATCCAAATAGGCCATCGCCTACCACATTCCCCCCTTTGATTATTCTCACCCACAAATTAGAAAGGGTGGGAATTAAATCACATATCATACTTGTGTAACAGCATCATCTTGGGGTATATAGGGTAATATTGCCACATAGCCAACACTTTAGTTACTGTCTGTCGTTTCACAGTGCTATCAATAACTGAGGTTATAGTGCGCAAGCAAAGGGGTAGGAGACATGGGAGAAACAAGCACAATATTAATAATACAACTAACACAAGAGTTTTCAGGTGACCCAGTCCTGAAAACATGGAACCAAACCATCCATCAAGCTCCACTCCACGCCATTTCTTGCTTCTGCATCTGTTCGGCTATGTCTTCGACAACTTGGCCTTCATTATCAATCTGCAAACAACGGTTAGTTAAATTCAATTTTCCATATACACCACCTTCAGCTGCTAACAAATAATCCAGTGCTAAACAATGTTCAGGAGCGTTTACACCTGACCACCAGGACATCTCTCTAGTGGTGGCATTATAAAACCTCTGGCTTAGACAAGTAATCTTTATTCCAGTCTGAGTAGTAGTGATGCAGGCTGCACAAGGGGGGAGAGTAAGGCAAAAATCATTCCAAGGGACCCCAGGGTTATCTTTCTCCCACAGCTTCCACTGCACCCTGGCTCCCACGACGTGTGACAGGAGTAGGGTTGTAGATTCTTAGTCTCTTACAGTAGCGGTTGTCGCCGCAAAATGAGCCGCAATGGAGTTTCAGGGTCATTTACGGAAGTTCAATGACCAAGTGCAGGAGCGGCTGCTGGCTTTACTCGACTGTGATGGATCCAAGGTTCAAGCTCTGCAACTTTAACTGCTGTTGGGGTTATTAAGGTCCCTTCCAATGCGGTGTCCTTCTCCGCTCTGTGATCCACACCGAGACCCCAGGCTTGAGAGGATGTAGAGGTTGATGGGCAGCTGATGACTCTGCAAAACAGAACTTAAAACCAATAGTTCTTGCCTAGTAATTTCAGATCCAATCTGTTTCATATCTCCTTTTGTTCCTTGTACCATAGGCGGGGGTCGCCTATACAGAATCTCAAAAGGGGAAACTCCTAAAGACTTAGTAGGGGCTAAACATATCCTGAGAAGGGCTATAGGAAGAACTCAGAACTGGAGCCACTTCAGGTGAACTTCTTGGCAAAGGTTAGATAACTGAGATTCATACGTTCTACTGTTCCTAAATTCTGAGGTCTGTAGGCAATATGCATCTGATAATGTTAATATCTCAGGATCATACTTAATGGACTTGCTACCTGAGGTTATCAACCCTCATTCTTTGTACAGGGCCCCATTTAGACGGAGCCCTTTTCCTATTGTCAGTGCTCTAGTGAGAGCTGTCAATTCAGCTTTCTGTGCTGAAGTTCCTGGGGCCAGAGCTGTGGACTCAACTACCAGATCAAGGGTCACCACTGCATATACGGCACAACAATGTCCATTAATGATGATAGGGCTTTCTTTCTTTCTTTCTTTAGGCACTTGATAAACCGCTCAGGCCGAAGCATCAGGGCGGTGTACAATGGCAAAAATGACAGCTACTGGAAATAAAGAAAGAAAGGAACGCCAAAAACAATAGGACGAGAGGGACAGCAAAACAGATAGAATACAGAGGAGGCCTGTAGAGGGACAGGCGGGAGGGGAAAGGGAAAGGGGGGAGAAACATTTGGAAATCAAGGGGGATGGGAGGTACGACTGGGGGATGAGGCACCATCAGCAGGGGGAGGAAGATCAAAGGCCTGACAGAAGAGATGTGTCTTGAGGAGGGCTTTGAAACGAGTATAGGACAGTTCGGTGCAAAGTGGGAGAGGGAGAGAGTTCCAGAGGGCGGGACCTAAGAAAAAGAAGGTGGGAAGTCGGGTGGATCCAGGTGGGCCTGTGTAGGAGAGGGGAGGAAAAGGCGATTACCGAGAGACGAACAAAGAAGACAAGGGGAAGGCTGAAAACGAATAATGTTGGCTAGATACTGGGGGGTATCAGCGTGGAGAGCCCTTTGGGTGAGAATTAGTAGCTTGAAAATAAACCGGAACTTAATTGGGAGCCAGTGCAGGGAGAGGTGACAGGGGGACACGTGAGAGCGAATAGAAGACAGGGTGACAAGACGGGCGGCGGCATTTTGAACGAGTTGGAGACGACGAAGTTGAAAAGAAGGAAGGCCAGCATAGATAACATTACAGTAATCAAGAAAAGAGATAACCAGGGACAGAACGAGAGTGATGACTGAGGACGGGGGAAGAATGGAACGAACGGCCTTGACACGACATAGGTGGAAAAAAGAGGAACGAACGACGGAGGAGATGTGTTCATGAAAAGAAAGGGACGGGTCCAAGGTAACGCCCAAGTAGCGGAGGGAAGGTACCAGGGGGATAGAGTGAGGGCCCATGACAGGTAGCAGCTGGGGGGAAACCCAGAGTGCGGAGGATTTGGCAGGATTGGCATGCAGAAAATTAGACTCGAACCAAGAGGCGATAGAGGAAAGACAGAGGTTGAGCGGACCAAGATCAGGGGCAGAGGGAGAGGTGTGGTGGACCAGGAGGATGTCATCGGCGTATATGTAGAAGGAGAGAGCAGACTGTTGAATGAGCAGGGCCAAAGGGGCGAGAAAGGCATTGAAAAGTAAGGGAGCAAGAATAGAGCCCTGAGGAATGCCACAGATGGAGGGGGAAGGGGGAGAGGCCGAAGTACCAGAGTGGACTGAAAAAGTATGACAGGATAGGAAATAACGGAACCACCGAAGGACAGTGCCATGGACACCAAAGTTGGACAAACGAGACAGAAGAGTGCGGTGATTGACCACATCAAATGCAGAGGACAGAACCAGGGAAACCACGAGAGAGATGTCACCACGGTCGTGAGAACGGTGGAGGTCAGAGAGCAAGGCTGTGAGGACGGTTTCGGTACTATGACCGGTGTGGAAGCCAGATTGGCGGGGGTGAAGGGCGTGGGTGGAATCTAGGTGGGAGGCCAATTGAGAAAAGACAAGCTTTTTGAGGACTTTGGACAAGAAAGGGAGGTTGGAAACGAGGCGCCAGTTAGCGGGAGAGGCAGGGTCAAGAGTAGGCTTCTTCAGGAGGGGACGGACAATAGCAAGTTTCCAACGGGAAGGGAAGAGACCGGAGGAGAGACTGGAATTAAAGATAGAAAGGATAAAGGTCACAAGGGAGATGTCGGGCTGCTTCCATCTACAAAGAAAGTCCGTTCAGGGTTCTCCAAAGGAACAGCAGTCAAATCCAGGTGACTTGAGAATACAGTGTCCATAGTTTCTAGACAGTCATGATCAGGGGGGTCAAGACCAACTGGTAACAACGCAGCAGGATTCAGAGCTTGACTGACCATCAATTGTACAACATACTTGGATACTACAACATCCATGAATGCGTGAGCCAAAAACTTCCTTTGTGTTCCATGAGGGTCAGAACAAAGTGCTGTACAGTAACTTGAAGATTTTGTCCCGGGGTGAGCTTGTCAGCTTTGCTCACTAGGAGGGCTGTAGCTGCAAAAGCTCTCAAACAAGGGGGCCAGCCTTTTGCAACTACATCCAATTGTTTTGACAGATAGGCTACTGGCCGTTGCCCAGATCCAAGAGATTGAGTCAACACTCCTAGGACATTTCCTTGTGACTCCTGGACATAGAGACTGAAAGGTACTCTGGACATCTGGTAGACCCAGAGCTGGTGCTAACATCAGAGCGGTTTTTCAAAGATCGAAAAACTGCATCCCATTCAAGTCCCCATTCCAATGGAGATTTTTCCATTCCTTTGATAGCTTGATACAAGGGTTTTGCTAGCAGCGCAAAATGGGGGATCCATATACGACAGTACCCTGCGGCACCCAAGAAGGCTCTTACTTGCCTCCTGGTGGCTGGAGTGGGAATACTGCATACAGCTTCTTTGTGTTCTGGTCCCAGGCGTCGAATTCCACTGGACAACTGGAATCCCAGATATTTAACTTATTTGACATAATCACGCTTTGGCTCTTGAGACTTTGTATCCAGCCTCATTAAAAGGTGCAAGAGTTCACTGGTGGCTTGTAGACATTCACTGTTTGGAGTTGGTGGTCATTCACATACTGAAGAAGAACCCTGTGTCCTGGGTTCACATAGTAGCTTGGGGTAATCAAGTCCAGGTGCATTGGCCCCGCCTTCCTGTTGTGGGGTCTTGCCATTCAAAAGCAAACACAAGTTGACTGGTAGGGGCTAGGTGTATACAGAAGAAGGCCTCTTTCAGGTTCAGGACAGTGAAATGAGTAGCCCCAGCGGGGATCAGTCCCAAGAGAGTATTTGGTACCACTGGGTGTATAGTCTCAACTGCATCATTTACCCGCCTTAGCTCTTGTACTGGGTGGTAATCCCCTGTCCCAGGTTTCTTGATTGGGAGACGAGGGGTGTTCCAAGATGACTGGCATTCCATGAGAAGTCCATACTTCAGCAGTTTCATTAGATGACAGTGGATTCCTTCAATGGCTGGTCAGGGAAGAGGATACTGCTTCACATGCACTGGTTCTGCTCCTTGCTTGAGGGTGATGATAACAGGGGCTATGTTCTTTGCTAGGCCAGGTTGATTACCTTCTGCCCATACTTCAGGTGGGGCTACAAGGTTGGTGGGTATACAGGAACTAGCTGACTTGGTTGGAGATATGCTGTAAAACCGCCATTCTTCTTCTCGGGGAAAAGTCAGCACCATCAATCCAGCAGGCTTTGGGTTCACAGTCATTTGCATTTCTCCCCCTTCAGCAAAGGATATTTGTGCCTGAAGCTTTGCAAGCATATCTCGGCCCAAAAGTGGAATAGGGCATTCAGGCATATACAGGAACTGGTGCGCTATTTTCTGTCTTCCTAGTTCACACATGCGGTTCTGCAGGAAAGGTTTAGTGGCCCAGTAGCTCTGACAATGGTGATGCATTGAGAAAACAAAGGGGCTACTGGCTTTAGTATTTTGCTCCTGTATCCCCCATAAAGTCCATCTATTGGTCCCCTATTTTCAAACAGACCATAGGGTCCTGGGGACTCAGGGTGAACTTGGAGTCCGGTCTGGCCTAGTCTTCATCCATGTCATAGCCTGTTGCAACTGCCACTCCCTCAATAGCTTCTTCCGTCTCTTGCTGGAACACTGTCCATGACTCTGAAATCAAGTACTCCCTCCTCCCCTCCTGGGGGTGGAGTCAAGATACGGGCATGCACTTCTCTAGTGTCCTTCTTCTCTGCATGGGCGCACTGATTCGCACCCAGTGGGGTCTATTTATTTCCACGACCCCTTCCACTCCCCTGCTCCTTCGATTAGGAAAACCTTCTCCACATCGTTCAACTAAAGTGGCTGCAAGAAGATCTGCTTTCTTTTCTATTTTGCATTCGCTTTCTCTGTCACATCCATTTTCACAATTCACATACTTTCTGAGCAACTTCCATTAACTGTCATGCCCGCAAATCCATCCAGTTTCTGCAGTGTCCAGTTTATATCTCTCTGGGACTGACTGACAAAAACTGCATTTACCATAATCAAATTCTCCTGGGCTGCTGGATCACATGGGGTATATAGTGAGGGCTGCCTGCAATATTTGGATTCCACCTGGGGCCATCAAGGCTGATGGGTCTGCATAATACTGTTCATGAGTTCCATCAAATCCTAAGGTTTCTCAGTGTAGGAGACATAATGCATTTTTCAGTTCAGTTAATCAGTGGAGGAGTGGCCTAGTGGTTGGGGCAAGGTACTTCAGGCCGGAAGGTCGTGGGTTCAAATCCCACTAGAAGACAGCAACCTTGGGCCAGAAGGACTGGGGTTTCTAGTCCCACAGGTGCTCCTTGTGGTCTTGGGCAAGCCACTTAACCCTCCATAGACCATGTTCCCTGTAAAATAGTTATCTCCAAGTTATAATGCCCTGTTCAATGTAATTTCAGTTTGTTCAATGTAAACAGCACTGATGCAGAATAGCACGGTATATAAGAGAATATGAATAAATAAAATAAAAAGACACATAAACAAGGCTGGTCAGCTGGCTTCCAACACTGGCCACTTCCTTCCACAGAGCATTTCTAATAGGGTCAGAGACATTTTAAGTCCATAGTCTCCAACAAGCCCTTGCTGAAAGTCCTAGTCATGCATTTCAACAGAATCTGCCCCTTCCCCCACATGATTAAACTAAGACTGTACTTCCGAAACTGAGACTTTAAAAGACCCTTTCAAAACACAGTACACATCTTACAGTTCGGGAAAGACAGGAATTATCTTAACAAGATAAACAGTAGGTCTCTCTCCTGGCTCTCAAAGCAGCCGTAAATCACTAGACAAAGTGGCTGTAAACACTAAAGAAATTCTAAATAAATACAGTGACAGTTCATTTGTTGTTCTCGTAATTTATGAACAATAATTATGTCCTCTATGCGGTGCTTGCTATAATATATAAAAAGACCCCGTCTTACTCGATAGCATATGCAGTCAAAACCAAATATATCAGAGACAAAATTTCAAGCATTTTTGTAGTTACTGGCTCAGGATGCTTCATAGTCCTATCAAGGGTCTTAACCTCTACTTCGTAGGTCAAAGGGGAAACAAAAGCAGTCTCATTAAGTTCTCTATCATTTCTTTTTGAACGGTGTTTGCTAACGACTGGAACATAGAAATCACAAAACAAGGCTAAGCCCATAAATGCATTGAGGAACTCGAACGGGGTTAATAAGAACTTAACCCTTTTCAGGCTGAGCCCAAAACTGTCGGGATCCAAAATTTCTGACTAAACATTCCTATCAAATGATATATAATACATGACCATAGCAGAAGGAACATCACCACCAAAACACATTGAACAAAACAGGCACAATTTTCCCGAAATAAGCACAAATTAACCCAGCTGCAGAGCGTAGAATAATTGAATACCTCCAAAGCATTAAGTAAAGGATACATTCCTGTCTTTGTCTCCGAGCTGTGTGAAAAAAACGCCCCCTTCGCTCTCTACTTGCAAGAGAGAGACGCTCAGTGAGACAGCTGCCTTTGTAAAAGACTCCTGAGTTGTTTCTGTAATACTTTTCCTTAATCAGTAAAAACAACAGACACCAAACACTTTCTCCTTTCTCGCGACCTGCACTAGTCAGGAGGCAGCACCTCGCTTGGTCTGTATGCAAGGCCTCTCATGCACACATGCAGACAATCAAGACAGAATTAAATCCCAACGTAAATAAATCCCCAATAAACAGAATAAATCCCAATAAAACCTGACTGACTGACAGAGGGGTTGGGTGGGTTCAGTCTCTGCTTATACCTTTAAGACTTTTGAGACTTACTAGGACCGCCCTGAGAGGGATCAGACTCTCAAGCGCTTATTCCAGACTGACTGATTAGCAGAACAGTTCTACTCACCGGATCATGGGTTGGACCCTGGACTCCCCTCGGGTTCGAGGTGTAGGCCGGCCGGAACAGGCAACCTGCGGAGGCAAGGAGGAGCCCTCCCCGATACAATTTAATTTAATTTAATTTAATTAACAGGTTTTTTTATACCGCTTCTTCCATTGATCAGATGCGGTTTACATATAACAACAATCAACAGAGCAGGCTGTTTTACATATAACAGTAGTAACTTGGAGGTTGCATTTACTATTTAACAGTTAACAAGTAACAATTAGAGAACTATATACAATTGTACAGGATTAAACTATTGTAACACCGAAAATCTGCCCTACAGCTTTAAGACACAAAAAGCTGAAGAGCTCGGCACAGACTCTGACAGGAAGGGAGAGAGAAAGCTTCATAGTTGCTATAGGCAACCAGAGCAGGCTGAGCCACGAGGCCTGAAGGCACGCCCAGCCAACAGACATGCCCCAAACACTGAAGGAAACACTTTACACATGTGCAGAAAAACGCCCCTAACTCTGTATAAGAAGCATGGCAGGCAAGCAGAGTTAGAGCAAGCCAGAGAACAGGCCGGAGAGCAAGCCAGGGAACGGGCCGGAGATCAAGCCAGAGTTCAGGCAAGAGAGCAGGATTATGGTCGTGTTCAGGAGAGAGAGAATCCAGGAAGAGAGGCTGAGTTTGACTCCTGTATGAATGCTGACGGAGGTTTTAAAGACTCAGAAGCAGAGAGTGCTTGTGAAACTTGGCAGGTTAGAGAAAACCTGAAACTCTTCAACAAAAGGTCAGAACACTTTCAGCCTAACCCTGTTTATTTATTTTATTTTTTATTTTATAACTTTTATATACCGCGCTATTTGTTATCAGTGCGGTTTACATACAACAAGGGTGCACAGTCAGAAGTCTGTTCTGTGCTTACATTGTAACAGGAGTTTAAACTTGGAACATACATTGTAACAGGAGCATAAACTTGGAGCAACAGGGGAACTAAAAACATATGTACAAAATATAATTAGATTTGGATTGTATATACAGGAGGTCTAAGGCGGGTTCAAGATACCTGTGACAGGGTGCGGTTTGTAGACATTGGCAGGTGGGCGAGTAGAGGTGGGGTGGATGCTTGAGCAAAGTGAAGTAGGAAAATGTGGTGTTTAATTGCCTTACGGAACTGCATAAGGCCTTTGATGGATCTAATTTCAGGTGGAAGTTCGTTCCAACATTTTGGGGCATAGAAGGCGAATGTTCTTTTCTTGGTCGTCTGTGTGCACTTGATGGATTCTTTGGGGATGATCAAGGTATTGTCAGTTACTGATCTTCTGAGTTTCCTGTGAGGCCTGGAATAGGAAGCCAAGCAGGGCTTGGAAGCAAAGCAGAAAGCCATTTTCCAGCCGAGAGCTTAACTACAGAAAGCCCTCTGCAGTAACGCAGGAGGGATCTCCCAGAGACAGCAGTCAGTGGGGAGAGCATAGAGCAGCTGGTAAGAGACTCTTTGCTAATGAAAGCCAGAATGTTTTAAGATATTCACATCCTTGTGAAAGAGATAGTGAAGTGCTTGAAGATATATGCATGAATGAGGAATCTGAGTATTTGTATTTAAAGCCTGGCAGAAAACTGCCAAGAGGAAAACCCAGTAGAAAGATTACAAAGCAGTTTTACCAAGTGCCAGATAATTATCTACCTTACCGTGGTGAGAGTATTGAAGAGAAGCCAGTCACTGGCTGGAGGAAGTTACAAACTCTTTGCCACAGAGAAGACGAGGCAGTTGAGGAGCCTATGTGCATTGATCAAGGTGAATGTTTGTCTTATGATGAAAAGATGGACTGCTCTCTATTAACTACTGAGGAGACCTCTCTACGTTAAAAGCAGAGAAGCCTGCCTAGAGAGAATAAACGTGCACAGAGGAAACTGCCCAGCTGTTTATCTGATTAACTGTTTTGCTTTGTTATTTGATTTTGTTAAGCAAGAAGCTGTACTTTTCTTTCACCATTTGTTTATGCCAGAGGCATGGCTACCTTTTGAGTTTGGAAGTTGTATCATTTTTGGAAATCCAGCAAAACCCCGGGAGGGGAATAAATCCTTGTTTAAACCTGACCATTCAGTCGCAACTACACTTTCTTTCATAGAAAGGTCAGGGCCAGTAGTGTATCTAGCTAACCAACACCTCTTTAGCCACTGCTGGTGACATATAAAATGGCGTAGCACGTTGGATTTTTGAAAAAAAAAAAAAGAATACTACTACCCAAAGTTTGCAAAAGGGATACAGATTGGCTGAAGAAGAAAAAAAACACAGCAGCAAAGGAAATCCTGAGAGGAAGAAAATCCTGATACTGTGTGGACATCCACAAGCTGACCGGACGGAGGCGCAGAGAACCTTTCTCAAAATAAGATCCTACACCGTGCTAAGGTACAAGTGGCTGGGCACGGGTGGTAAGGATTGTGGAGAAAGGGGGACAGAGAGATACCTGGATAAAGGCAGATAGGGAGGAAGAATTATATTGTGTGCTGCACTTGGTGGGCCCTCTGTTTTTTTTCTCGCCTATACAGGTCTACTCAAGCGCCAAGAAGGAGCCACAAGAAATGATGCGATGGATGGAAGAGCAGTGGAAGGCACAAAGTGAGCTGGCACGACAGGCCCAGGACAGGACTATGGCAGCACTGGCTGCGCAACAAAAGCCCCTCTTGGACTTGGTGACCACGCTACTGCAGCGGACATCCACTACTGCTGAGGAGGAAAGTGTACCGGTACCAGCGGCGGTAGGAGTACAACGCTATGGTGCTTTGGCACTAGGACCTTTACAAAACAATGATCACTTTGATGATTACTCTGACGCATTTGAGCGAATCGCTGAGGCGGCTAAATGGCCTCTAGACCAATGGGCAGTCAGATTCGCCATGTCGTTAACTGGAGAGGCATTAGCGGCCTACAAGGCGATGCCCGCTGGCCTAGCGTCCAGTTACCCGGATGTAAAATTGGCAGTTCAAGATAGGTTAGGGTTAACACCTACACATTATCGCCGACTTTTTAGGGAGGCAAGGCTCTTGCCCCAGGAGACACCTAAAGCCTTAATGCAAAGATTGAAAGGTTTAGCAGCAAAGTGGTTGGCTCCAGAAAGGGCCACTGTAAAAACCTTAATGGATGCGGTGCTTATGGAGCAGTACTTTGAAGCTGTACCCGCCGAAGTAAAAGCTTTCCTACTGTTACAAAAATGTAAGTCCACTAGAGAAGCAGCGGAAATGACCGAATGCTATTTTGAAGCTGCATTGGCCGGAGCTTCTAGAGATAATATGATGAGAGTAACCAGCATGGAAAGGATGCCTGGTATAAGGAAAGCTTATGCTTCTAAGGTCCCAAGAGAAATTGTAAAAAGTTATAATAATGTGATCAAATGTTTTCACTGTGGAAAAAATGGTCATGTACGTAGGGACTGTAAAGAACGTGTTGCCCTAATCGCAGGGGGAGAGAAGGACCCTGGGGGAGGATTTCTTATAGACGTCCGAGTAGAGGGTGTAAAGGCAGTCGCACTCCTTGATACAGGAGCCGACCAAAGTATGGTCTCCTCCAAGATGTGGCAGGCCATGTTGACTAATAATCCTTTGGTTCTATGCCAAATACCCCCTTCTGTGCGTATGAAAGGTATGGATGGAATCCCCTCTTATTATTCCTTGTATGATGTGATGGTAGAAGGACTAGGTAGTAAAGAAAAGATACCTGTAGTGGTGATCCCGAACCTTCCCAGAGAAGTGGTGTTAGGCAGGGATTGGCCCTCCTTTCAAAAAGCTCTTAAGGAAAAGTTAGATGAAAGGGTAGGTCTAGTTTCTACTAGGTCCCAAAGTAAGGTCTCAGAGGCAGGGACAGGTCCCATATCGGAGCCAGAGGAACAGCCCCAAGATAAGGACGTAAACCCAGAGCCAGAGCCCGACCAAGATGAGGAACCCCAGAATATACTCCCCTCTAATGAAGAGTTAATTGACCTTCCCAAAAAGGTTAGGAAGGATAGGGCAAGACGACGGCAGGAGAGAAGACAAAGGTCGCAGGGAAGAACAGACCTGGAGGCCGGGGAGGGTTTACCTTGGGTGCCAGCAGAGCTGGTAAGGAAATTCCCTTCCTTCCCCAAAGAACAGCAGGGGGATCCCGCGTTAAAAAGGGCATTCGAATATGCTCGGGAGGCCAGGACAATTTTGCCCAGGTTCTTTTTAGAAAGCGAACTACTATACAGGGAGAGCGCGGATCCCAGGACGGGGACGGTGCGCAAGCAATTGGTGGTACCAACTACTTTTAAATCAGTAGTGTTAAGATTGGCGCACGACCACCCTGTCGGCAGCCATAAAGGTGTCCAAGGGACATTGGACCAGGTGCTGGCTCGCTTTTACTGGCCGGGGGTGTTTAAGGAAACAACCCGGTATTGTGAGTCCTGTCCAGCATGCCAACAAGTTGCAGCTGCCAGGCCAAAGCCAGTACCAATGGTTACGCCACCCACCATTGCAACCCCAGTGAGGAAGTTAGCCATGGATATTGTAGGCCCATTAATACGAACCCCAAGGGGCTTCCAATATATCCTGGTGATCATGGATCACGCGACCAGGTTTCCGTGGGCAATACCCCTGCGCAATATTTCAGCACGGACAATCTCAATAGAGCTCATAAAGCTATTTTGTGAAATTGGCTTTCCTCAGGAGATCCTAACGGATCAAGGAACCAATTTCACCTCGAGACATCTGGCCATGCTTTGGGACGCCTTCGGGATAAAACATATCCGCACTTCGGCGTACCACCCCCAGTCCAACGGGTTGGTGGAACGCATGAACCAGTCCCTAAAGCAAATGTTAAGGCGGAGCTTAGGAGGTAATATGGTAGAATGGGACAATGTCCTCCCATTCATCCTGTACGCCTGTAGGGAACGCGTGCAGACATCGTTGGGGGCATCACCCTACGAACTCCTATTTGGTAGGACCCCGAGAGGGATTTTAGATATCCTTCGGGAGCAGTGGGTTGCACCGGAGGAGACGGAAATAGGGGTACCCCAATTCTTGAAAGACCTCAGGAACCGTTTAGAACGGACTTCTCGAGTGTCTATGGACAATCTGCAGGCCAGCCAACGCCGGCAGAAGAAATACTATGACCGGGGAACTAGAACTAGGAAGTTATCCGTAGGGGATAGAGTGGTAATCCAGGTAGCGAACGCTGGTCCAAAGTTCGAGGCCAGATGGAAAGGCCCGGCCACAATAATTGATCAGGTAGGTCCTGTGTCCTACAGGGTGGAACATGAAAATGGGCGCCACCAGACATACCACTTAAACCTGCTGAAGCCTTGGAGAGAAAGATCAGCAGAAGTAAGACTAGTGCAGGTAGTGAGCAAAAGGTTCCGCTCGGATAGAATTACGCGCTGTCCGATGGGGACGTCAGCAGCTCGTAATGTCTTAAGAAGGGGGATGTGTAACACCGAAAATCTGCCCTACAGCTTTAAGACACAAAAAGCTGAAGAGTTCGGCACAGACTCTGACAGGAAGGGAGAGAGAAAGCTTCATAGTTGCTATAGGCAACCAGAGCAGGCTGAGCCACGAGGCCTGAAGGCACGCCCAGCCAACAGACACTCCCCAAACACTGAAGGAAACACTTTACACATGTGCAGAAAAACGCCCCTAACTCTGTATAAGAAGCATGGCAGGCAAGCAGAGTTAGAGCAAGCCAGAGAACAGGCCGGAGAGCAAGCCAGGGAACGGGCCGGAGATCAAGCCAGAGTTCAGGCAAGAGAGCAGGATTATGGTCGTGTTCAGGAGAGAGAGAATCCAGGAAGAGAGGCTGAGTTTGACTCCTGTATGAATGCTGACGGAGGTTTTGAAGACTCAGAAGCAGAGAGTGCTTGTGAAACTTGGCAGGTTAGAGAAAACCTGAAACTCTTCAACAAAAGGTCAGAACACTTTCAGCCTAACCCTGTTTCCTGTGAGGCCTGGAATAGGAAGCCAAGCAGGGCTTGGAAGCAAAGCAGAAAGCCATTTTCCAGCCGAGAGCTTAACTACAGAAAGCCCTCTGCAGTAACGTAGGAGGGATCTCCCAGAGACAGCAGTCAGTGGGGAGAGCATAGAGCAGCTGGTAAGAGACTCTTTGCTAATGAAAGCCAGAATGTTTTAAGATATTCACATCCTTGTGAAAGAGATAGTGAAGTGCTTGAAGATATATGCATGAATGAGGAATCTGAGTATTTGTATTTAAAGCCTGGCAGAAAACTGCCAAGAGGAAAACCCAGTAGAAAGATTACAAAGCAGTTTTACCAAGTGCCAGATAATTATCTACCTTACCGTGGTGAGAGTATTGAAGAGAAGCCAGTCACTGGCTGGAGGAAGTTACAAACTCTTTGCCACAGAGAAGACGAGGCAGTTGAGGAGCCTATGTGCATTGATCAAGGTGAATGTTTGTCTTATGATGAAAAGATGGACTGCTCTCTATTAACTACTGAGGAGACCTCTCTACGTTAAAAGCAGAGAAGCCTGCCTAGAGAGAATAAACGTGCACAGAGGAAACTGCCCAGCTGTTTATCTGATTAACTGTTTTGCTTTGTTATTTGATTTTGTTAAGCAAGAAGCTGTACTTTTCTTTCACCATTTGTTTATGCCAGAGGCATGGCTACCTTTTGAGTTTGGAAGTTGTATCATTTTTGGAAATCCAGCAAAACCCCGGGAGGGGAATAAATCCTTGTTTAAACCTGACCATTCAGTCGCAACTACACTTTCTTTCATAGAAAGGTCAGGGCCAGTAGTGTATCTAGCTAACAAACACCTCTTTAGCCACTGCTGGTGACACTATATACAGAGTTATTTGTTGTTCAGGCTCTCCTGCAATCAGCCAGGGGTCGGCTCCAGGCCAGACAAAACCTTTTGAGGCGAGAAGTCATGGTATATCTACGTGAATACCATCACACTACTCACATTTCCCGGCCAACGCACCAAGACATTTGGAAGCACTGATAGCATGCAATAAATAATACCCGGAGTCAGTTCAAGGATCCAAGCCAAGTTTAATGTGCACATGGCCCAAGCATCAAAGGACTGAGCAATGGCGAACAGGAACAACTTCCTTATATATAAGCTTCACAGTTTGATACAGGCAGGCTTTCTATTGGTCCCAACGCCCCCTGCACCCATCCAATCAGGGACCCTCTCTGGGCTATTGCTCAGGCTAGTCTAACAAAGGCACAGTTCTGTTATGGCTACACTTCTACGGCAAGGTCATATCTAGCTCGAGGAATGCAAAAGTATCCATTTAGTATGGAAGTATTGTGCAAGCTTTGTAATAAAATGATTTTTCTAACTTTTAATTCTTTACTCTAACAACAGGAAGGTGGGGGTTAGAATCCAGGCCCATCTTACAGGCCTTTCACATCCATATAGGCCATCGCCTACCATATTACAGAAGAAATCTTTCTATAATGGCTACTCGAATTACCCCGCTATCCTCAAAGTAGCGTGTGACGTGCCAAATATCTTAAATCAACAACCAATCAAAAACGCTCCAAAGCCATGACGTCACCTAAAAGCTACACATACCTAAACTCAATACACATCCAATCTATTGAAACTGCACAGTGTCCCAAACCTCCCAACCGAACATGTATCACAGAGAGCTACACACAAAATATCAAAAAAATAATATCCATTCAAATTTATCATTCAGACCCCCTGGTTTCAGAGTGTCCAATTCAAAGATCCAACGTTGTTCCTTCTGTAAGAGTAGTCTTTTATGATCACCCCGACAAATATCAGAAGGTACATACTCTAAAACAGTGCAGCGAAGATCCTCAAATTGATGACAAAGAGCCACACAATGCTGAATTAAAGGAGTATCCATCCGTGTTTTCTTCAAACTATATTTATGTTCAGCCAGCCGTGTTCTCAGAGGCCATGTAGTTTTCCCAATACATAATTTTTGGCACTCACACCATATACTATACACAACATAAGAAGTGCCACAGGTCGTAGCCGTAGTCAAACTCTTCACCCGCTTTCGATATTTATCACAAATGTGCACACTCATAATACTACAAAAAGAACAGCGCTGACATGCTGAATGGCCCTTCATGGCTAAAGAGGTAATACGGTCACGTCGTAACACAGCTGGACACAGATGATCTTTAAGATTACGTCCACGGCTATAAGCCATCCGTAACTCACAGTTAGAAAGCTTGGGATGTGGGGGGCGGAGCCTGATGTCCAGCGGGTTAGACGCTTCGCGCTGAAGCTCCCGAGAGGCCTACTCAGAATCCTGACTTAATACCTACATAAACTTAATATTTTGCTCCGAACTTACCGGGGTGCCTCGGGGGGGATGGCGGCCCACAAACCAGCGCGCTTAGACTTCGGGTCTCCCTCTTCTTCACACGGAAAACGCTCCAAAACAGAGTTGTCTTCCCCACAAAAGATAGTTCCACTTCGGGAAAACCCCGAAATGCAACAGGAGATCTTGGAGGAAATACGCGGTGTGAAGGAACTGGTACAGTCCAACGGAGAAGCGCTCCAAGCCATGCGAGAAGATTTCGGTATGCTTCAGGACCGGCTTGAAGGTCTTTCACTACGGCAGGACAACATGGCGGGGGTCCTCGACTCGCACGCGGTGCGCTTGGTGAAACTGGACAAGGCTGAGCGTCAGATACAGAATCTTCAAAAAGAGTTAGAGGATAGCAATAATCGAGCCCGTCGCAACAATGTAAGGCTCATTGGAGTACTGGAGGGGGCGGAAGCAGGAGATATAAGAGAATTCCTGGTCAAAACTCTTCCCTCCTTGCTGAAGATTACTTTTCACAGAGATCTGGAAATTGACCGAGCACATCGTGTTCCTACCAACATGGCGCTCAATCGGACGACCCCCCGGCCTATCATCTTTCGATTACTGAGATATCAGCAAGTTGAGCAAATTCTAAATGCTGCCCGGGCGAATCATCATCTGGAGTTTGAAAGTCATAAAGTCTCCTTCTTCCCTGACTTGGCAAAGCCCACAGTTGACCGTCGGAAGAGACTCCTTGCTTTTCGCCCTAGACTTCAACAGCTACAGGCTCGCTTTGGCCTATTGTATCCAGCGAAGCTCAGAGTGACTCTCCATAACCAAACTAGAACCTTCGAAGATCCTGATCTACTAGCAACATTTTTAGATTCCAAAGAAGCAGACCAGATGCGCTAATCCAACAACTTGGATCTGTAATCCGCCGGATCTGCCCGCCATTTTGAATGGCCCGACGCGGTGATCACAGCCTGGAACAGAGACTGCCTGGACTTTTCTTTCTTTCTATATATAACTTTCTTGGTCTCCTTTCCCTCCATGATGTGCACCCCGGTTGGATTCGGAACACGCACAGCTATACAGGTTATATGTTTCAATTTAGGCCTTCTCTGGGGTTTCTCCCCGCAGACATATGGTCGCCAGTAATTTCTGGGGTTCTGCTTCTTCTCTAATGCACTTCGGTGCTTATTTTTTTATATGGGGCGCTTCATTGTTTTTCATTAGCTTATTTTCTATCATGTCATGTGTACAGCCATATACAGTTAATATGAGGGACATTGTGCAATTATGTGCGTTATCATGTTCTTTCTCAGAATTTTTAACCCTTCTGAATGGCCTTATGTAAGATCTTATCACTGAACGTAAAAGGCATCAATAGTCCAATCAAAAGAAAGAAAATCCTTAGCTATCTTAATCATGAGCATGCTGATTTAGTGTTTCTTCAGGAAACGCATTTAAACTCCGTTGAAACACTGAAACTTAATGCTAAGCCTTACATGGTGGCTGCCTACTCTCCCGCCGTTTCCAAACGGTGTGGGGTAGCCATCTTGGTTAAGAAGTCTTTGCAAGCTACTGTAATGGATACTAGCTCTGATAAGGAGGGTAGATGGGCCCGTGCACACCTTAAAGTTGGAGATAGTGAATTCACGTGTATTTGTATTTATGCTCAGAATGTGGATAACCCTGCTTACTATGCAAGTATTGCGCAGTTGGCACAGGCCTCTGCCAATACTCCATTAATACTTGGCGGCGATTTCAACCAAGTACTTGATCCTTTGATAGATAGACTGCCGCCTAGAACGAGTGGTCCACCCAAGAGTCTTGATACCCTTACTGCTCTGATGAAAGATCTTGCGTTAGTAGATATATGGAGGCTGCTTCACCCCTCCGACTTAGAGTTCACCTTTTTCTCAGCCCCCCATCACTCACAATCTAGAATAGATTTTTTTCTTATCTCCAAAGCACTGATATCCCAAGTGGACACGGCTAAGATTCATCCTCTCCATATTTCAGATCATGCTGCCATATCTTTCTCATTACATGTCACTACGCAAGGTGAACATCCCCGTGCTTGGTTTTTTGATAGATCCCTACTAGACCACAAAGATTTTCAGGTTGACATAAAGGCCGCTATCCAAGACTACTTTCATTTTAATTCACCCCATGACACTGCGAGCTGGGCTTGGTGGGAGGGTTTCAAGGCGTCTATCCGTGCAACTATAACTAGCTATCAAATTCGACAGGGGAAACAAAGAAAGCAACATTTACTGATTCTAGAACAACAGATACAAGCTGGAGAGCGTCTCCTCACGTCCCGTACTGACCCATGTATTTTACTTCGCTTACAACGCCTTCGTTTTCAATACAATCAGCTTTTATATACCGCTGCTGCTAAAAATATTGAATCACAACAAGGGATGTACTATCGGGAAAATAACCGTGCTGGCAAATTGTTAGCCAATGCTCTGAAAGGTCAAAAAGAAGCCAAGCGCGTTACCGCTCTCCGCAATCCGTCGGGGGGGAGCTTGGTCACTAAAGATACTGAAATATTAGAACTCTTTCGTGATTTTTATACTCGGCTTTATCAATCTGAATGTGACTTCGAGCCAGAAGCATTTGAACGACTACTATCAGGGGTACAACGGCCGACCCTATCTGACGAAGATAGAGAGGCCATGGACAAACCATTCACTTTATCAGAAATTCAATCTGCACTCAAGAGATGTGCCACAGGTCGAGCCGCAGGCCCGGACGGTCTCCCAGTTGAATTCTACAAAACTTTTAACGCTGACTTAGCTCCGTTTTTGAAACTTTATTTTTCTGCTCTGGCCGAGGAGGGATCTCCTTCTGGATCCTTCTCGATGGCAAATGTAGTAGTTTTTGAGAAATAGGGGAGAGATCCGCAACTAACAGCTAATTATCGTCCAATTTCCCTACTAAACGCAGACTATAAAATATTTGCCACCATTCTCTCCACCCGGCTCTCCGACAAGATGTCTACTTTAATACACCCAGATCAATGCGGTTTCATTCCCGGTAGATCAACTGCTGACAATGCTAGGACTCTATGTCATGTACTGACTGCCGCAGTTAATCTTGATCGACCATTGGTTGGCCTCTCACTTGATGCTGAGAAGGCCTTCGACCGCTTAGAATGGCCCTTCTTGTTTGCAACTCTCCGCTGGTACGGATTCGGAGAAGGCTTTCTCCGTTGTCTCCGAATCATGTATGCACAGCCTACAGCTAGTATCTGTGCTAATGCTTTAAAGTCTCAGCCATTTCCCCTGCAACGCGGTACTCGCCAGGGATGCCCACTGTCTCCACTTCTTTTCGATCTCGCACTCGAACCCTTAGCTTTACTAATCCGGCAATCCAAGGATATTCATGGAGTCCCCTTCTCTCATAGGGAAATCAAAATTTCAGCATATGCTGATGACCTTATGCTCTTTGTCTCCCTAGACTCAGTGCCGGCTGTCCTAGAGCAAATTGGTAAATATTCACAACTCTCGGGCTATAAGATAAATTGGACCAAATCGGTAGCCTTTCCACTAAATCCTCTGATCCATCAGGCAGATAGATATGCAATCCTTTCCCTTTTTATGGCAACCTCGCATGGTCAAATACCTTGGGGTGCACTACTGCTCTCCTTTGGAAGACACCATCACCTTTAATGCCAAAGACTTAACCTCTAAGGTCCGGGCGCTTACTCAACGCTGGACTCCTTTAACACTTACTTGGTGGGGCCGCCTAGAAACCATTAAAATGATGATTGTTCCCAAAGTGAACTACATTTTAGAAATGCTGCCATGTCTCCTACCTCGACGTACATATAAAGATTTAGAGGGTCTTCTGACTAGATACTTATGGCAAAACAAGACACCTAGGATAGCGAAACATAAGTTACAAGCAGATAAAGAAAATGGTGGTGTCAGATTCCCTGATTTCCTGAAATACCACCATTCTTTTCTTCTCAAACAAGGCGCTCGTTGGCTGGAAGACCTCACACCGAGTAGACCAGTGTGGCTAGATATAGAGGAGGACCTTTGCAAACCAATTCCTCTTACTTATCTCCCTGGTATGACTCTCCCATCAGACTCCCACTATCCACCAATGCTCTTAGACACCTTAGGTGCCTTTAATACCCTTGAGCAATCTCTAGACCCCCGACTTTGTCCGCTAGATAGACTCCCGCTTTGGCACAATGCTCGATTTCAAATACAAAATAAACCGATGGCGTGGAGCCCCTGGTACACTAGGGGCATTTGGATCCCTAACCAGCTGTTCTATGATGGTCGCTGGAAAACTTTTAGCGAATTACAAATTGAATTTGGTCTCCCAGCGAAACACTACTTTCAGTTGGTGCAACTTCAGCATTGTCTTCGGAGTGCTAAGGTGCTCCCGCCATCGGAAACCCATACCCAAGGATTGTCGGAGATAATCCGATCTATCGGGAGCTCATCGGGTGTGGCATCTAACTTTTACAAAACTTTATGTAATACTGTAAATAGAGGCACTCCTACAGCACAGAAATCCTGGGAGCGGGAAATGCATGTAACTTTGACCCCGGAGCAATGGAGCCTAGTCTGGAGCAAGGTGACACGGGTCTCTCGATCCGCCTCACTCACTCAGACACTTTTCTTTCTAGCCCACCGATGTTTCTATACTCCTGACAGGTTAGCCAAATGGAACGCCACCCAGAGCAATCGATGCTGGACATGCCATGCGGCCATTGGTTCACTAACTCATGTTATGTATGAGTGCCCCGCATTACAGTATTACTGGAGTCGGGTCTGGGGTCGTATTCAATCTATTTTGCACTTTCAGGAGCCCCTCTCTTGGAAGATAGTGGGACTCCGCTCAGCTGCGGGGATCCCCTCTCTTCCCAAATCGGCTTACTTCCTTTTAGACTTTATGCTGGGCATAGCTATTTCCCTAATTACGAAATACTGGAAAAATAGCTCCCATCTGAGCCCCAATGAATGGTGGAATCATGTCTGTCTCTACAGTAAATATGAGCAAATACCTCGTATGTTAGCTTCTTCCGCTCAGACCCCCCACCACTTGTCTAAATGGAAGATGCTCAATGACTATGTTCAAACTGCTAAATGCTCTCATCTGACTGTTTAAATCTGTGTAAATCTCTGTCACATGATCATTCTGTATCGCAGATACTATTTCTGTTTGTTTTGATGTACAATTACTGTTGTTTGTAAGCGCTTATATGATGATACTTATCAGCTTAGAGAAGAAGCATAGGGGTGGGGGGTAATTGGGGTTGCTTTTTCCTTATTGTATGCTTGTATTTGTTTCCTTTGGTGTGTTGTTTCTTTTTGCTTGTTGTAAAATGAAAATAAAAGTTTAAAAAAAAAAAAAAAAAAAAGAAAGCTTGGGATGCAATTGAATAAGACTCCAATGTTTACGCATCATTGATGCAATCCGGTGAGAGAGACTGGAAAAAGGTAAAACACAGGTGACAGTAGGCTGAGATTTCTCAACAGATGCTGTGGTATTAGGATGAAGCAGCCATTCCCGATGGTTATACTTAGCCCTTTTATAGGCCTTATTTAGAACATCCATGGGGTATCCCCGATCCAAAAATTTGCGCATCATACCTTTGGCTTGGACCTTAAATTCTTCATCTGTAGAGCAAATACGGCGGCACCTTAAAAACTGCGAATACGGCAAACTACGCTTTAAATGTGGAGGGTGAAAACTGGAAAAATGCAATAAGGTATTTCTATCCGTAGGCTTTGAATAAAGTGTAGTAACAAAGCAATTCCGTTGTCTAAAAATGCTCACATCCAGAAAATGTATTTCACAAAGCCGAATATTAATATCAAATTTAATGGAAAAATGACATTTATTCAAATATGCAAAAAATTCTTCCAAATGGGCCTTAGTACTTCGCCACAAAAGAAAGATATCGTCAATGTACCGGTACCACCGTACAATATATTGACTATATACAGAGATGGATAAATGTATCGATCCTCATAGTTACTCATAAACAGATTTGCTAAGGAAGGAGCAAATGTAGCGCCCATAGCAGTTCCTGATATCTGCTGGAAAAAGGTGTCATTATAAAGAAAATAATTCTTTTTCAATGCAATATCTGCTAAAGTCAATAACAGAGAAGTCAGTACTCGAAATGGCTGCTCTCGAGCATCCCAAACCTTCTTTAATACTTCTAGAGCTTCATCCTGTGGAATGGAAGTATATAAAGCCGCCACATCCAAACTAGCCATCCATGTCACTTGCTCAACTGAACGCTCATTCTCCAATAACTGTAGAAAATGAGTAGTGTCTTTCACGTAAGAACGGATTTTAGGGACTTCATTCTTCAAAAAGGAATCTAAAAAGATCCCTACTCGTTCTAACAAAGAGTCATTGCTGGATAAAATGGGACGACCAGGAGGAGATGACATACTTTTATGGATCTTTGGCAAAATATAAAAAGCCGGTATCTTTGGATATAGCGGGTTCAAAAAAGTTTTTTCTTTATTAGTCAAAAAACCTGAGTTGAAAGCTTCAGTAGAAACAGCTTGAATCTGTATCTGTAAAGCCTCAGTGGGATCCTCCATCAAAACTTTATAATGGCCAACATTGTTTAATTGTCTCCAAACTTCATTCTCATAATCTACAGTGTTCAAAATCACCACCGCTCCACCTTTATCAGCATGCTTAATCACGATCTGTGTCATATGTGATAATTCCTGCAATGCTGTGAAATCTCCAGGGGATAGATTCTTCGGCTGATTATGATATTTCATTTCCAACGATGCTATATCAGCCAATACGAGCTGTCGAAAGGTATATAAGAGCGGATCTAAAGGCCCTGGTGGAGTCCAGGAAGACTTCAAACGAACAATTGAAGAATCCTGTACTTGAGAAGAGTCATCAAAAAATAATTTTAACTGTAAAGAACGTATCATACGTTCAACCGCCACACGACTAGAAAAACTATCATAACTAGGGCCACACACAAAAGATAGGCCCCTAGCAAGTACTGTCATCTGGACTGAAGTTAAAACAACATCAGACAAATTCACTACTGTTGCTAATCCAGAAGTGCCGTCCCATCTTTCTTGCGCCGTGAGCGCATCGGGGGCCCTGAAAAATTTTGTTGTTTATCATGCTGGATTTTTGAAGGATCCCGCGTCAAGCCCTCTTGATCTCTAAATTTCACACGAGCATCAGAACTTCGACTCTCCAAACTAGAATCTGAGGCATAAACTGAAGAATCCTCACCAGTTCTTCTCCAAGAAGCATTCTGCTGTCTTGTACGTCGTAAGGAACAATTATAGATAGGACCTTCTTTCGTACGTCGTTCATCCTTCAAAAATTTCTTAATTTTTACGTTTTTTAATTCTACTTGGTATTTTTCAAGAGTTTTAACAATATCATTATAATGACTTTCAAAATCGGAGGCTTCTTTTAATTCCTTCAGCTCATCATCTAACTCTTTTTTAAGAGCAATATTCTTTGTATGAGCTGTATCAATTACTAACAGCATCAAATCCAAGGAACACTTGTTAAGAATTTGGTTCCAATGATTAACAAATTGTTCATCTTCCAAAAACATCCCAGGAGCTTTCCAAATACGTAAGCCTTGGGGAATGACTTCCCGACGACAATATTCGGCTAGAGTGACACTGTGCAGTTCCAATCTAATACTTTTCTTTGACTTATTTAAGAAAACATCCCAATCAGGACTCCCTTTAGCATCTCCCCCCCAAAGGGGGTGGTAATTTCAAAATTTCATTAGCCTTTTCAGTACTGAAGCTAAAGGAATCTTTCCATACTATATCCATAACAGCAATAAATGTACCAACACACAAAAAACAGCTGTAAAGAGCAGAAAAGGATACCCAACAATATAAAAACTGCTCTCAATTCCAAACTCAAATATACCAAAATATTTCAACATAGCCCCTGACGAAGCCGTTTGATGGCAAAACGAAAGCTTTTGTAGGGCTTGGTCTGTCTTGGTAATGAAATGTAGCAGTGCTTATAGATACCATCAATATTCCCCGCGTTGGAGGTCGGGCTGACGTATTGTAAATCAACTTCGAGGGCTGAGGACCCAGCTGGTTGCAAGACTTCTCTGAAGATAAGTTTTGAAAGCACTATGTTGGTGTTGCTTCGTTAGATGTTTCATCTTTTGTTATTTACTTACAGGTGCTATTCTGGTTTCTCCGGCTGCGTACAGCCCTGTTCGATGTGCCGTTTTAATTATATTTTAATTTTATTTTCAGACGCTTCACTGAAGATTGGAATGAGTGTGAGTGCGAATGTTAGTGTGGATGTTTAGGTATAAGTTGGTGGTTTAAAGATTATTAAATGTATTTCCCAAAAGTATGGTAGTGGTTATATAAAGAAGTTTTTGGTTAATTGTAAATAAAGTTGGTGAATGGGTGGAGGCTTCTGACCGGTGATGTGAGCGTCTGCCAAACCCCTATGGTGATTTTTCACTAAATGTGGGGCTGAGCCATCTGAGGTCATATTGCCTGGTAATAATTTTTTGAAGTGGATATTAGTGTTGAAATATTTTGGTATATTTGAGTTTGGAATTGAGAGCAGTTTTTATATTGTTGGGTATCCTTTTCTGCTCTTTACAGCTGTTTTTTGTGTGTTGCTACATTACAGTCAGCCATGGAGAAGGGACAGTTTCCAGCTTCTTACTGACCTTGAAATCTGGAACTCACAACCTGCTTCAGATGTGGTGCAAAGGGTCGTTTCATAAGAGTATGCCCATCAATCAAGGACAAAGCTGTAGATGTTCAACAAAGGCCCATACCTGCAACTTTATTGATGTGCCACATCCTGGAGCCTATAATCTTGTGATCCAGATTTATTTATTTAGTAATACTAGTTATTGTAGGTTGAGTTAGACAGATTCCCTACTGAAGCCCTGGTAAACTCAGGAAGTGGTAAACTATTGATTTGAACATAAGGGCAAAAGACATGACATACTGGGCCATTTCCCTTTTAAGTGTACCCAAGACTTTTACTTTACTTAAATTTAATTGGTGTTCCTTTTCCTTGCTCTTAATGTTTTTATTGTAAACTGCTGAGACACACTGTAGAAGGATGGTATATCAAGTTTTTAAATAAACCATAAACCAAGGTCGATCAAGGCCAGTATCCTGTTTCTAACAGTGGCCAATCCAGGTCACCGATTAGTCTGAGGTTGAGAATTACAGGCCAGTTAGTCTGGACACTGTGGTGAGTAAATTAATGGAAATGCTGCTAAAACTGAGGATAGTGAGGTTTCTGGAGCCCAATGGATTGCAGGATCCCGAGGCAGCATGGGTTTATCAGACGGAGGTCTTGTAGGACAAATCTGATTGATTTCTTTGACTGGGTGACTAGAGAGTGGGACCAAGGGAGAGCCCTAGATGTGGTGTACTTGGACTTCAGTAAAGCTTTTGATACCGTTGAGCACAGGTGACTTATTAATAAATTGAGTTTCCTAGGGATGGACCTTAAAGTGACTGACTGGTAAGAAACTGGTTGAGAGGGAGGCGACAAACTGTACAAGTAAATGGAGCTCACTCTGAGGATAAGGATTTACCAGTGGTGTGCTGCAGGGATCTGTCCTTGGTCCAATTCTTTTTAATATCTTTGTTAGTGATCTTGCGGAAGGGCTGTCGGGTAAGGTTTGTTTCTTTGCAGATGATACCAAAATCTGCAATAGAGTAGACACGCAGGAAGGAGTAAATAACATGAGGAGAAATCTAGATAAACTTGAAGAATCATCAAGAATTTGGCAGCTGAGATTTAATGCTAAAAAATGCAGGCTCATGCAAAAATCCAAAGGAGTGGTACAGTGTAGGGGCAAAGTACTTCTGTCCATGAAAGAAGAGTGGGACCTGGGCATGATTGTTTCTGATGATCTTAAAGTGACTTAACAAGTATAAAATACAATGGCAAAAGCCAAAAGGATGCTGGGTGCATAGGGAGAGGAATGGCCAGCAGAAGAAAGGAGGTGAAAGTGCCTCCATATAACATAGTAACATAGTAAATGACGGCAGATAAAGACCAGAATGGTCCATCTAGTCTGCCCAGTAAGATGGCAAGAGTAGGTGCACCTGCTGCTCCGTGCAGGCCACCCCTCCCCATGTCTTTGTTTTAGGGGTGAACCCACCGCTCCGTGTAGGACACCCCTGTATGTTGAGAAATTAGTTAGTTAGGTGTGTGACCTTATTTGAAGTACTGTGTGCAATTCTGGAGATCGCACCGTCAAAAGGATATAAACAGGATGGAGTCGGTGCAGAGATGACTACTAAAATAGTTAGTGTTCTTCATTATCAAGCATATGGGGCTAGACTTTAAGATCTTAATATGTATACATTAGAGGAAAGGTGGGATAGAGGAAATATGATAAAGACTTTTAAATACCTCAATGGCATAAATGCACAAGAGGACAGTCTCTTTCGATTGAAAGAAAGCTCTGCAACGAGAGGACATAGGATGAGGGTAAAAGGGGATAGACTCAAGAGTAATATGCAGAAATATTTTTCAGAAAGAGTGGTATATGTGTGGAATAGTCTCCCAATGGAGGTGGCGGTCACAAGGACAGTATCTGAATTCAAGAAAGCAGACAAACGCAGAAGATCTCTAAAGGAAAAAAGAGACTACAGTAGTTGATATGGAAGGGCAGACTAGATAGACCATATGCTCTTTGTCTGCTGACATGTTTCTATGTTTCTGTTTCTACAAATACCTGTCAGGTCCCCAAAAGGTAGACAGACAATCTAAATCGACTACGAGGAGAAAGTGACTTACAGTAGGCTCGTATCCACAGAGGTCAGAGGCAGCACCTGACCGCTCAGGTTGATAAATAAAGATATTACTAGGGAAAGCTAATTTAGAAGTTGAAGTGTTACCTTGCTACCCATACCATTGTTTTGGGATAAGACTACCCAGATTATGGAGTTCTGTGGACCCAGCCTACTAAGAAGAACCTGAAGTCTTTTCCCCTTGAAGACCCAGGCTTATACTTTACAGGCCCTGAGAGATTTATTGATTTATTTATTAATCAACTTGTTGTCTTAGCACCAAAGCGGTTCATAATCAACTTAAAAAAAACAATGCAGTTCACAGTTAACTTAAACTGAACATATTTACAATGAACAAGGAGTTATCATGCAGTTCACAGTTAACTTAAATTGAATTGAATGTATATACAATGAGCAAGAGGTTATCAAGTGTAGCATTGAGTATCTAAGCTCCGCTGGCGATGCCAAATGGAGAAGTCTCAATATGCCAAAAGTTGAGGGCTGCAATGGATAGAAGCCTAGAGCCAACTGAGGACACCAATGATTCCTGGAACCCTTCACTGACTTGTCGGAATGGGTTGGGATCTATAGTCTAGGGAGCTTCAGAAAGGTCTACATTGAGAATGAGCCCCATATGTTTGCCCCAGAACAAATTAAGATGATATATGGGGAGCCTATCCCAGGGCTGGGGATCCAGAGACCTTCTCCATCATTTTTCATGCTGACCTGGGGAGGTGAGTATTTTAGAAGCCCTATTTGTGTTTTAGACATTTGAAAACAGACAGTCCAATATCCAATTAAAAAGACATCCGCAGAGCCATTTTAAAAACAAGATATATGAATGTTCCTGGCATGGGAGTGCAGTGGAGGTGTGGTCTGGGCAAAGTAAGGAAGATTCACGCTGTGCTATGATTGCAAAATGGCACAAGTGTGTCTGGCCTGGGTGTGGAGGCATCCGTGCCTGTACCTGCTTCTGGCCATGAATAAGGAGCAAATAAATGCTTGTTTCATGGTAGGCCAAGGGGGACAGTACTATGCACTGTCATCATCTCGGTCAATATTTCCTTGCCAAAGAAACTATCATGTAAATTCAAACCCCAAACAGATGGCTAATCCGCCACCCCATGTTTGAGTAACAGAACCATCACTGAACAGGGACGTCCCCCTTTTGGAAAATGCTGGCTGGGATGTCCAAGAATCCATTTCTTTGGCCATCCAAATTGGGGACATCCATATTTCTAAAACTGGGATGAGACTTAGACATCCCCAGTGTTTTCTTAGACATTTTGCCCTGGATGTCCCAGACTGCATCTGGACGTCCTTTCTAAAATGCCATCCACTGTGTATTGGGCAGCGAAGGAGAATTTGGAAGAGGAGGTGATTGGGCAGCAACTAGTGCCCCAATTGTACCAACAGCAGGTACTTCAGTTAGCTCATAGGCCATTTGTTAGGGGGGCATATAGGAGAAAAGACATTAGCAAATATTAGCTGAATTTTACTGGCCAGGACTATATGAGCAAGTTCAGTTTTATTGTTAATCTTGCCCAGTTAACCAGGCTTGTTGGGATATAACTCGTCTCCCTTAGCAGCAATGTTCAAGAGCCTTACCATGGATTAGGTAGGACCTTTGGAGAGGTTATCTGCACGTCTCCCTTGATTATGCTTCCCGATGTGATGTCCGAAGTCAGGGTCGGCCCAATGACTAGACAAACTAGGTCGCCTAGGGCAGCAACCTCTGGAAGGCAGCAAAAGCAGGCCATTCAAAGCTAAATGATAGATTCTGACAGCTAGAGGGAGTGTAAAGCTTGAGATTCGCCTAGGGCTCCAACACTTTGGACCAACTCTAGGGCTGGCCCTGTCTGAAGCTATACCATTGCGCAATATGCAGTCACAACAGAGGCAACTGCTCTTACAGAAATCTTTTTAAGAGTGAACTGCCTAAGTATTAATGTATCAGGGAAGACTGTTTGTGTAATGTGTAGTGAAGCAAGTTATGCATCATTGAAAATGCTCTTTTTTGCCATATGTACTGTATTAAAACCGAGAGGTGCCTCAGAAGTTGACATGATTTTCTCTGCTTAAGTTGCTTCATGGGAGGAAATCCAGAAGAATCCTGGATGTCATCCATGAGACATGGGAAGAGGAGCAAAGCCAAGGACAGAACTTGGTAGCTATGTGCTTTGGATGCAAAATTGGCCAAAGAAAGACCAGAGAGACCACCAACTTGTGTCTGGAGAACAAGCAAGGCAGGCAAGTCTAATAATAGAATCGGTCCATAATGCCACGGATTTTCCAACCCACAATGAGTTCTTGTGCTGCTGCCATCCTAGGACAGCAAGCTACTAGGTCAAAAATATGAGAATATACAATGTGCAATACTGGGTCAGACTAAAGGTCCTTCAAGCCCACTATCCAGTTTCCAAAAGTGGCCAATCCAGGTAACAGGTACCTGTCGGATTTCCAAAAAGTATAAAGATTCCATGCCACTTTTCCCATGGGTAAGCTATGGATTTCCGTGGTCCTCTAATAATGGTTTATGGACTTTTCCTCCAGGAACTTGTTCAAACCTCTTTTAAACCCACCTACACTAACAGCTTTTACTACACCCTTCCATGACCTATTCCATATTTTGATCACGTGTTGCAAGAAAAAAATATTTTTCTCCAGTCTTAAATGTGGTACATTGTAACTTCATTGTGGGTTCCCATGTCTTTCTACTTTTTGAAGAAAGTAAACAACCAATCTACGTTTATCTGTTCTACGCCATTTATCATTTTAAAGACCTCTATCATATCCAGTACTGTACCTAGCCCTGTGTGAGCAGTGCGGCTGCACAGGGCGCAAAGTCATATCTTTATCTTTATCTTTATCTTTATTAAACATTTTATATATTTATTTATTTATTTATTTAACATTTCTTTTATACCGCGCTATTACAATCAGTGCGGTGTACATTGAACAAGAACATACTACAATGCATACAAGTAACATTGAGTTTACAATGAACAGGGAAATTCAACAAGGGACAACCGGGAGAACTATGTACAGGTTAACTTAATGCTTAATGCTATATACAATATTATAAACTCGTTTGGATATTGCATGAGGGCGGTTTACAATAAAATATAAACGCTAGCGTCAGAAAAGAAAAGAACTCCATTGAAATAAAGAGAAAGAAGGGCCAAAGGGGCCACCAAGGACACAACAATAAATCCAAAAAACAATAATCAGATAAATCTGAAGTCAAAGAACAAACCAATGAAGACTAACAAAAATTAAACAATAGTCAAAACAAGGCGGTAAGACAACAAAAAAACAGACAAACGGAGGACTACATAGGATGCCCAGGGGGAGGTCAAATGCCTGTTGGAATAAATGGGTTTTTAATAATGTTTTGAAATTCTGGTAAGAGGGTTCTAACCGGAGGGAGGATGGCAGTGAGTTCCAGAGGGAGGGTCCTAGAAAAAAGAAAGCAGCGTGGCGTGTTTGTTCTAGATGAGCTTGTGCAGGGGAAGGAAGAGATAAACGATTAGCATGCAAGGTGCGAAGCTGTCGGTAGGGAGTATGGAGAGAGATCAAGTTAGCTAAATAATGAGGATTGGAGGAATAAATGACTCTATGTGTTAGTATGAGAAACTTATATTTGAACCGAAAACACAGAGGAAGCCAATGAAGGTGATACAGAAGAGGGGTGACATGATCAGATCTACGGGCAGAGGTAACAAGTCGAGCAGCTGTATTTTGCAAAAGCTGCAGGCATTGGATCTGGTAGGCCGGAAGATTCGCATAAACCACATTACAATAATCTAGTCGTGACATGACCAAAGCAAGTACAAGTGTGACAAAGGAGTCAGTGGGCAAAACGGAACGGACTGATCGGAGCTGTCGTAATACAAAGAATGAGCGACGGGAAAGATTGGAAATGTGTTCATGGAAAGACATGGAAGAGTCCAAGATGACTCCCAGATATCGGAAAGAAGAGGTAAGTGGAACGGAAACAGAATTTATTTGAGGCGTAATGTCGGGACAAGAGGTACTTAGCGAGACCCACATAGCTGTGGATTTGGAGGGGTTCAGATGAAGAAAGTTGGAGGAAAGCCAGTTTGCAATATGGGTGAGACAAGTGTTAAGCGGGGAGATGTCAATATTGACCGGAGAGGTATGGAAGAGGAGGATTATATCATCTGTGTAGATATAGATGGAAACTGGGAATTGTTGGACTAAGAGGGGGAGAGGGGCAAGAAAGATGTTAAAAAGCAGAGGAGATAAGACTGAACCCTGGGGTACCCCACAGGGCAGGGGAGTGGATGGAGAGGATTGGTGATTGGCATGGACGACAAAGGAACGGGCAGTAAGGAAGGAGCGGAACCAGCTTAATACGGAGCCCCTTAAACCAATGTCAAACAGGCGTAAGAGAAGGGTACGATGGTCGATTAAATCAAAGGCTGCTGACAGATCTAGTGAAACCAAGAGTGAAATATTGCCACGGTCATGTGCGACATAGGGGGCACATTTCGGCTGCCTGCTGTTGCTCTGCCGCCACCACTTTTTGTTCTCCACTGTCTTGGAAAAAAACAGAGGGCGGCAGCAGAAGGGCAAGGAGCAGGCAGTGGCTGGATGGAGATATGGAGGGGGGGGGCGTGCGCCCAATGTGCAAGTTGCACAGGGCGCGATTCTGCCTCGGTATGGCCCTGATCTTATCTCCCCTCAGCCGTCTCTTTTCCAAGTTGAAAAGCCCTAACCTTTTAAGCTTTTCCTTATAGGGGTATCCTTCCATCTCCTTTACCGTTTCTGTCACTCTTCTATGTACATTTTCTAATTCTGCTGTATCCGTTTTAAGATACGGTGACCAGAATTGCACACAATATTCAAGGTGCGGTCACACCATGGAGCCTGTACCTCGGAAGAAGAGAAAGAAACCCTGATGATATCACGGGCACTGGAGGTGTTTCAGTATTATCTGCTAGGGTGCAGGTATCACACCAATAACTGGCCATCAACCACTTATGTGGATTGCCCAGAATAAGGAAGCCAACACCAGAGTCATGCAGCAATTGTTAGCATACGGCACAAGGCAGGCAAGGAACACAAAACTGATCCTCTTTCCCAGGAGGTAGCCCTGGCAGCGGTAGATGTGCAACCTAAAAAGTCTGAGTTGAGGGGGGCAGGGTGTGTAAACTCCCCAGACCTTCTTAAAAGCTGGAACAACCTTAAGAGAAATACTGCTGGGGGGACTGAGAGTGATGGTTGGAGCTCAGGAAGATACTAACTCCAAGCCCAGAGTGAGGTGGGAAGTCTAGAGTTGGGCTGGTTTCTCTTCCTGAGGGTCAGTACCAGTGGATGCAACGCAAGCTGACCCATGGGAAGTCAGGCACTCGTTCCGTTTGCTTAGAGTTGGGCTGGTTTCTCTTCCTGTAGGTCAGTACCAGTGAATGCAATGCAAGCCGGCCCATGGGAAGTCAGGCACTCGTTCCGTTTGCTTAGAGTTGGGCTGGTTTCTCTTCCTGTAGGTCAGTACCAGTGGATGCAATGCAAGCCGGCCCATGGGAAGTCAGGCACTCATTTTGTTTGCTTAGAGTTGGGCTGGTTTCTCTTCCTGTAGGTCAGTACCAGTGGATGCAAAGCAAGCCAGCCCATGGGAAGTCAGGCACTCATTTTGTTTGCTTAGAGTTGGGCTGGTTTCTCTTCCTGTAGGTCAGTACCAGTGGATGCAATGCAAGCCGGCCCATGGGAAGTCAGGCACTCATTTTGTTTCCTTAGAGTTGGGCTGGTTCTCTTCCTGTAGGTCAGTACCAGTGAAGGCAATGCAAGCCGGCCCATGGGAATTCAGGCACTCGTTCTGTTTGCTTAGAGTTGGACTGGTTTCTCTTCCTGAGGGTCAGTACCAGTGGATGCAACGCAAGCTGACCCATGGGAAGTCAGGCACTCGTTCCGTTTGCTTAGAGTTGGGCTGGTTTCTCTTCCTGTAGGTCAGAACCAGTGGATGCAATGCAAGCCGGCCCATAGGAAGTCAGCACTCGTTCTGTTTGCTTATAAGACTGAAGGCTTTTTCCTTTGAGTGACTTGCTTGTTGCATGAGAAGTCCTCCTTGCAGGCCCAAAACCTAATGCTCATTCACGCTATCACAGCACCTATGTTGCTTCTGTCAAATAGACTTTAAACAAGGCCCCTTTTGGAATTCATTCATAAGTGTCCTGTTATAAAATTACATCCCCTCCCCCCCTCACAACCAGCTCATTTGCAAATGTGAGTTCAAGTTGAAAGCTTTTAAGCAACAGGCTGCTAAGGAGGAAGCCTGTAGATCTGAAAGTACATCTGAGCTTCTCAGAAAGAAGTTAACAAGGCTGAGCTTAAAGCTACAGAGAGAACTGAGGTGCGCTACTTTTAGTACCCTGGATCTCACCTAGACAGTTCTTCCGCCTCTCAGGAGCAGCCATGAGATCAGCAGACTATCTCCTCCTTATCTTACAGTGCAAACTATTTTTATCTTCTTGGGGGTAACATCACACGTCTAATGGTGTGTAAATGAAGAGTTGAATAGGATATTAGAGGAAAAATGTGGTGGCGTTGCTTGAGGTATGAATTGTGCTATCGAAGGTGCCGGCGCCTGAGCACATTTCAGCTGCCACTCCAAGCTGAGTCTGGGCTAATTTAGACATGACTTTCACAGGCAAACTCCTGCACACCCTTCCTCACTAGCATGAAAATAGGTTTTGCACAGTGCTGTCTGGATGGCTTAAAATAGTCGCTGTAAATTACCTGGAACTCATTAGTCTACACATTCTCAGAGTGTATGTGAGTGATTTCTCCCTCCCCCCCCCCCCCACCAGTATCAATAAGAAGTTGCGTGCATTACTTTAATTGCATGGGGAAGGAGGCTAATGGTGCCCTTCTCTCCGATAATGGAATAATTACGTGAAGGAATCAATACTTTCCCGAGAGAGGGACGGCTGCAGGCAGTTGGCTGTAGCAGAATTTTGCTGTGTGTTTCCATTTTCCAACGAACCCAAAGAATAATAAAGAAGCAAAGATTGCTGAACTATAATGTGTTCACATAGCCTAACGCTGCTCACCAATGTCACATTTACACCCTGCTATGAACCCAGCCGGTAGCATTGACTGGCAAACACAGAACTGATGCAAGCAGATGCTCAGCTTCGAGTGATAGTCCCACCTCAGCGATTATATGCGTAGAACAGGTTATGATTATATTCCATGTCTTAGTGTTAATGGCTATACAAGCAATTACCAAACCTTTAATTAGCAATAGGGGAAAGCAAACATTTGCTTGTGACTATTGCTACGCTGTTCTTCTCATTCCATGGAATGTAAGAAGTGCCGGACAGTGCGCGGAGCCCAGTATCCTGCCTCCAGGATATCAAAGCAGAAGCCCTGCCAGTTCTTGACTTTTCCAAGTCTGTCCAGCTAATTACGGTTTATTAACCTTTCCCCCAAGAACTTGGGTAACCTCTCTTAAAACCCAACTGCTTTATCTGCTCTCAGCACAACTTCTAGCAACAAACTCATGAAATGAAATACATCTTCCAGTTAGTCTTAAAAGGGCTGATTAGCTTCTTGTCTTATCCTTGTAAGAGGGTGAACAGCTGTTCCCTCAGCCTTTCTTCTATTGTGAAGCACTGGACAGACTTTATGCATGTGCGCAGCACACTAAACCCTACGATCTGCGACTGAACAAAAAGCCCAAAATCCTTTTATTGTACTTCAAAATGATCCAAAGGAAATTCAAAACTATTCTTACAACATTTGCTTTTTAATAAACTGCTATTAAAAATCAGAGGCATTAAATTTTATTTTTGTCACATAAGTTTTTATCCTTCCTTAGCTCAGTGAGAAATCTGGGACTGGCTGCTACACACTTTTTTCATTTACAGTGTACCGTTGAATGCTCAAAAAATTCACACTATATTTATGGATGACATCACACATTTTCTTACCTGTTCTGGAATTTACCTTTAGTGAAAGAGCCCCTAAGTCTCAATCACAGACTAAAAGACCAAAAATTAGAAAAGGAAGTTCTGAGAGAGCAGAGTATTTGAGCATCAGCTGTACAACAATCAAAATGCATTTCCTCCAGTACTGAGTAAAATGCAATGAGGTCTGTGTTCATCAATGTGTATTTGTTTCGTTTGGATGCCAAAAATCACAAACCACCACAAGAAAATTAGGAGCAATCCAAGAAGTCTGTAGACGAATCATACCTATTTTGATCGTGCACATCTCAAAAATTCATAAGAAACAACATAAGATAAGATTTACCATACTGGGACAAACCAAAGGTCCATCAAGTCCAGTATCCTCTTTCCATCAGTGGCCAGTCCAGGTCACAAATACCTGTCAGGTTCCTAAAAAGACACACAGATTCTACAATGCTTGTCCCGAGGTAAGCAGTGGATTTCCCGGGTTCTCTTTAATAAAGGTTTATGGACTTTTCCTCCAGTAACTTGTCCGCATCTTTTTTAAACCCAGCTGTATTTAGAACTTTTACTACATTCTCATAGTGGAGGAGTTGCCTAGTGGTAGAGCAACTGCCTCATACCCAGAAGATCAAGGGTTCAGTTCCCATTTGTACTCCTTGTGACCTTGGGCAAGTCACTTTACCCTCCATTGCCTCAGAAGAAAAGGCTGGCAATCTACTTCCAGTGATACAATGCCAAGAAAACCCAGAGGTAGCTGGGTCACTATGAAGCAACACTGACTTGATGGCACTAAAAAAAACCCTACATCCTCCAGTAACAAATTCCAGAGTTTGATTACACATTGAGTAAAAAAATATTTTCTCTTATTAGTCTTAAATCAATTACATTGTAGCTTCATTGCATGACCTCTAGTCTTTCTACTTTTTGATGGCGTAAACAACTGATCTACGTTTACTCGTTCCACTCCATTCATTAATTTATAGACTTCTTTCATATCTCCCCTCAGTCGTCTCTTTTCCAGGTTGAAGAGCCCTAACCTTTTAAGCCTTTCCTCATAGGAGTACCCTTCCATCCCCTTTACCATTTCTGTGGCTCTTCTCTGAACCTTTTCTAATAACACTATATCCTTTTTAAGATACGGTGACCAGAATTGCAAACAATATTCAAGGTGCGATCGAACCATGGAACGATACAGAGGCATTATAATATCCTTTGTTTTATTCTCCATTCCTTTCCTCATGATTCCTAGCATTCTATTTGTTTTCTTGGCCGCGGCTGCACACTGCATGAAGAGTGTCTGAGGTATTACATTTATTTCTGTATTTTTAGCTTGGCTGATTGTCTTTCAGTGTGCAAGGAATGTGCGGCGTGTAAAAGGGACAGGAATGTAGAGTGAATTGTCAGCAGTCAGGTCTAGAAAGGTGGGTCAAGGAGGAGGTAATCTCAGGAGGCCCCACAGAGGAGTCAGAAGGGGACAGGGAGACAGTGCCCAGGGCAGAGAAGGGATTGAAGAGCAGCCGCGAGGCCCCTGACATGTCAGCCAGGCAGTCCACACGCACCTTGAACCATCTCAGTGCGTGTGCTGTCTGCTTTTCTACTGGCTGTTTCTATTAGTTTGCACCAATACATTTTGGCCTGGTTGTTTCATTCAGTTTTCACTAATGCACCAATTCATTTTAGTGCATTTTAAATGAGACAGCACAAAAAATTAACTGAAAAAAATATGAAAAATCTGAATTAAGCAAAAGATATATTAACCCTTTTCTTCTCGCACCTTGCTTGTTGGGAAGCAGAGGAAACATGAAACAAAGAGGCAAGAGAATGGATGACTACGAGTGCCTTTATTGTTGGTCCCCTACGCGTTACGGCCGAAGCCTTCCTCAGGGGGAAACACTTAAAAATCAAAATATTAAAAAAAAAAATAAAAAAAAATATATATATATATAAAAAAAAAATCAAAATAGACATAGAAAACAAATTACAATGAATTGAAACATACCAGGCATGTGTAATATATTAACATTAATATAAATACCATAATAAAATCATATTAAAAGCATAAAATATGGGTAAAATAATCCTATGAGATATAAATATGAATGAAGATAAACAAAAAATATATAATATAAAAATATAAAAAAATATGTAAATGTAACAATATAAATAAAGATAAAAACTCCATAAATCAAAAAACATGTGGATCAAGAAACATGAACTAAAAACATAAACTAAAAACACAGGGCAGATGGTGGACATTAACTTAAAAAATTTAAAAAATTACCAATAAAAACAATAAAATTAGTATATGAGAAGTACTCACAAGGCACTGCAGATAAGAGGATTCATAAACTGGTACCTATTGTAATACTGACATTAATAAACAATGAAGTAAAAATGGGAGAAAATAAAAAGATATATAATGATAATAAATAATACAGAACAATATTGTACAGTAAAACATAATACTAAAACTGAACTAAGTGAAAAAACAAAATTTGAGATAAAGGAAATCTAAAAAGAGTACTTACAATAAAATTTGTTAAAATTAATAAAGTGGTGTTGAAGATACCAAAAATGTGAACAATGTATTGTTTGAAAATAATACCTGCACTTGGTCAATTGTGATGAACAACGCTGTATATCAAAAGCAAAACACTGTTAATAATATCATGACAGGCTATAAAATAAATAGTATTAAAACGATTTAAAAATGGCACACTGATCTTATTGTGGATCATGAGGCATACTTTTATGAAATGTTACCTAAAGCTGGTCCTCCCAACAGGATATCATGCACCAAAAACTTACTTATATGAACGCTGCGTTTAAAACATGTGTGAACAGATTGGTGGTAAAAACGTATGCACTCTTGCATAGAATGAGGTAAAAAGGAGGAAAAAAAGGAGTGTGTATACATCTGGATAAAAAGCTTGTAGTACTACGAGTGCATAAAAGTAAAATGAAGACATATAAAAACCGTTGTAGATGCGCGCCAAAATAATTTGCATATTATTCAGAATGTTCGTTAAAAACAATCCAAACCAGCTAATAAAATTACAATAAAAAAGAAGAAGCTCGCTGCAGTGTGTAAGTAAAAACTAAACTCCACATAAATAAAGGTATTAACTATCGTGCACATAATAAAAATACAGGAGTAAAACGGCTGTAGAGAAGCCCGTGTCAAACCGCCGTGCCAAAACATTTGCATGAGTAAAAACCTTTGCATGAGTGAAAACTAAGTCTGACGAACACGGTATAAAATCGGTAGTGGGGGTGAAGTAAATAATAAATGACTATTTCAGTAAATGAACTGATGTATAGCTGCAAACCTTACCTATACGTGGAAAAACCGCAATCTCAGGACGAAAGTGTAGTCAAGGCTTTTAGGGAAATAACGAGCTGGCTTAGGGTTTTAAATACTTAAGGGGGCGTGGTTATTCTCATGACGTGTTTATGCAAGGTTAGGGTGTCAAGCAAACTTGAAGTGCAACCAAATCATTATATTGCAAACAGCGTGCAGTTGTTATGAAGCAGTTACTGCATAGTGCAATTAAAAATGTAATTGTACAACGATATACATATATCATACATTGGTTGCACTTCAAGTTTGCTTGACACCCTAACCTTGCATAAACACGTCATGAGAATAACCACGCCCCCTTAAGTATTTAAAACCCTAAGCCAGCTCGTTATTTCCCTAAAAGCCTTGACTACACTTTCGTCCTGAGATTGCGGTTTTTCCACGTATAGGTAAGGTTTGCAGCTATACATCAGTTCATTTACTGAAATAGTCATTTATTATTTACTTCACCCCCACTACCGATTTTATACCGTGTTCGTCAGACTTAGTTTTCACTCATGCAAAGGTTTTTACTCATGCAAATGTTTTGGCACGGCGGTTTGACACGGGCTTCTCTACAGCCGTTTTACTCCTGTATTTTTATTATGTGCACGATAGTTAATACCTTTATTTATGTGGAGTTTAGTTTTTACTTACACACTGCAGCGAGCTTCTTCTTTTTTATTGTAATTTTATTAGCTGGTTTGGATTGTTTTTAACGAACATTCTGAATAATATGCAAATTATTTTGGCGTGCATCTACAACGGTTTTTATATGTCTTCATTTTACTTTTATGCACTCGTAGTACTACAAGCTTTTTATCCAGATGTATACACACTCCTTTTTTCCTCCTTTTTACCTCATTCTATGCAAGAGTGCATACGTTTTTACCACCAATCTGTTCACACATGTTTTAAACGCAGCGTTCATATAAGTAAGTTTTTGGTGCATGATATCCTGTTGGGAGGACCAGCTTTAGGTAACATTTCATAAAAGTATGCCTCATGATCCACAATAAGATCAGTGTGCCATTTTTAAATCGTTTTAATACTATTTATTTTATAGCCTGTCATGATATTATTAACAGTGTTTTGCTTTTGATATACAGCGTTGTTCATCACAATTGACCAAGTGCAGGTATTATTTTCAAACAATACATTGTTCACATTTTTGGTATCTTCAACACCACTTTATTAATTTTAACAAATTTTATTGTAAGTACTCTTTTTAGATTTCCTTTATCTCAAATTTTGTTTTTTCACTTAGTTCAGTTTTAGTATTATGTTTTACTGTACAATATTGTTCTGTATTATTTATTATCATTATATATCTTTTTATTTTCTCCCATTTTTACTTCATTGTTTATTAATGTCAGTATTACAATAGGTACCAGTTTATGAATCCTCTTATCTGCAGTGCCTTGTGAGTACTTCTCATATACTAATTTTATTGTTTTTATTGGTAATTTTTTAAATTTTTTAAGTTAATGTCCACCATCTGCCCTGTGTTTTTAGTTTATGTTTTTAGTTCATGTTTCTTGATCCACATGTTTTTGATTTATGGAGTTTTTATCTTTATTTATATTGTTACATTTACATATTTTTTTATATTTTTATATTATATATTTTTTGTTTATCTTCATTCATATTTATATCTCATAGGATTATTTTACCCATATTTTATGCTTTTAATATGATTTTATTATGGTATTTATATTAATGTTAATATATTACACATGCCTGGTATGTTTCAATTCATTGTAATTTGTTTTCTATGTCTATTTTGATTTTTTTTATATTTTGATTTTTAAGTGTTTCCCCCTGAGGAAGGCTTCGGCCGTAACGCGTAGGGGACCAACAATAAAGGCACTCGTAGTCATCCATTCTCTTGCCTCTTTGTTTCCTGTTGGACCAGCAAGAGCTTTCTGCTCTCTTTGTGCCTGAAGCAGAGGAAACATCCCATGGTAGCTCTAAATGAAGTCTCGTGGCACCAGATCCCAGACTTGGCTCCGAACGAGTTGTCGACTCTCGGCAGGCACCGCAAATATGGAGGGTAAGATTTGAAGATGCAATGTGAGTGGGAGAAGACACAGATGTTGCAATGGCAGGAAAACCAGTGACCCATAGGGTCTGAAAGCTCTGGTCAGACTGAAAGAGCTCATCAGCTTAAAGAAGCCCTTATTGCTTAGACAGCAAAACCCTGTAGAAGTGTTTGAAGCTTTGGATGGTTTACTACTACTACTGGACATTTGTATAGCGCTACAAGGCATACGCAGTGCTGCACAGACACATGTAAAAGACGGTCCCTGCTCATTGGAGCTTACCATATAATAGAGACAGACAACACATTAGCTGTAGACATGGGATCCATCTAGGGGGAATGGTAAGGCAACAGAAAGGAGATCAGGTGAGTCAAGATCCAAAAGCAACAGTGAAGAGGTGAGTTTTCAGCCTGGATTTGAAAAGAGTCACAGAACACACCTGACATACAGATTCAGGTAGTCTGTTCCAGGCATAAGGAGCAGCAAGGTGAAAAGAGCGAAGTGTGAAGTTGGCAATAGAAGGTCACAGAAGCGATTTACCAGAAGAGCGGAGTTCCTGAGGAGGGGTGTAGAGAGAGATAAGAGAGGAAAGGTAGTGAGGAACTGCAGAGTTAGCAGGAGAGGTTTGAACTGGATGTGGAAACGAATAGGATGACAATGAAGAGACTTTAGAAGAGGGGTAATGTCAGCATAATGAGGCTGGCAGAAGATTAGTTGTGCAGCAGAGTATTGAACATATTGAAGGGGAGAGAGATGACTCAGAGGGAGATCAGCAAAGAATAGGTTACAATAGTCTAGATGGGAGGTGACCAAGGAGTGGATAAGTGTCTTAGTAGTATGTTCAGAACGGAATGGGCAAATTTTGTTGATGTTGTAGAGAAAGAAATGGCAGGTTTTAGCTATCAGTTGGATGTGTTTGGAGAAAGAGAGAGAGATAACCCCAAGGTTGCGAACTGAGGAGACAGGGAGGAGTAGAGATTAGAGAAAGGAGGAAAGGGAAACATAGAAACATGACGACAGAAAAAAACCACATGGTCTATTTATTTATTTATTTAATTTTCTTATATACCGCGCTCTTCAGTATCAGTGCGGTTTACATTGAACAAAACTGTTCAGTGCAGAATATCTGTACTGGACTTACAGTATAACAGTTATCAAAAGTACAGCTTTAACAATGTAACTAAATGTAGTTAAGCAGTGTAACTAGATACAGTTAGAACAGGACAGGGTAACTATATACAGATATATACAGGTAATACAACATATGCTCATGAGTATCAAAGGTGTGTAGCTATTGTTTCGATAGCGTATTTAACAATCCAAACTATGGTTACACGATGCAGGGTTCCACATTAGGAACCACCACCCAGGAAAAAGATTTAGGCGTCATTGTGGATACCATGTTAAAACCCTCGGCCCAGTGTGCAGCGGCGGCCAAGAGAGCAAATAGAATGCTAGGTATGATAAGGAAAGGAATGGAAAATAAAACAAAAGATATTATAATGCCTCTATATCGTTCCATGGTGAGACCGCACCTTGAATATTGTGTGCAATTCTGGTCGCCGTATCTTAAAAAGGATATAGCAATTTTAGAAAAGGTACAGAGAAGAGCCACCAAAATGGTAAAGGGGATGGAAGGATACTCCTATGAAGAAAGGCTAAAAAGGCTAGGGCTCTTTAACCTGGAAAAGAGACGGCTGAGGGGAGATATGATAGAAGTCTATAAATTAATGAACGGAATGGAACGGGTAAACGTAGATCGATTGTTTACCTTATCAGAATATAGAAAGACTAGGGGACATGCAATGAAGCTACAGGGTAAACTATTTAAGACTAATAAAAGAAAATATTTTTTCACTTAACGTGTAATCAAACTCTGGAATTTGTTACTGGAGGATGTAGTAAGGGCTGTTAGTGTAGCTGGGTTTAAGAAAGGTTTGGACAAGTTCCTGGAGGAAAGGTCCATAAACCATTATTAAGAAGTGACCGAAGATATCAATGCTTGACCCAGTACAAGCATTGTGGAACTTGTGTCTCTTGGGGAAACTGCTAGGTACATATGACCTAGATTGGCCACTGTTGGAAACAGAATACTGGGCTTGATGGACCTTGGTCTGACCCAATATGGCATATCTTATGTTCTTATGTTCTTATGTTAACTGACAATAGTGTGACGAGACGCTATTTGTCAGGGGGATCCGGGTCTGGGGGATCTGTGTTTGGAGGGTTAGGTTTCGAACTTGTGTGGTTGTTATTCGTGGGTTGCCTATATAAGGCACTGGGAGTGGTTTGCTGTGGATCGTGCTCCTGATCAGTGTAGTATTTTAGGAAGAGGTGATGCTTGAGTGCCTTCCTAAATTGTAAGAAGTCATTGATAGCCCTGATAGCTGGTGGTAGTGAATTCCAACAGGTAGGTGCGTAAAGCGAAAACGCTCTGGACCTGGCTGCTTGTGAGCATTTTGTGATCTGATTTGGTAGGGTCAAAGTATTTATAGCGGCTGATCTTCTTGCTCTGTTGGAGGGTGTCATCTGGATGAGATTACTGACTGATGTAGAGGAGCAATTGTTTACGGCTTTGAATGTCAAGGACATCACTTTGAACGTGATCCTGCTTTTGATTGGAAGCCAGTGCAGGTTCTTTAGTATTGGTGTTATATGTTCCCTCCTTGATGCACCATGAAGGATTCTGGCGGCAGCATTCATGGCAAGTTGCAGTGGATTTATTGTGGCTTTTGGAAGGCCGTGTAATATGGCGTTCGCATAATCAAAGTGCGGAGTCACTAGGGCTTGGTATACTGTCCGAAAATCTCCAGGTTCCAGTATCTGTCTCAGGTGGCGAAGTGTTCTGATTTTGTTATATACTGCTTTTACCATATTGCTTATCTGGGCCTTCAGGTTGAGTTTTTTTTTTATTTTTTTTATTTATGCATTTTTAAACAATGAACCAAGCAAAACTTGTACAGAATAATGACACTTGCAGGAAGTCAACTTAATATAAAAATTACAAAATATACAATGTAGCAAGGATCAAAAGTAGTCCTCAAAATGGGGAGGAACTAACCACAAAATTAATCATAGAATACCAACATCAAGAAAACAGATGAAGACAGAGCACCAAGGAGTACTAAACTTATGATGGAGTCTGTGTTCCCGGAGTAGAAGCAACCACCAAATGAGAACTCAAAAAGGTGGAAAGATCAGCAGGAGAAAAGAACACATACTTCTGAGCTTTATAGGGGACTAAACATTTGCAAGGAAAACGAAGAGTAAATAAAGCACCCAAAGATACCACCCCAGGTTTTAATAGAAGAAAAGCCCTCCTCCGTTTCTGCGTTTCCCGGGCCACATCAGGGAACACCAAAACCTTTTTACCATAAAACAAAGTGGCTTGTTCAAGATGGCGACAGTGGAGAACTAACCGAAGATGCCTAAGAGAAAGAGTAAAAGTTAAAGCTCCTCCCGCGGAGCCTTTACCCTCTGTTGCAGGACCCATGGATCGTTTTGTTCGGTTGTCCGAGGAGCAAGTGTTGGGGATTTGAACGGGCTCGGAGGTACCTTCGGTTCCCGGTTTGGTTTCCTCCGCCCTGGATATCACGCTCTCCCCTGATGGACGTTCTCCCCCGGTTCCTCCTAGACCTCCAGCAGCTCAGTCGCTGAGCGATGACGTCTCGTCTCCTGCTGGGGAAGCGGTTTCGTCGTCTGTGCGGGGCTCGCTGCTGCTTGCTGCTCGAGACCGAGTGGAGGAATTACAGGCTCCTGGTATTTCAGAGTTGATATCTTCGCCTGGCACCGAGGGACGTGCTCCTGCTATAGAAGCTCTCAAAGATTCAAAGGATAAGCTAAGTTTTGCTGCATCCGCACCCTCCCTTGTTTCCTTCATTTTGCCTCGCCCGGCTTCGGTTACTCTGGAGAGCATTTGGGATGCTCTTTCTAATCTTTCTACTATGGTCGCTACCCAATTTACTGTGCTATCTGATCGGGTAACTGCTACTGAAGACGCTCTTTCCCAAGTTTCCTCTTCTTTGGCTAATATTAACACGAAGCAAGTTTCTTTGGACCGGCAGCTTGAAAGTGTAAAGGATTTATCTGATTCCCTGGTTAAGGATAATACTGTTTTGCATGCTAAGATCGAGTCTTTAGAGAATGCCGCTCGTGCTACAAACCTTCGTTTGTTAAATTTCCCGATTATACTTGGGACTCCGCCGCTGGATCTTTTTAAGAAATACCTCCAAGAAGCTTTATCAGTCCCTCCGGATTTGTTTCCTCCTGTGTCTAAGATTTATTACCTTCCCTTAGGGAAAAGAGAGCGGAAAGTTTCTGGGGGGGGGGGGGCTTTGGAAATAGATATGCTTAATGTGTCTGCTTTATTATCAACTCCTGGGGAAGAGGATTTAGCTGTATCCACTCTATTAGTTACATTAGCTCTTTCCTCAGATAGAGAGTGGCTATTGAAATTATTCTATAAAAAGCGTTCTACTTTGTTTTATGGTAAACAGGTTGAGTTTTTGATCAAGGATGACTCCAAGATACCGAATTGATGGTTTGCATATGAGTTCCGCGTCCCTGACCTTCAGGGTGCTAGGTGGAATGAATGATGAATTTCTAGTGATGAAAAGGACCTCTGTCTTTTTAAAGTTTATTCTTAGCTTCTGAGTATGTAACCAGTCTGTGACCGCATCGAAACAGGCAGAGACGGGCGTGAGGTCAGGATTGTCTAGTAGAAAAGGCATGAATAGGAGAACATCGTCGGCGTAGACCAGGCAGTTAATGTTGAAGGATTTGACGAGATTGCATATGGGCTGCATGTAAATGTTGAATAGTAAGGCAGACAGTGATGATCCTTGTGGAACTCCTTTTTCTTGGAGGAAAGGTGCAGAGGTGGAGGGACCGGCACGTACATGTTGCCAGCGATCTGTCAAGTATGAAGCACACCAAGTTAGAGCGTTTCCATGAATGCCCTTCTCACTGAGTTGGGAGAGGAGTATTTCATGGCATACAGGGTCAAAGGCTGCTGCAATGTCCAGGAAGATCAGAGCGAACCCTTGTTTAATGTTGTCCAATCCAATGGTAAGTGTGTTGAATAGTGTGGTCAGGAGGGTTTCGACACCATGCGATTCTCGAAATCCATGTTGGCAAGGGTTGAGAGGGGCACTTGTTTCAATATGATGGTTGAGTTGCTGTTGAACAACCTTCTCAATGATTTTCGCCAGAAGCCGGATACTTGATATGGGCCTGTAGGAATCCATCCGTGCTGGGTCTAATTTGTTATTCTTTAGTAACGGTCTTATCGCTGTCTGTTTTAGGCTTTTGGGGAATGTCCCCATTGAGAAGGATAGACTAATGAGTTTTGAGAGGAAAGGGCTGAGTTCATTTTGGAGGGATTTTATCCAAGATGCCGGACATGGGTCATTCGGTGCTGTGGTGGTGTTTATGGAAGATATGATGTCCTGTAAGTATCTTGCAGAAGGTGCAGAGAACTCAGTGATGGAGTGTTTGGTGGTAGTTGTTGCCGTACGTGGTGGGGTTGTTAGGGGAGAGTTGTGTGTGGTCATTGTGTTTGACTGGTTAGCCTTGGTGTGAAGGAAGTCGGTATATTCCTGGGGGTCAGGAAGGTTTGTTTGTGTGGAGGAGGGCTCTTTTGATAAGGTCTTGACTAGGCTGAAGAGCTCGTGGGACTTGTTTAATGAACGTTGTAATAACTCTGCATGGAATTGTTTCATTCTAGCTGTTACTTCTGCTCGGTGTCTTTTTAGGTGTTCGTTGTACATTGCTAGTTTCTCAGTTGATCGTGATTGGTGCCACGATCTTTCAAGCCTCCTTAGCTTAAGTAGTGATGTTCGGAGTTCAGGAGAGAACCACGGCACATTTTTCCTTTTTCTTGCCACTTTCTTAGTGATGGCTGTTTTGGCTTCTGCATTAAGGTAGGAATTCCATAAAAAAATCATGTCATCCAGGCATTGTTGTGGAGGGTTTTGGAGTGGCTGAATTTTTTTCAAGGTGTCCTCCATGTTGAATTGTTGGAACCGCTTTGAAACTGAAACAGTGGGTTTGTTTGTGGCATGGTTAATATTTTGTGATTGCTGTGGTGGCATCTGAAATAATATCAGGCTGTGGTCGGACCATGGTACAGGGCTGACGGTGAGGTCTTTCTTGAGTGTGGCGTCGAATATTTCTCTAGGGGCGAATATTAGGTCAAGTTTGTTACCTTTTACATGTGTGGGGGAGTTTACTATTTGGATATATCCTAACTCAGTAAGTGCTTCTGTGAAGGCCTCAGCGAGGTTGTCCTGAAGCGAGGGGAGGTTGAAGTCTCCCATCACCCAGTTTTGGGCATGAGGGTTCTAGTCTGTCCTTCCATATCAACCACTACAATAGTCCCCTTTTTTACTTTAGAGATCCTCTGTGTTTGTCCCATGCTTCTTTGAATTCAAATACTGTCCTCATCTCTACCACTTCCACTGGAAGATTATTCCATGCATCTACCACTCTTATAGAAACATAGAGGAGGGTTTAGGGGGAAAAATAAGACACTCAGTTTTGGCCTTGTTCAATTTCAAGCGGCAGTGAGACATCCAGGCAGCAATATCAGAAAGGCAAGCAGAGATCCGGGCCTGGATTGCTAGAGAAATTTCAGGAGTAGAGAGGTAGATCTGGGAGTCATCAGTGTAAAGATGGTACTGAAAGCCATGGGAAGAGATGAGTGCACCAAGGAACTGGTATAGAGAGAAAAAAAGAGTGGACCCAAGACTGATCCTTGTGGTACACTAAACTGAGAGCGGGATAGCAGTAGAGGAGGATCCACCAGGACAAACACTGAAAGAGTGATGGGAGAGATAAGAGACCCAGGATAGTACAGAACCCTTAAAACCAAGCGAGGACAAGGTATCAAGGAGAAGGTTGTGGTCAACAGTGTCAAAAGCAGCAGATAGGTCAAGAAGGATGAGAATCGAGTAAAGGCTCTTGGATTTTGCCAGGAACAAGTCACTAGAGACTTTGGCAAGAGCTGTTTCAGCATAATGTAAAGGAGGAAAGCCAGATTATAGAGGATACAGAAGGCTTGGGAGGAGAGAAAGTCAAGGCAATGGCGGTGAACAGCATGTTTAAGTAGTTTAGAAACAAATAGGAGGAGGTTTAATCAATGTGGATTTGTAAGAGAAGTGGTAACAAATGAAGCTTGATAGAACGATGAAAGTTTGTTTGCATGCAGAAGAGTCTTGTCGCACATGCGGAAAGCATAAGGATCATTAACAGCTACTTCCTGATGAAGCTTTTATAGCGAAATGCTCAGGCACCTTAATTTGCATCAAGGTATCACGGATTTTGATGGACAGAATATTGCATATCGGAAGTCCACTTTATATATTCATAAGATAAGTGTACTAATATTTATGATATACATACTGGGACTCCTTGTTTCAACTTGTTGAAGAATATAAATGAATTAATAGATTGAAAGATACCAAAAAATTGAGTTTTTTGTATCTATGATGTGGTGAGCCCTTATTGACAAATGCTTCTGCTCTTATCAATTGTTTGAAGCATGCGGTGACACCTGGGATCATTTTCTACAAAATAGTTAAGATTATTTTTTAAAGGAATATTTCTATTCTCCAGATCATTTTGAGTGTATGTGATCTACATATATTTGATTGGTGGTACTGATATCAGGCTGACTGGTCTGTAGTTTCCTGGATCACCCCTGGAATCTTTTTTAAAAATTAGCGTTGCATTGACCACTCTCCATTCTTCGGGTACTACAAATGATTTTAATGGTAGACCATAGATTACTAATAATAGTTCTAAAATCTCATATTTTAGCTCTTTCAGCACTCTTGGATGTATGCCATCCAGTCCAGGTGATTTGCTGCTCTTTAGTTTATTACTTAGCTGTATTACATCTTCCAGATTTATTGAGATTTGTGTCAATTCCTCTGATACATCGCCTTTAAATATCATTTCTGGTATGGGTACGTTTCTTACATCTTCTTCAGTAAAGACTGAAACAAAAAAGTCATATGATATCTCTGCTATGGTCTTGTCCTCTTTCAATTCAACTTTTACCCCTCCATCATTGAATGGTCCAATTGACTCCCTCACAGATGTTTCGCTATGAATATACTATGAAAAGGGTTTTATTGTGCCCTTCTGATTCCACGGCAATCTTCTTTTCAAATTTTCTCTTTGCCTGCCTTATCAATGCCTTGCAATATACTTGGCAGTATTTATGTTGGGCCCAATATTCAAAGGCATTTACACAGTTTACAGACCTCTAAGTGGTGGAAATGCCGCTTAGAGGGATATTCAGTGGCAGTGACACAGTTAGTGCCACTCAATATCCCAATTATTGTCGCTACATGCCCTGATACTAACCGATTAACATCGTGGCATGTTGGGGTCATCCCAGGGTGGAGTGGAGGCAGCACCAGTCGCTAACTGGGCACTAGAGATATTGTACTGCTGCCTGGTTAGTGATCCATGGGTAAATATAGGTGCAGCAAAAGATGACCTATCTTTACCAGTGGAAGCTAACTGGGCAGCAGCACAATATTGCCGCTGCCCCTGTAGCTTCAGTGGCATCTTTGGATGTGCGGTAACCCCAGATATTCAATTCTGGAGCTGCATATGATCCCAGCATTGAATATCCAGGGTTAAAATTTGGTGGCAATGGCTATGCGCCATAGCGGTGCATAGCCGTTGCAAATGAATATCGGGCCCATTGTTTCCTGTTTTCATCATTTGGCTCTTTTTTCCATTTTCTGAAAGATTCTCTCTTAGTTATGACAGCCTCTCTGATCTCATCTTTAAACCATGCTGGCTGTTGTTTGGCCTTCCTTCCACTTTTTTAAGAATAGAATATATCTGGTCTGGGCTTCCAAGATAGTGCTTTTAAATAATGCCCAAGCCCGATGTAAACTCTTCAACTTTGCCTTTGCTCCTTTATTTTATTTATTTATTTTATTTAACATTTCTTATATACCGCGCTATTTGTCATCAGTGCGGTTTACATTAAAACATTATAACACTTGGTCAGATACATTTGGCCGTCGTTTACATAGAACAGGGATTTAACATGGAAGTAAACTTAGGGAAATTATATACATTCCAAGTTCATATACCTAAACTTGGGAAACTATATACAATTCAATTACATTACATGCTCGAGATGGTTACACCATATAGTTTTGTATCATATAGTGGTTGTTTGATGTAGTGAGGGTGTGAGAGAATTACGGGGAGGGATATCGAGATGAGTATAATGCAGGAGAAAAAGATGGTGTTTGAGAGCTTTTCTGAACTGACTAAGGTCCCTAATTGCTCTAATGCAAGGGGGGAGTTTGTTCCAGCAGGCAGGGGCATAGTTTGAGAATGCCCTATTAATGGTGATCTGGTTGAGCTTTGTGGATTCAATTGGTATTAGTAGCATGTCAGCGGCCAGTGATCTCCTGGATCTGTTGTTTGGAGAGTGTGTGATGAGGTCAGAGATGAAAGCTGGAGATATCTTGTTGAAGGCCTTGTAGGTAATGAGGAGGGTTTTGTATAGAATCCTACAGCTTATGGGAAGCCAGTGGAGTTCCTTTAGGATGGGGGAGATGTGTTTGGTCCTTGCGGCTCCGTAGAGCACACGGGCTGCTACATTCATGGCTAGCTGCAGAGGGTTGAGGGTACTCTTTGGGAGACCATGTAGAACTATGTTGGCATAATCGAAGTGCGGAGTGATTAGTGCTTGGAAGATGGTGCGGAAATCGCCAGGTTCCATCATGGGTCTAAGATGCCGTAGGGTTTTGATCTTGAAGTAGATGGTTTTGACCGTTCGTTTGATATGTTCCTTGAAGTCCAGTTGTTGATCGAGTATTACCCCAAGATATCGTATATTGGGTTTGATTGGGAGTTCCGCGTCTCTGACTTTGAGTGTTGGTGGGGGAGAGTAACATTTATTCCTTGTGATTATTAGGACCGGTTTTTTTGAAGTTTATCCGGAGGTTCTGGGTGAGTAGCCAGTCCATTATTGCATTGAAGCAGTTGACTAGCACTGTGTAGTCAGGACAAGTGATGGTTATGGGTGTAAATAGTAGTACATCATCGGCGTACATAAGGCAAGATATGACAAATGAACGGACGATGTCGCAAATTGGCTGCATATAGATGTTAAAGAGCAGCACGGAGAGGGAGGAGCCTTGGGGTATGCCTTGTGACTGCCGGAAAGGTTCAGAAGTGGCATTTCCAATACGGACTTGTTGCCATCTGTTTTCAAGGTAGGATTTGACCCAGTTCCAAGCTTGGTCACGAATTTCCTTCTCATGTAGCCGCGTAAGAAGCTGTAGATGGTCTACGGAGTCAAACGCTGCTGCTATATCGAGGAAGATTAGCGCAAAGCCCTTCTTTATACTGTCTATTTCGTTGATCAATGAACTGCTTAATGTTGTTAGCAGAGTTTCAATACCGTGGGCTTCTCTGAATCCATGTTGAGCGGGATCTAATGGTGAGGATGAGTCAACATGCTGCTGGATCTGTCTCAGGGTTAATTTCTCGAGAATTTTAGCTAGTAATGGGATACTAGAGATTGGTCTGTACGTCAAGTTGATTGTTTTTTAGTAGTGGATGAATAGATGTGTGCTTGAGTGCTTCTGGGAAGACTCCCATTTCAAAGGACAACTTGGTAATGATGGCTATGAAAGGGCTGAGCTCCGTGCGCATCGTCTTGGTCCAGTGTGCTGGGCAGGGATCAGTTGGTGCAGTCGTGGCGTTGATTGAGGCAATTACTTCTTCAATGGTCTTCGATGATGGAGGTGAAAGTTTGGTGATTGTAGGCTGAATATGAGTAGTTTTGGAGTTTGAGGCATGGTTGAGATGTGATGGTGGTGTAGTTGTAGCTATCTTTATTGCCTTGGATTGGATGTAGTTTGCATATGCCTGGGGCTGAATACCTTCTTGTTGAGGTGGGGAGGGTTGGTTGGTGAGGGATTTCACCAGGTGGAAAAGTTCTCTTGGTTTATTTAGTGAGCGGTTGAGGATTTCTGTGTGGAATTGCTTCCTTTTGGCCCAGGTTGATTCGCGGTGGGTCTTCAGGTATTGTAAATAGATGGATTGATCTGAGGTATTGCGAGTAGCTCTCCATTTTCTTTCACGTTTTCTAAGCTTAAGTAGGGAGGTTCGTAGTTCAGAGGAAAACCATAGGGCGGTCTGATTCTTAGCGGCTCTTGTGTCAGGTGTGGCTTTTCTGTTGTTAGCAGGATGTTGAGTGTATTGGGATAGGGTCCTGTTTCAGTTGGACAGCAATTCATTAAGGTTGTTTGTTGGTTGAGCAAGTTTTGGGAGAATATTGCTAATGACTATTTCCCTGTCAAGTTGTTTGAAGTGTGCAACTTCCTCACAAGAGGAAGAGGTGGACAGAGAGTTAACTGAAGACATACGCAGCATTGCTAGGAAAGGGGAAGTGCTACTGATAGGAGATTTCAATATGCCAGATGTTGATTGGCACATTCCTGCTGCAGTATCATCTAGAAGTAAGGAGATCCTGGATTCTCTACAGGGAGAACTATTCAGGCAATTGGTAACAGACCCCACATGTGAAGGGGCCATACTGGACTTGGTGCTTACCAATGGTGAAAGTGTTTCTGATGTTGTAGTGGGAGATCATTTTGCATCCAGTGATCACCAGATGGTGTGGTTCAGTATTAGGACTAGGGCTGTTAGAATCCATTCCAAGGTGAGGATCTTAGACTTTAGGAAGACTAACTTTGCGAAGATGGGCCAATACCTCAGGGAGTCGTTAGTGGGATGGGAACAGCTGGGGGATGTAGAAAAACAGTGGGCAAAACTGAAATGGGGTATTTTAAAGGCAACCAACCTTTTTGTTAAAATGATAAATTTATTTATTTACATTCTCTTATATACCGTGCTATTCTGCATCAGTGAGGTTTACATTGAACAAACTGAAATTACATTGAAGAGGGCATTATAACTTGGAGATAACTATTTTACAGGGAAAATGGGCTATGGAGGGTTAAGTGGCTTGCCCAAGACCACAAGGAGCACCTGTGGGACTAGAAACCCCAGTCCTTCCGGCCCAAGGTTGCTGTCCTCTAGTTGGATTTGAACCTCCGAACCTCTCGGCCTGAAGTACCTTGTCCCAACCACTAGGCCACTCCTCCTAAAGGCAAAAGGAACAGGAGACCGCTATGGTTTTCGAAGGAAGTAGCTGAAAATGTGAAGAAAAAGAGGGAGGCCTTCATGAAATACAAGAGATCACAGAGAGAGGAAGACAGGCATCTGTATTTGGAAAAACTTAGAGAAGCCAGCAAAGTAGTCAAGAAGGCAAAGATTCAAAAGGAGGAGGAAATAGCCAATGCAATAAAATGGGGGGATAAGACATTTTACAGATATATTAGTGAGAAGAGGAAGGGCAAGAGTGGTATTGTGAGACTCAAGGGTGCGGGGGGGGGACTATGTAGAAGATGATAAGGATAAAGCGGAATTGCTTAACAAATATTTTTGTTCTGTGTTCACAGATGAAGAACCAGGAGCAGGACCTCAGAAAACACCCACAAATAAGAACAGAAGCGAGGGACATCTTGAACAATTTTCAGAAGACTGTGTTCATGAGAAACTAGCTCAACTTAAAGTAGACAAAGCGATGGGACCGGATGGGATACACCCTAGAATACTGAGGGAACTTGGGGATGTTCTAGCAACTCCACTGACTGACATTTCAATGCCTTGTTGGAGTCGGGAGTGGTGCCAAAGGACTGGAGAGAGGCTCATGTGGTGCCTTTACACAAAAGCGGAAGTAAGGATGTGGTTGAAAACTACAGGCCGGTTAGTTTAACTTCGGTGGTGAGTAAATTATTGGAAACACTGCTGAAAGAGAAAATAGTGAGGTTTCTGGAGTCCAGCAGGTTACAGGATCCGAGGCAGCATGGATTCACCAGAGGCAGGTCTTGTCAGACAAATCTGATTGATTTCTTTGACTGAGTGACCAGGGAGTTGGACCGAGAGAGAGCTCTAGATGTGGTGTATTTAGATTTCAGTAAAGCCTTTGACACTGTTCCTCACAGGCAACTTATAAACAAACTGAGCAACCTAGGGATGGACCCTAAAGTTACTGCTTGGGTTAGAAATTGGTTGGGTGGGAGGCGACAAAGAGTACAAGTAAATGGAGCTCACTCTAAGGAGAAGGATGTTACCAGTGGTGTGCCCCAGGGATCTGTCCTTGGTCCGATTCTTTTTAACATCTTTGTTAGTGATATAGCAGAAGGGCTGTCGGGTAAGGTTTGCCTCTTTGCGGATGATACCAAAATCTGCAATAGAGTAGACACCCAGGAAGGTGTAGATAACATGAGGAGGGATCTAGCTAAGCTTGAAGAATGGTCTAGAATTTGGCAGCTGGGATTTAATGTTAAAAAATGTAAGGTCATGCATTTGGGCTGCAGCAATCCAAGGGAGCAATACAGTATAGGAGGTAAAGTACTTTTGTCCACTAAAGAAGAGCGGGACCTAGGCGTGGTTGTGTCTGATGATCTTAAAGTAGCTAAACAGGTAGAAAAGGCGATGTCAAAAGCTAGAAGGATGCTTGAGTGCATACGGAGAGGAATGGCTAGCAGAAAAAAAGAGGTGATAATGCCTCTGTATAAGTCTTTGGTGCGACCTCATTTGGAGTATGGTGTGCAATTCTGGAGACCGCACCTTCAAAAGGATGTGAACAGGATGGAGTCGGTGCAGAGGGTTGCTACTAAAATGATTAATGGGCTTCATTATAAAGCATATGAGGACAGACTTAAGGATCTTAATATGTACACCTTAGAGGAAAGGTGGGATTGAGGTGATATGATTGAGATGTTTAAATACCTCCGTGGCATAAATGTTTAGGGAGAGAGCCTCTTTCAATTGAAAGCAAGTTCTGCTACGAGGGGACATGGGATGAGGGTGAAGGGAGATAGATTCAGGAGTGATATGCGGAAATTTCTTTACAGAAAGAGTAGTGGATCCATGGAATAGTCTCCCAGTGGAGGTGGTAGAGATGAGGACTGTAACTGAATTCAAAAAAGCATGGGACCAACACAGAGGATCTCTAAAGGTAAAAAGTGGACTGTTGTAGTTGTTGTTATGGAAGGACAGACTAGATAGGCCATGTGGTCTTTTTCTGTCATCATGTTTCTATGTCGATGTACATAAGAACATAAGAACATAAGATATGCCATACTGAGTCAGACCAAGGTCCATCAAGCCCAGTATTCTGTTTCCAACAGTGGCCAATCTAAGTCATATGTACCTAGCAGTTTCCCCAAGGGACACAGGTTCCACAATGCTTTTATTGGTTCAAGCATTGATATCCTGGGTCCCTTCTTAATAATGGTTTAAGGACCTTTCCTCCAGGAACTTGTCCAAACCTTTTTTAAACCCAGCTACACTAACAGCCTTTACTACATCCTCCGGTAACAAATTCCAGAGTTTGATTACTAGTTGAGTGAAAAAATATTTTCTTTTATTAGTCTTAAATAGTTTACCCTGTAGCTTCATTGCATGTCCCCTAGTCTTTCTATATTCTGATAAGGTAAACAATCGATCTACGTTTACCCGTTCCACTCCTTTCATTAATTTATAGACTTCTATCATATCTCCCCTCAGCTGTCTCTTTTCCAGGTTAAAGAGCCCTAACCTTTTTAGCCTTTCTTCATAGGAGTATCCTTCCATCCCCTTTACCATTTTGGTGACTCTTCTCTGAACCTTTTCTAAAATCGCTATATCCTTTTTAAGATACGGCGACCAGAATTGCACACAATATTCAAGGTGCGGTCTCACCATGGAACGATATAGAAGCATTATAATATCTTTTCTTTTATTTTCCAGTCCTTTCCTTATCATACCTAGCATTCTATTTGCTCTCTTGGCCGCTGCTGCACACTGGGCCGAGGGTTTTAACATGGTATCCACAATGACGCCTAAATCTTTTTCCTGGGTGGTAGTTCCTAATGTGGAACCTTGCATCGTGTAACCATAGTTTGGGTTGTTCTTCCCTAGGTGCATAACCTTGCACTTGTCCACATTAAATTTCATCTGCCCAGTCTTCCAATTTATCAAGATCCTCTTGCAATTTTCCACAATCCTCTTGGGTTTTAACAACTTTAAATAGTTTTGTGTCATCTGCAAATTTGATAACCTCACTCGTTATTCTACTTTCCAGGTCATTTATGAATATGTCAAAAAGCAGCGGACCCAGCACAGATCCCTGGGGTACACCACTATTCACCTTTCTCCATTGGGAAAATTGGCCATTTAGCCCTACCATCTTCTTTCTATCTTTTAACCAGTTCCTGATCCACAATAGTACACTGCCTCCTATCCCATGACTCTTTAGTTTTGCCAAAAGTCTCTGATGAGGGACCTTGTCAAAGGCTTTCTGAAAGTCCAGATACACAATATCAACCGACTCACCTTTGTCCACCTGATTATTCACTCCTTTAAAAAAACATAACGGATTAGTAAAAAAAGATCTTCCTTGTCTAAAGCCATGTTGGCTGTCTCCCATTAGGTCATGACTATCTACATGCTGAGTAATTTTATTCTTTATGATGGTTTCTACCATTTTTCCTGGTACTGACGTCAGGCTCACTGGTCTGTAGTTTCCAGGATCACCCCTGGAACCCTTTTTAAAAATTGGTGTTACATTGGCGATCCTCCAATCTTCAGGTATTAGAGATGACTTTAATGATAGTTCACAGATTACTAATAGCAGGTCTGCAATCTCATATTTCAACACCCTTGGATGTATACCATCCGGCCCAGGTGATTTGCTACTCTTCAGTTTATCTAATAGTTGTAATACATCTTCCCGATGTATCGATATTTCCTTCAATTCTTCCACACCTTTAAATACCACTTCAGTCATGGGTAACATCCCTACATCTTCCTCAGTAAAGACCAAAGCAAAGAATTCATTCAGTCTCTCCGCTATCGCCTTGTCGCCTCTTAGTGCTCCTTTAACCCCTTTATCATCTAATGGACCAACTGACTCTCTCACAGGTTTTTTGTTACGAATGTACTTGTATTTAAGTGGTGGCATGTAGTTTGTTGCGTTGGTATCTGGAATGTTAGGTCAAGGAGGTTCCCTCCTTGATGGGTGGGATCAGCTATAACTTGCTTGTAGTTGAGGTTAGACATTGCTTCTAGGAAGGTTTTGGTTATGGCGGGTTGTGTAGAAGCAAGATTGAGGTCGCCCAGCAACCAGTTAGGTTTGGAGGGGTCTTCTGGATTACATGCTAGGTCAATGATGACCGAGAGCTCATCTTATCCCGTACCTGGTGCTCTGTAAATGAGGTTAATGGTATTGAATTTACTGGTGATAGTTAGTGTGTTCAGGTGTTGTGTGCTCTTGGTAAGGCTAGTCTGGTATTGTAACGCTGATTTTGCAAGAATCAGTACACCTCCACCTCTTTTGTTTTCCCTGTTACAGGTGTAGATCAAAATGTTAGGAGGTGTAAGGTGGTTCAGTATGACGTTGTCAGATTCATAGATCCATGTTTCTGTGACCTTTAGTATGTCTAGATTGTGGGTAGTGATTAGGTCAGTGATTACAGGCCATTTATTACGGACCGAGCGCGCATTGATAAGGGCGCACCTAAGTTCTTGCTGATGTTTTGCATCAGTATGTTTTGTGGGGTTTGAGGTCTCTATAGATACATAAAGTAGGTGTGACTGTCTTCGGTGGTAGGGTTTGGTTGTCGGTGGTATTGGTTGTTGTATTGTTTACCGTTTGTGCTCTTTAGTGGTTGTATAGGGTTGCAGCCCTCTGCAGATACAACCAAATCGTAGAGTGTGCTGGCTAGAGTATAGATTAGGGCGAGAGTAAATAATGGGTATGCCATTTGTGCTTCCGATATAGGGTCCCACTACGTTAATGGGTGTTGCCTTGTGATGTTGTATGTGTTTTCTGGTGATGTTTTGTTGGCGCTGTCTCATGGTAGTAGGACTGTTTAGTAATTCAGTATAGTGTGGTGTAGTAGTTGGGGTGTTTAGCAATTCAGTTTAGCAGTTCAGTATAGCAAATCAGTATAGCAATTAGATTAGATTTTTCATAACCATTTTCCTCATTTTATCATAGTCTCCTTTTTGAAAGCTAATTGCTAGTGCAGTGGATTTTCTTGTTATCCTCCCTCCATTTAAATCAAATGTAATCATGTTATGATCGCTATTGCCAAGCAGCCCCAAAATAGTTAACTCAAGATTAAGCTTATGAACGTCATCATGGAAGGAGTTAGCAGAAAGCAAAGGAGGGGTAGGGGGTGGAGACACTTTGAGGAGAGAGTTGAGTGTTGCAAAGAGACAGTGAGGGTCAGAGGCAAAAGAGTTTGTCAAATGTTTCATAGTACTCTAGCTTGGTGAATGCTATGGCATATTGGGAGGTTAGAATGAATTTGTTTTTTTATGAATTTAGCATGGGCACAGGATTTAAGCCAAAGGCACTCAGCAAAACATGCACAGGAAGTGGATTTTGGAGGTCAGCCAAGGCTGAGGTACAGTTTACCTCACAGGGCATGGAATAAGAGGAGAAAGAACATCCAAGGCAGAAGACAGTATTGTGTCATAGGAAGAGACTGCCTCGTGAATAGACTCAGAGGACATAGTGGCTGAGAAAGCAGCAGAGAGACCTGTAGGTCAATAGCCTGAGTATTCCTAAATGTTAGTGGAGATGGGTGGAGACTGGGGTGGGAGTGGCTAAGAGTGGAAGTTAGAAGAGGATGATCAGATAGGGGAAGAGCTGAGGTGGAGAAGCTTGAGGGTTAGCAGCCAGAGAAAAACACAAGGTTGAGGCAGTGACCATGCTGGTGAGTAGGGACAGTAGAACATAGCTGGTGGCCAAATGACGAGGTTAAGGCATAAGAGTCAAAGGGTCATCAACAAGAATGTTAAAGTATACAACAATGAGGAACGGGGAAAATGGTTCAAGAAAAAAGTAAAGCCAAGAGCAGGGTCAGCGCCATACAGTAAGCATGGTAAGTGCAATAGGGGGCGCCGATGTTTGAGGGCAGCTGCAGAGCTGGAAAGTTAGTGCTCCTCAGGGGCACACACATGCTGTACCCTGTGGCACGCTGAGTTTCAATCCCAGAGTGCCTTGGGCAGCTATCAAGTTACCTGCTCGCTAACACTGCTGCTCTTGAAGATCCGACACTACCCAATGAGTATGACGGGGGGGGGGGGGGGGGGGGTTACCAATGTTTGAGGAGACAGTGCAAACTCCAGGGCAACTGCAGAGCCAGAAATGGAAATTTACACCCCACGAGTGCACACATGCCTCCCCCCCCCTCCCCAGGGCACGCTGGATCCCAAAGCAAGTGCATTGACTGGCTGAACACATTCCCTTCTCACCATTGCCAATGTTGCCTGCCTGCTACTGGTACAGTGTTTGCTGCTCCATCCGATCTTATCAAGTCCCACGTGAGAAGGGCTATAGGGGCAACTTGGGTTTACTGGTTTCCTTGGGGGAGATGGTCCCTGGTTCCCAGTCCAAGGCTGGAATTTTTTTATGGCCTGTTCCGAGGTGGAGGGAGCTGTTTAGTTCTACCTCGAGTTTGTTTGCGGAAAACAATTAAGGTGCAAACTTGAGCTTTTTATGTGTTGGTGCTGTGGAACGAGTTGTCAACTTTTTCTGAGGCAATTGGACTATCTGTAGCAATTCAGGAAGGTTTTGAAAACTTAGTTGGTAAATCAGATTGGATGACATGGGGGTTGCCTGAGTATAGTTCTCAAATGCTCAGGTCTCTGTTGTATTTTAATTCAGTGCTGCTGACTAGCTTCTGACTTCCAATAAAACCTGCACTAGACTCTGGCGCTAAAGCTCTAGTTCATGGTTTCCAAACAGATTTAGTGCAGGGGTTTTCCGCAGCCATGTTGTAAGCAGACAGTATGCAAATGAGCTGGACACAAGTCTGCGCTAAACTGGGAGAAGAAGCCAGGCACAAGCGCAGAGGTATTTACCAGCAGTACCTGTATCCTGTGCATAAAGGCGCCTGTGTACATGTGCTGGGATGTGCCATGGTGCATAACAGCTGTATCATTCTACACTGATATTATTTATTTATTTATTTGTTGTTGTGTTGTTAAGTGCCATCGAGTTGGTGTTGACTCATGGCGACCCTCTGGATAGTTGTCCGAAATTATGTTCGGCCTTCAGTCAGGCGGCTCATTGTTGACAGACTGGTACCCGTAGCTGCTGTTATTGTATCGATCCATCTCATTGCTGGCCTTCCTCTTTTGCATTGACCTTCTATCTTGCCAAGCATGATGTCTTTCTCTAATGATCGCATGATGTGTCAAAAGTATGAAAGTTGAAGTTTTGTTATCTGAGCTTCCAAAGAAAGCTTAGGTTTGATCTCCTCTAGTACTAACTGGTTTGTTCTTCTGGCACTCCATGGTATACACAGTATTCGCTGCCAGCAGCATAATTCAAAGGCATCAATTTTCTTCCTGTCTGTCTTTTTCACTGTCCAGCTTTCACATCCATATGATGTTATTGAAAATACCATGGCTTGAGCAAGTCAAATCTTTGAATGGAGAGAAACATCTCTGCTCCTGAGAATCATATCTAGGTCTTTCATAGCCATTCTCCCAAGAGCAATGTGTCGTCTGATTTCTTGACTGCTTGTTGCTTCTTTATTGATAGTTGATCCAAGTTGAAGTTGTTCACGATTTCAATGTCTTCTCCTTCAATGATAAACCTGTTGATTTTGCCAGTTGTCATGATCTTTGTCTTCTTTACATTAAGGTGAAGGCTCATTTTGAGACTATGTTCTTTGATTGTGAGAAACAAATGTTTCAGATCATCTTCGCTTTCAGCCAGTAATGTGGTATCATTAGCATAGCGAAGGTTGTTGATGAGTCTTCCACCAATTTTCACCCCTCTGTCGTCTTCATACAATCTTGCTTCTCTGATGATTTGTTCTGCATATAAATTAAACAGGTAGGGAGAAAGTATGCAGCCTTGTCTTACACCTTTGCTTATTTTAAACCATTCTGTTTCTCCTTGTTCCATTCAAACTGTTGCTTCTTGATCAATATACAGATTGTGCAAGAGAACGATCAGGTGTTCTGGTATACCCATGCTTCTTAATGCTTTATTTATTTAGCTTAGTTTATAAATCACTTTTCACCAGGTCAAAGCAGTTTCCAGAGAACAGAGTGGAGTGGAGGAGTGGCCTAGTGGTTGGGGCAAGGTACTTTGGGCCAGAAGGTCAGGGGTTCAAATCCCACTAGAGAACAGCAACCTTGGGCCAGAAGGACTGGGGTTTCTAGTCCCACAGGTGCTCCTTTTGGTCTTGGGCAAGCCACTTAACCCTCCATAGCCCATGCTTCCTGTCAAATAGTTATCTCCAAGTTATAATATCCTGTTCAAGGTAAACCACACTGATGCAGAATAGCATGGTATATAAGAGAATGTAAATAAATAAACAGAACATCTTACAGAAAACATATGTTCTACAAGGAACGGCATAACAATTGAAACAGTTCAACATTTTGCTAACAAAATATACAAAGTGTTATAATCTGTGGTGTTGTATATGAGGTGTGACATAAAAGAAACGAGACTGTCCCATAAATGTTTTATTACAAAATCTACAGAGAAATTATGCATTGTCACCTTCAAAGTAATCCCCCCCACCCCGAGTTAATGCACTTCTGCATTCGCTTCTGCCACTTACGGAAGCACTCAGTAAAGTCCTTCTCCTTGAGGTCCCTCAGCTCCCTCATCACAGTGGCCTTGATCTCTTCTACAGATGCAAAATGAGTTCCTTTGAGCACAATCTTCAGTCTGGGGAAGAGCCAGAAGTTGCACGGTATGAGATCTGGGGAATAAGGAGGGTGGTCGAGAGCTGTGACCTGTTTGTTGGCCAAGAACTGCCTCACACTGAGCGTGGTGTGTGCAGGTGCGTTGCTGTGGTGGAGCAGCCATGACTTGTTTCTCCACAGAGCCCACCTGTTGCGCTGAACCCGGTCATGGAGGCGATTGTGGACCTGCTGGTAGAAGTGCTGGTTGACTGTCTGACCCTCAGGCACAAACTCATGATGGACCACTCCCTTCTGGTCGAAGAATGCGATCAGCATGACCTTGATACTTGATTTGGATATGTGTGCCTTCTTGGGTCTGGGTGACAGTTGAGTCTTCCACTGCAGGCTCTGTCTCTTGCTTTGAAGGACGTACTGGAAGACCCAAGCCTCGTCTCTTGTGATGACTCGGCCAACGAACTCTGGATCTTCTCCGATCTTCTCTAGCAAGTCTCGACAAACACTGACCAGGTGCTCCTTCTGGTTGTCTGATAAAAGCTTGGGCACCATCTTGGCTCACACCTTCCGCATCCCCAGCTCCTGCACCAAGATGGTCTGCACTGACTCCCTGTTCAGGCTGAGCTCCTCAGCTATCATCCATACTATCAATCTGTGATCACTCTGCACCAGCTGGTTCACTCTGTCAATGTTCTCAGCCGTCTTTGTCGTGGAAGGGCGTCCTGACTTGGGGTCATCCTCCACCTCCTCACGGCCAGTCTTGAAGCATTTGTGCCACTCAAAGACTCGCGGCCTTGACATTGCATCTTCTCCATAAGTCTGTTGGAGAAGTTGGAGACACTCAGTTGGGCCCTTCTCCAACTTAACCAGAAATTTCAAGTTGATTCTTTGCTCCATATTTCTGCCACCTCCAGTTGCGTGACAAAGCGATGGAGCAGTTTGCTACAAAAAAACCTGAAAAAGAAAAACAGAGTGAGAGAGATGAAAAATATTACAGCAGAAAAGTGGTGAGATGTTGCACAACACAGTGACATAAGCGGTTAGCCAATTGGCATTGAGTCATGGGTGTGGCTGCCACAATCTCGTTTCTTTTTTGTCATACCTCTACAAACATGGAGTTAAATGGTGAATTCAAAGAGCTATTTAGAATTGTGAATCTGCTTTGGTTGCGTTATGTTGATAGAAACATAGAAATATGACGACAGAAAAAGACCACATGGCCTATCTAGTCTGTACTTCCATAACAACTACAACAGTCCCCTTTTTACCTTTAGAGATCCTCTGTGCTTGTCCCATGCTTTTTTAAATTCAGTTACTGTCCTCATCTCTACCACTTCCACTGGGAGACTATTCCATTGATACACTACTCTTTCCGTAAAGAAATATTTCCGCATATCACTCCTGAATTATCTCCCTTCACCCTCATCCCATGTCCCCTCGTAGCAGAACTTGCTTTCAATTGAAAGAGGCTCTCTCCCTGAACATTTATGCCACGGAGGTATTTAAACATCTCAATCATATCACCTCTATCCTGCCTTTCCTCTAAGGTGTACATATTAAGATCCTTCAGTCTGTCCTCATATGCTTTATAATGAAGACCACTAATCAAACTCATACACAACCTAGCGCCATCATTCCTTTCAACCCTTGTCAGCACGCAACCAACCAACAGAGATAGGAGAACTATCAACTCAGGCACACTACAAGTTCCTAATAACATCAGATCAGTAAAAGCCAGTACTAGCCGCAGAGCATTCTCATTCTCTGCCCCAACCATCTGGAATCGACTACCATACGAACTACAAACAATTAAAGACATTAATGCTTTCCAATGTCACTACAACCAGATGTAAACCACAGCGGACCACCACATAAAACAAACGAAACATGAATCTGATATGTAGAAATATTCTCTGTAAATATGTAAAAGTGTAAAAATGTAAAGCCTAGCCATTAAGTCCTTAATTCTGTGTGATGTGCCATACCCTCTAATCTATGTGTATATTTGCCCAAATTTTCTGTCTTGATTTGACAAACTCCCAAATTTGTAATCAAACCGCTACTGATCGCTGGAAGTAGCGGTATATAAGTGTATACTAAATAAGTAAATAAAATAATCATTTTAGTAGTCACCCTCTGCACTGACTCCATCCTGTTCACATCCTTTTGAAGGTGCGGTCTCCAGAATTGCACACTATACTCCAAATGAGGTCGCACCAAAGACTTATACAGAGGCATTATCACCTCCTTTTTTCTGCTAGCCATTCCTCTCCGTATGCACCCAAGCATCCTTCTAGCTTTTGCCGTCACCTTTTCTACCTGTTTAGCTACTTTAAGATCATCAGACACAATCACGCCTAGGTCCCACTCTTCTTTAGTGGACAAAAGTACTTCACCGCCTATACTATATTGCTCCCTTGGATTGATGCAACCCAAATGCATGACCTTACATTTTTTAACATTAAATCCCAGCTGCAAAATTCTAGACCATTTTTCAAGCTTAGCTAGATCCCTCCTCATGTTTCTGGGTGTCTACTCTATTGCAGATTTTGGTATCATCTGCAAAGAGGCAAACCTTACCTGAAAGCCCTTCTGCTATATCACTAACAAAGATGTTAAAAAGAATCAGACCAAGGACAGATCCCTGGGGCATACCACCGATAACATCCTTCTCCTCAGAGTGAGCTACATTTGCTTGTACTCTTTGTCGCCTCCCACCCAACCAATTTCTAACACAAGCAGTAACTTTAGGGTCCATCCCTAAGGTGCTCAATTTGTTTATAAGTCGCCTGTGAGGAACAGTGTCAAAGGCCTAACTGAAATCTAAATACACCACATCTAGGGCTATCCCTCAGTCCAACTCCCTGGTCACCCAGTCAAAGAAATCAATTAGATTTGTCTGACAAGACCTGCCTCTGGTGAATCCATGCTGCCTCGGATCCTGTAATCCGCTGGACTCTAGAAACCTCACTATTTTCTCTTTCAGCAGCATTTCCAATAATTTACTCACCACCGAAGTTAAACTAACCAGCCTGTAGTTTTCAACCACATCCTTACTTCCGCTTTTGTTTAAAGGCACCACATGAGCCTCTCTCCAGTCCTTTGGCACCACTCCCGACTCCAACGAGGCATTGAAAAGGTCAGTCAGTGGAGCTGCTAGAACGTCCCCAAGTTCCCTCAGTATTCTCGGGTGCATCCCATCCGGTCCCATCGCTTTGTCTATTTTAAGTTGAGATAGTTTCTCACGAACACAGTCTTTTGAAAATTGTTCAAGATGTCCTTTGCTTCTGTTCCTATTTGTGGGTGGTTTCTGAGGTCCTGCTCCTGGTTCTTCATCTGTGAACACAGAACAAAAATATTTATTAAGCAATTCCGCTTTATCCTTATCAGCTTCTACATATTCCTCCCCTGCACCCTTGAGTCTGACAATACCACTCTTGCCCTTCCTCTTCTCACTAATATATCTGAAAAATGTCTTATCCCCTCATTTTATTGCATTGGCTATTTCCTCCTCCTTTTGAATCTTTGCCTTCTTGACTACTTTGCTAGCTTCTCTAAGTTTTTCCAAATACAGATGCCTGTCTTCCTCTCTCTGTGATCTCTTGTATTTCATGAAGGCCTCCCTCTTTTTCTTCACTTTTTCAGCTACCTCTTTCAAAAACCATAGTGGTCTCCTTTTCCTTTTACCTTTATTTACCATTTTAACAAAAAGGTTGGTTGCCCTTAAAATATCCCCTTTCAGTTTTCCCCACTGTTTTTCTACATCCCACAGCTGTTCCCATCCAACTAACGACTCCCTGAGGTATTGGCCCATCTTCGCAAAGTTAGTCTTCCTAAAGTCTAAGATCCTCGCCTTTGAATGGATTCTAACAGCCCTAGTCCTAATACTGAATCACACCATCTAGTGATCACTGGATGCAAAATGATCTTCCACTACAACATCAGAAACACTTTCACCATTGGTAAGCACCAAGTCCAGTATGGCCCCTTCACGTGTGGGGTCTGTTACCAATTGCCTGAATAGTTCTCCCTGTAGAGAATCCAGGATCTCCTTACTTATATATGATACTGCAGCAGGAATGTGCCAATCAACATCTGGCATATTGAAATCTCCTATCAGTAGCACTTCCCCTTTCCTAGCAATGCTGCGCATGTCTTCAATTAACTCTCTGTCCACATATTCCTCTTGTGAGGGAGGTCTGTATATCACACCAATGTAAATATATTTCTCTTTCCCTCTTTCTAGTTTAACCCACAATGCCTCCCCTCTCCCTTTTAAGCTCTGTAATTCCAAAGCTTTAATAGTAGTTTTTACATATAGTGCCACTCCTCCTCCCCTACTTCCTACCCTGTCCTTTCTGAATAAAGTATAGCCAGGTATAGTTACATCCCAATCATGGTTTTCTGTGAACCATGTTTCTGTAACTGCCACTAAATCCAAGTCAGCCACTCCCACCAAAGCTTCAACATCAGGGATCTTAGTTCCCATGCTACGGGCATTTATACACATTGCTTTCCATATGTTACCCTTGTTACATTAAATAACTTTAAGGAAATGGGTATCACCTACCTGGGGGCTTTCACTTACCTGGGGGCTTTCTTCACCCATCCCCAACGAATCTAGTTTAAAGCCCTCTTCAATAAATTAGTCAGTCTACTACTGAAGACACGTTGACCTTTCTTGGACAGATGGATGCCATCTCTGCTCTGCAACCTTTGGATCAGCATCCCATGGTCTAGGAAACCAAAATGCTCTTGATGACACCATCCACGCAGCCATGCATTCATCTCCAGGATGCGAGCCTCTCTGCCTTGGCCTTTACCCTCAACAGGGAGGATTGAAGAAAACACCACCTGTGCACCTAACTGCTTCACCCTCTGTCCCAGAGCCATGAAGTCACTTTTGATACGTTCTGAGATATACCTGGCAGTATCATTTGTTCCAACATGGATTAGCAACATTGGGTAATAGTCAGTAGGCTTGATGAGTCTCGGCAAACTCTCTGTAACATCTTGGATTTGGGCACCAGGCAGACAGCATACCTCTCTGGACATCAAGTGTAGTCGGCAGATGGACGCCTCAGTACCCCTCAGAAGAGAATCTCCAACCACCACTACCCTTCATTTCCTTGTGGTCACTGATTCTGCAACTTTGGGGTACTTGAGCTCTGGTTCTTCCCTTTCCAGGGATGCTTTCACCTCCTCCATTTCCAGGGCTGCATAATGGTTCTTCAATTCAAGGGCTGGAGAAGTTGGATTGGTGATTTTTCAGGCCCTGGTGACTTGTGTCCAACCATCGACATTCTGTTGGCACCCATCTTCTCCTCTGCTGGAGAGCTTGGTTGCTGCAAGAAGCATCTCATCTATGTACTTCTCACTGTCTTGAATGCTCCTCAGCCTTGCCACCTCCTCTCTGAGTTCTTCCACTTGTTTCCTCAGAGCTTCAGCATGCAGGCACCCTGCACATGGAACCGGTCCTTCAACTGGCATTAGGACCTCTGTCTGGACCGAGGCAGAAGCTGTAACAGGGGCAACAGCTTTAGCGATATGATTTTTCCCAGCCATTGTACTGTTCGTGGAGCTTAGGTATCTGTTAAAGCAAAGAGAGAGATCTACCAAGTACCAGCCGGTTTCCCAGCTGTCCTTTCAGAGAAAAAGCAGTTAAATCTCCTTAATTATATTCAAAATGTGCTGGTCCAATTCTCTGTGCTTTGTCAAATGGGGAGGTGCCCTATAAATCAAGACTACTCGCTAGGGGTGGGTGGGAGTCGGGGTGGGTAGGGAGGGAACTAAAACCTGATTAGGTGTTAGCAGTTCCCAAAGCTGAGGAGGTTACTGGAGTTCAACCACCTACTGTGCTGAAGGAAAGTCCCACTAAAGCACCAAAAAGAAAGTAACCTTGCTTTAAAAATGTACAAAAAACCCTTTTAAGAGCTCCCGGTCAGAGAGCTAACAATTTAATATAATAAAACAAACCCTTAAATCCTTACTGTTGGTTGATCTGGAGAGCTCCTGTAGGAAAGCCTGAAGAGGGCAGAGCACTTGAGCCTTTTATGCAGGCCCTCAGCTGCTCTCAGGTAATCAGTCCCACTAACTCCTGATTAGGTGTTAGCAGTTCCCAAAGCTGAAGATGTTACTGGAGTTCAACCACCTACTGTGCTCAAGGAAAGTCCCACTAAAGCACCAAAAAGAAAGTAACCTTGCTTTAAAAATATACAAAAAACCCTTTTAAGAGCTCCCACTCAGAGAGCTAACAATTTAATATAATAAAACAAACCCTTAAATCCTTACTGTTGGTTGATCTGGAGAGCTCCTGTAGGAAAGCCTGAACAGGGCAGGGCACTGGAGCCTTTTATGCAGGCCCTCAGCTGCTCTCAGGTAATCAGGCCCACTAACTCCTGATTGATGATGGGGCTTAGGTGGAAGAAGCAAAGTGTTTGGTGAATAGGTGGATTTTCATGTGTTTGTGCAAGGTAGAGATACTGGTGATATTTCTCAGTGTGTCAGGAAGAGAGTTCCATAGAGAGGGAGCGTAGAGCTCAAATGTTTTGTGGCATGTTTGTTGGTTGTATTTATGTTTGGATTGCAGTATGTTGAGTTTCTTGATTGTAGTATGTCTTCGGGAACCCCTGAGCTCTTATGCACTACATACAGGATCATTTCAGCAAAGGTACATACATTGTTCCAGCACACAGCATCTGTTCTTTTTTCCTCAGGCCTCACTTCAACAAACCTGTGGGGATTATCCACTCACAAATGTCTTGCTCAGCACTGACTGCAGATACCGTATGTCCCGTCTGACCAGGCATTAAAGTCATAGCCTTGAGCTCCACGCGCGTTTCTGCATCTGGGTGGCATTGCTAATTGCTTCATTCCCATCTATTTTGAATGTTTTTAAATGTGCTGTGTGCTGCTGTTAACAGAAGCATCAATGTCATGGTTAGGCTTTTGGCAAATGCCTTCCTGTATTCTGCACTGATGCTAGCGCAGAAACATTGTGCTTAAACAATGCATCGATACTCACGATAGCAGTAGTACCCTTTTCTGCATCGGTCCCAAAGTTTGCAATTATGCTAGATCAGTGGTTCCCAAACCTATCAAGGAATATGCAGGAGGTAGATCTGTAGGCAGTGGAGTCAGTGTATGCAAATATCTCTCATGAATATTTATAGTAACATAGTATATGATGGCAGAAAAAGACCAGTATGGTCCATCTAGTCTGCCCAGCAAGGCGGCAAAGGTAGGTGCACCTGCTGATGCTCCATGCAGGTCACCCTTCCCCATGCCTGTTTTTAGGAGTGTACCCACTGCTCCGTGTAGGTCACCCCTATTTGTTGAGATATAAGAGAGAGCTATGTTTATTTTGATTTTATCCTGTTGCTGTAAAGGGATCCACTGTGTCTGTCCCATGCCATTTTGAATTCTGTCACTGTATTTGCCCCCAACACTTCCATCGGGAGGGCATTCCAAGCATCCACCACCCTTTCAGTGAAAAAGTATTTCCTGACATTGCCTTTCAATTTACCCCCTTGCAGCTTGCCACCCACCCACTCCCTGGACCTTGAGGGTTAAGGGAGGGGCTGGCCTTGAATGCCCTTTAGGGTTAAGTTTGTAGTTGTGTAGGTGCTCAAGTAGTAAGGCAAGGCAAAGAAAATTTCTTTTGTGAGGTTTATTTCTCCCGCTCCGGAGTTCAAATGCAGCAGACGTAAATGAAATAATGTAGCACAAAACAAGGCTGAGAAACTTAACTAAACAAGGCTTTTTACTGCTTGGCTAAATGTCCATTACTGATCACATTCGGTTGTCATGTGACCTCCTTTCAGTAACGTAACAGAAAACTCTGGTAACAGCAATGCTCCTGAATTGCACAGAATATGCTTTCACTTATTCTCTTCACATAAGTTTCTTTTGCATAGCAATCAGTGAGGTAACGTTGTTATATTCTTTCATAAAACATTGGCAAGCATATCACTTAAATGTCCTTTTGAATCACACATGTAGAGCAGTCCATTGGGACTTCCTGCTCTGTAGATGGCAGAGAAATTAAAGGCATTTCTTCCTCACAGCTGCTCATAGGCTTTGCTACGTCATGAGGAGAAACTGCTCTACTTTTAAGGAACTCCCTGAATTCAGTGAGAAGTAATTCAGCCTGTGTATTTTCTGAGCTAGGCTGAGAATATCCTTCTTCAGGTAAATGCTTGTTTAATGTTCTTATCTCTTGGCAATTATCAGTGCTTTTACTTGGACAACAGTTCAGCGTGTAAGCATTTCCCTTCCCCCACCTATCTCCAAATGAAAGTGCAGGGTAAAACGATTCAGCTGTACTTGGAGAGTCTCTCAGAGTGTTAAAAGGAAAACAGTCAGGCTTCTCTTGGCTTAACCAATTACTATCAAACTTTCTGCCTTTGTTCTGTCTTTCACAATTAAAGTTCACTCTTTCTGGCTTCCCACTGTTAAGCTTGCTAGCCGTTCCAAACCCACCAGATACCTTGTGCTGGGGCTTTTTCCAGGGTAATTCTTTCTCCCTCTGCCTCCTGTTCCAAGGTTCTGCTTGGTCCTTTAAACTCCTGAGCTGTAGCCTTGGGTCTCTCAGTGCCTTTGAATTCTTCTGGTAACAGAAGTCTTTCTCTGCCCCTGAGTCTCCCAGCTCCCGTCTGCTCCTTCGTGGATCACAGTTGCTTAGTGGTTCTCTCTCCAACGGTTCCTGTTCCTGGTCATCTGACCCGTCCTCGTCCAGGTGCTTGTGTCCTGACTCCTCCTCTTCGTCTTGCTCCTGGTGCTCGTGCTCCTCTAACTGTTTCTGTTTCTCAGTTCTTAACAAGCTGGCTGAGTACTGCACTGCCCGTCTCCTTTTTGGGCGTGCCCAATCAGGGACTTGGCTTCTCTCCTGCCTTGAGGTGAGGTGTGGTTCCTGATTAGCTCTGTGTTTTTTTCTCTCATAAGAGAAAATCCTGCATTCCCTTGCAGTACCAGTTCTCTCCACCGGATCACTATCAGTTTCCATTGCTTCATAAGAGTCTCCTACGTCACAAGCTTCATGTTATGCCCTCTAGTTTTACAGCTTCCCTGTCTTTGGAAGAGGTTTGTTTGTTCATTATTTCTCTTTAAGTATTTAAAGGTCTGAATCATATCTCCCCTGTTCCTCCTCTCCTCCAGGTCTTCAAGTTTCATTTCATAAGTTTTCTGATGCAGGCTCCAAATCATTTTGATCACCTTCCTCTGAACCATTTTGTCTTTTTATATCTTTTGCGAGATATGGTCTCCAAAACTGAACACAATATTCCAAATGCGGCCTTACCAGTGACTTGTACAGTGGCATTAATACCTCTTACTTTCTGCTGGTAATTCCCTTCGGTATGCAACCCATCATCCTTCTGGCTTTTGCCACTGCCTTGTCACACTGTTTCGCCACTTTGAGATCCTCAGAAACATTAACTACAAGGTCCTTCTCCTGGTCTGTGCACACCAACTTCTCACCCCCTATTGCATATAGTTCCCTTGGATTTCTGCATCCCAAGTGCATGACACTGCACTTCACATTAAATCTTACTGCCAAGCATTAGACCATTCTTCCAGCTTTTGCAGATCTTTCCTCATATTCTCCACTCCCTCAGAGGAGTCCACTTTGTTGAAAACTTTTGTGTCATTTGCAAAAAGGCAGACTTTTCCTTTCAGTTCTTCAGCAATTTCACTTACAAATACATTGAACAGCACCAGCACTGTGTTTTTTCTGAAAACTCAATTGGCTGGGGAACCCTCCCAGGACAGGTTTGGGAACCACTGTTGTTGACAACTTTTATGTATTATGTATGTTGCAGGAAGATTTTGATAGGGTGGGCTAAATATCAATCTAACTGAACTGAAATGAAAGAAGGAAGCTTCTTGTTCAAAAAAATGTATTCTTCAACTTCCTGGTTACATCTGTTGAGTAAATTTCCACATAAAGTCTGAAGTCAATGAGTTCCAAATGTTGCCTGAAAACCTATTGGCATATCAGAAAATGGCATAAGAATAATACAAGCTCTATCTATATAATTTCCTGAGAAAGAGTTAAGAGAATGGTCAATTATTCTCCGGGGAAAAACCTCCTCTAAGTTTCTATTGCCTTTAGACTTCAAAGATCAGGATCATATTAGAGATGAGCAGCAGACATTCTGTACCATCAGCTACAGAACAGAAAAGCTTTGGGGGTTATTTTAGAAGCCCTATTCGAGCTTGGGACATCTGAAAACAGGCATAGAAATGTTAAAAGCATGGAGATGTCCCCAGAGCCATTCGAGAAGCTGGGTAAAAAATCATCCCTGGGGCAAGGTCGTCCAAGCAGTAATGGGGGCTTGGTGTAGGCATGTCTGGGATGTTCTCAAGAACCAGGAAATCCTTATTATGTCAGTAGCATCCTGCGCATGCCGAGCCATGTCCAGAATTAAACCTGCTCCAGGATGTGTAGAAAGAGAACATAAGAACATAAGAAATGCCATACTGGGTCAGACCGAGGTCCATCAAGCCCAGTATCCTGTTTCCAACAGTGGCCAATCTAGGTCATACGTACCTAGCAGTTTCCCCAAAAGACACAGGTTCTGCAGTGCTTGTACTAGGCCAAGCATTGATATCCTGGGTCCCTTTTTAATAGTGGTTTATGGACCTTTCCTCCAGGAACTTGTCCAAACCTTTTTTAAACCCAGCTATACTAACAGCCCTTACTACATCCTCCGGTAACAGATTCCAGAGTTTGATTACACGTTGAGAGAAGAAATATTTTCTCCTATTTGTCTTAAATAGTTTACCCTGTAGCTTCATTACATGCCCCCTAGTCCTTCTATATTCTGATAGCGTAAACAATTTATCCACGTTTATCCGTTCCACTCCATTCATTAATTTATACACCTCTATCATATCTCCCCTCAGCCGCCTCTTTTCTAGGTTAAAGAGCCCTAACCTTTTTAGCCTCTCTTCATAGGAGTAGCCTTCCATCCCCTTCACCAATTTGGTGGCTCTTCTCTGTACTTTTTCTAATAACTCTATGTCCTTTTTAAGATACGGTGACCAGAATTGCACACAATATTCAAGGTGCGGTCGTACCATGGAGCGATACAGAGGCATTATAATATCCTTTGTTTTATTCTCCATCCCTTTCCTTATGATACCTAGCATTCTATTTGCTTTCTTGGCCGCCGCTGCACACTGGGCGGAGGGTTTTAACATGTTATCCACGATGACTCCTAAATCTTTTTCCTGGGTGGTGGTTTCTAATGTGGAGCCTTGCATCTTGTAACTATAGTGGGTACACTCTTATCCCATGAATTCTCCATGTTGGCCATGAACACAGATGTTTTCATGCAAACTAGCAGGAGATAGACATCCCTGCCTCAAATGTTCGTCTATGTTTCTCAAACTAGCCCAAATCAGGTTGGAGAAGTAGCCTTACAGTTAGAGCACTGGCTTGGGAAACAAGCAATCAGAGTTCAATTCCCACTAGCACTTCTTGTGGGAATCAATGTCCCTGTTTAATATACAGTACAAAGTTTAAGTTCCAATGTCAACCACTTTAACTGAAATGATAAAGGATGACCATTCTAATGAACACACTCATCATCAGAACCCAAGAGAAAAATTCAGGATACATCCTGATCTTCCTAGATATATCAGCGGCCTTTGACACAATCTCCCACGAAATCCTCATACGCAGACTACAAACAATTGGAATCAAAGACACTGTACTCCAATGGTTCAGATCCTACTTAACCAACAGACAGCAACGGATCCGCACCTTCTCCACAACCTCGCCCTCCTACCAACAACTACAAGGAGTACCCCAAGGATCCACCCTATCGGCCATGTTGTTCAACATATATCTCCGTCCACTATGCTCAATCATACGCACCCACAACATCAACTTCCACATCTACGCAGACGACATAATGCTCTACGCACCAATTACAACCACCAACCCAAAAACGACCAGCTATCAGCCTGCTTCAACGACGTGGCCAACTGGCTACAGGAGAACAATCTATCCATCAACATAAAGAAAACCGAAGCCCTAATAGTAACAAAAGAACCCGACTTCAAACCACCTACCCACCTCAACATGGGAACCACGCAAATCCAAATCCAGCCTCAAATAAGATATCTAGGCGTCATCATTGACCAAGCTCTCACCTTTAAACAACCAATCAACAAAACCGCTGGGATGATATTCCACAAAGCCAAAACTGTTCAACGCCTCCGGCCCCTCCTAGAACCTCACGATTTCAGGACAGTAATGCAAGCTGTGACAATCCCTCATCTGGATTTCTGCAACATAATCTATCATGGACTTCCTGCCTCACACACCAATTCCCTCCGTACTGCCTTAAATACTACAGCAAGGATTATTCAGAATGCAAAAAAACGGGAGCACATCACCCCAATCCTAAGAGACCTTCACCTCCTTCCAGTACAAGCAAGAATCAAGTACAAAGGAGGTGGAGGAGTGGCCTAGTGGTTGGGGCAAGGTACTTCAGGCCGGAAGGTCGGGGGTTCAAATCCCACTAGAGGACAGCAACCTTGGGCCGGAAGGACTGGGGTTTCTAGTCCCACAGGTGCTCCTTGTGGTCTTGGGCAAGCCACTTAACCCTCCATAGCCCATGTTCCCTGTAAAATAGTTCTCTGTGTGCTGTGCTTTCCTGTCTAATCAATGTGTTTATACCTCAAAAATTTCCTGTCATGATTTGACAATTTCCAATCTGTAATCAAACCGCTGCTGATCGCTGGAAGTAGCGGTATACAAATGTATACTAAATAAATAAAATAAATAAATAAAATAAAATCTTACTCATCCACAAAACTATCCACCAAACACGGAACACCTCACTCCACTCATTACTGCCTCGACCATCCCACAACAGATCAACCAGACATTCCTCCAATAACTCCATCGTTGTCCCCCACAAAAGAACCAAATCCACACAACGGACCTGCAACAGAGCATTCGAACTTTATGCTCCATCCCTCTGGAACTCTCTACCAAACCACATCAGGAACAACGCTGACATCACATCATTCAAGAAACAGCTGAAGACAATTCTATTCCGTGAACATCTCTGAACAGAAACACCACCATGACTTAATACTTAGATTCAGCAGAAGTATACATGTCCATGTCTACCCAAATCATTAATTGTTGACCTTGGTGATGGCCCCACCCTAAAAAATTACCCCATCCTATGTTATATGTTACACCGCTTTGACCCGGTGAAAAGCGGGATATAAATGCAGTTAAATAAATAAATAAATAAATAAATAAAGTGGTATAAAAATCCTGTTAAATAAATAAAAAAGACATCCCCAGCATTTTCTTGGATATCCCAGATTGCATTTGGATGTCCTTTCTAAAATGTGCCTTTATATCTGTATATGTCAAGAATAACAGCGGGAATGGTACTGAGAGTTTGGAAAGGTATTTGGCCATCTATATTATTGTTAAGTGCCATCGAGTAGGTGTCGACTCCTGGCGACCCTCTGGATAGTTGAACTAAACTTTGTTCAGTCTTCAGCCAAGCAGCTCAGTATTGATAGAATGGTACCCATAGCTGCTGTTATTGTATCTATCCATCTCTTTGCCGGCCTTCCTTTTTTATGGTGACCTTCTACCTTGCCAAACATTATGTCTTTCTCTAATGATCTTTGCATGATATGTCCAAAGTATGAAAGTTGAAGTCTTGTCATCTGAGCTTCTAAGGAAAGCTTAGGTTTGATCTCTTCTACTACTGACTGGTTTGTTCTTCGGGCAGTCCACGGTATACACAGTATTCGTCGCCAGCACCATAATTCAAAGACATCAATTTTCTTCCTGTCTATCTTTTTCACTGTGTAACTTTTGCATCCTTATGACGTTGCTGAACATACCATAGCCTGGACAAATCAAATCTTTGTATGGAGACATCTCTGCTCTTGAGGATCTTGTCTAAGTCCTTCATAGCCAATCTGTCAAGAGTAATGTGTCATCGGATTTATTGACTAATAGTCTTTTCTTTATTGATTGTTGATGTCAACTATTTCAATTTCTTCTCCATCAATAATGAACTTATTTATTTTTCCAGTTGTCAGGATCTTTGTCTTCTTAACGTTAAAGTACAGACTGATTTTAAGACTATATTCTTTGATCTTGAGAAACAAATGTTTCAAATCATTTTCACTTTTAGCCAGTAATGTGGTATCTATCTTACAGGGAACATGGGCTATGGAGGGTTAAGTGGCTTGCCCAAGGCCACAAGGAGCACCTGTGGGATTAGAGACCCCAGTCCTTCCAGCCCAAGGTTGCTGTTCTCTAGTGGGATTTGAACCCCTGACCTTCTAGCCTGAAATACCTTGCCCCAACCACTAGGCCACTCCTCCACTCCAGGTAGGGGGAAAGTATGCAGTCTTGTCATACACATTTGCTGATTTTAAACCATTCTGCTTCTACTTGTTCCGTTCAAACTGTTGCTTTTTGATCAATGTAAAGGTTGTGCAAGAGAACGATCAGGTGTTCTGGTATACCCATGCATCTTAATGTGGCCCAGAGTTTCTCATGTTTTACACAGTCAAAAGCCTTGCTGTAGTCAATAAAACACATATCGATATCCTTTTGATATTCTTTTGTCTTTTCAAGGATCCATTCTTTTGTCTTTTCAAGGATCCTTGATAATGTCTCTTGTTCCTCGCTTTTTCCTGAACCCTGCTTGCACTTCAGGCAGTTTTCGTTCCTGATTATAAAGGGTGGCCCAAAAAAAGTGAGAATATCTCGTAGCATATAAGTTATTTAAAAATTCAAAAAGACAGATGTAAACGATTGACAAATTTAAAAAAAAAAGATGGCGACCGGAAATTGTCAAAATAAAGATGTTATATAGCTAAAAAAGGTAAATAAGTAAACTATTTAAGCTTTTAATTTACGAGATGTTATTTATTTATTTATTTAATGCTTTTATATACCGCGCTCTTTAAAAGTAGTGTGGTTTACAGATAACATTTTGCACAGAGCAGGAAGAGCCTGCTCTGCACTTACATTGAACGGGTAATACAACTTCGATTTAGAACAGGGGTAACTATATACAGACTATATACATTCTAGGCAGGAAGTCACTATGCAGTTGTAGCGACATGGCTTGTCCTGAGAACTATGTACAGGGATGCAATTTATTTACTGGGTTGTCTGTTTTTTTATGGTTAGGTTGTAGGGTTGTTCTCACTTTTTTTGGGTCACCCTGTAGTTGTAGTCTCTGTTGAATGATCTTGAGTAGAATCTTACTGGCATGTAGGATCAGAGTGATTGTGCGATAATATCCATAGTCAGTCGGGTCACCTTTCTTCAGTGCTGGTATAAAGCACAGTTACTTACCTGTAACAGGTGATCTCAGGGAACAGCAGGAATTAGTCTTCACATGTGGGTACGTCGGCGCCGACGGAGCCCACACGGGAATGCTCCCCAGCATCCAATCAGAAAGGTTTTGGGAGCATCCCTCACGTCTGCGCGGTGACTTCCCGCCTTTCCCACTGCCTCTCCCCAGTTGAGTTTCATAGCTGAGACAGAAGGAGAGGAAGAGGAAAGGAAATAGATAGATACAACTCCTAGGGGAGGTGGGAGGGTTGTGAAGACTAATTCCTGCTGTTCCCTGAGATCACCTGTTACAGGTAAGTAACTGTGCTATCTCCAGGAACAAGCAGGAATGAGTCTTCACATGTGCGGACTCCCTAGCTGAGGGTGCCATGGGAGATCCCATAAAATGCGTATCCCTGGACAGGACGGCATTTTCCCAACCTGGATCCCCGGCATCCCCTGAGGGATGGGGGGTAGGAGTTGAGGAGAGAAGAGTTGCAGAGGAACAACAAAAAACTAAAGACCACAGGGGAGATGAGTCTTTAGAATGCATGTCAGGTATCATTAAAGCATTTAATGGACTAGTACCATATAGAGCTTACCTACTGGATAGTAGGAAGTAGAACTGTGATGGAAGGTACTGTAGACGCAGTAGCGGAATCTTCAAGGGAACTTCACAGCAGTGAGGATGAAGTTCTAAATCTGGAATGGGCAGGTGACCCAGGTGTCAACTGGAGCAGGAGAAGAACGGCATGTCTTCAATGGAAAGCTTTATGTGAAAAAGCTGAGAACTCTTTTAGGCACAGAGTTATTAACATTGAGGATTAAAAGAAGAAGACTGACCGATCTGGAATTAGCCCAGTCCGGAAGGGAAGAGAGGGTATGGAAAAACCCCCCCTTTTCCCAGGGAAAACAGGAGGGTACTCCGGAACACTGAAGATGTACACTGTCTTTCCTAGCCAATAAGAAATAGGAAGACATTGAAGTTTGATACCTCATAGATAAGGAGGTGTATAACAAAAATAGAAGCTGTTGACGCCACAGCAATAATTGTGAGTATAACCGGACCTCGTTACCGAGCCATATGATAATAGGCAAGCGGACTGTCTGGACCCCTTAGAAAGTAAAAAAAAAACAAAAAACTTTAGTACCAACAGTTAGGGAGATAGAGGGTAATACACAGGGTGCTATGACCATCTCCCAAAAAGCGCATACCTATATATATATATATATATATATATTTATATATATAGATAGATAGATAGATATATGAAACTATATACATATCAATGCGGATGTGAATATATATGTCTAGACAAGTGTGACATATATATCTATATATTGATATAGATGGGCATGGTTTATGCCCACCCAGGGTACAAAAAACATGTATGCATAGGACACATACATACATGAAAACAATACTGCCTGCAACTGGGCCACAGAAGAAACATCCACATGGGAAATGTGATGTGAAAAGCTTCATCTAATAGTAGGGGGCGAAAACCACCCGAAGAGTATAGAGAATCTATTTCTGTGGTACAGGGATGCATATCAGTGGAATTAGCAGTATAGTTGCGTGAAGAACAGAGGACAATATCAGTCTGGGAAGAGCACGTCAGGAGCACTTTAGACTGCTGATGCGTCCCAAGGACAGAAAACGCATAGACCAAGATACCAGGATGACCCAGCCAAGGGACTCAGGGGTATCATGTACAGTAAAAGAGTATGCGTTGTCCAAGTGGAGCAGAAACATAATGCCAAGCTGTAAGGAAAAAAAGGGGGGATTCCTGCCAGATTGGGAGCTCCTTGGACATTCACGCAGAACAAACTTGTCTTCTGCATCACAACGGAAGACAAGAGGGTATAATTATCTAGATAGCCATGGAATGATTATATAAGCCTCTTCTATTATATGGAAAACCCTCAGAGACAAAGTCCAATGCTCTATGGCAAGGGCCCATAGTGGGAAGCTTCTCTGACGATTGCAGAGAGCATCGTGCAGGAGATGGGACTGACAGAAGTCGGACAGGTTGCCACATCCTCGATAAGGACATGGCCAGGAGAAGATAACCTGCAGTGAGTGTCAGCACGCAGATAGTTGAGAGCAGCGTGCAGAAGCATTAAAGTACGCACTGGAACTCCTGCACGCACAGCAACTGAACAAGATAGCAGAGGGGATTCTCCTGTATGAAACAGGGAGAAGACAGACCAAGGGAGCGGGGATATTCCGGCCCTGTCTGAGGAGTTGTCCAGAACATGCGTTGAAGGATAACAGGAAGCCTACACTGGAAAGAAAGAGAGAGAGACGTTCCAGTATGGTACCGACTCAATCAGGGGAAACCCTGGAAGAGAGGGGTTGAAGGTGACGTACCATATGGTAAGTCAGCAGAAGGAAAGAATGTCCATGTGGGAACAGAAGCTATCATGGGATAGTGGTGATCTCCCTTTATAGCAATAAGAAAGGGAGAATACTGTGACCCATGGACAAAAGCATACTGAAAAGAAAACCCAGTGTAGAGTTGGAAGAAGAACTTCTGGTAAGAAGAAGTTAATTGTAGACTGCAGCATACAGGAGCCTATGGCTGCCGGTTATGATTATCCTGGTGAGAGCCTGGGAACTTCAGACCAGGATGAGATGTCCCTTGCTTGGGGACATCTGGAGGATGGGCAGAAGGAGGATGAAACTTTCTTTTCTTAGGGAAAGAAGGTTTGGTAGGACATTTCCTACATCCTGGGGAAAAAGAAGGCTTAGGATGGTTTCCAGAACTAGGAAAGTCAGTGGAGCACTGAGCAACCTGACGTAAAGCCTCGATATTGAAAAGATTTTCTCCAGTACACGGAGAATTACCCAGTGTATGTTGTGCCCATCTGCTCAGGTCTGAAGCCTGCAGCCAGGCTGTACGACGTGCTCCAATGGCAATAGCAGAGGACCTGCTAACAGACTCAAAAGAGTCTAGAGAAGCACGAGAAAGAAACCAAGAGATATTCCTGCTATGGTTAAGAAGCAAGGAATAGTCAGAGGCCTTAGGTTCTGACAAAAAAGGAGACAAAAGAGATAATTTCTCTGTGACCTCCCGAAGTGTTAGACTCATATAAAAGATAAATGAAATAATTCTAGAAGCCAACATGGAAGTTTGGAAGGTTTGACGCCCAAAGGCATCAAGTGCTTTAGATGCACGACCTGGAGGAGAAGAAGAATGCTTCTTCTTGCTTCTGACCTTCCTCATTGCCGATTTCACTGCAATGGAATGATGCGGAAGTTGGTTCTTCTGAAACCCCGGAGAGGGGGGCACCTGATACAGAACATGCATGGCTGTAGAAGGTGCAGGAACCTTTAAAGGCGACTGCCAAATCCACAGAAGAAGGTCCTGCAAAAAAGGATGTAAAGGAAGCATCATGGTTGCTTTTTCTGCAGGACCTTGGTTAAGAATAGGGCCAGGAATAGGAATGGCAAGAAAGTCTGCCATGTCAAGGAGAAATTCCTGAAAAGAAGGAACTTCCAGAGGAACTATTCCTGGGTAGGCTGAGGTTGAATGAGCAGCTTGAACACCAGAAGACCTACCGGACTGGTGCCCCAAAGAATCCTGCTAGATGGAGAATGATACCGACAGTTCCGATTCGAGGCAGTTAGTACTGCATCATCGGTTCCCGGTATCGATTCCAAGCTAGGCATAGAAAGGATCGATGGCACCGATGGAACTGCAGGAGTCGACATCGATACCGACACCGGCATCGGGGACGGCAATGCCCTCGGAGCCGGCAGCGGCAGCTGCCGAAGTGATACCGAGACAACCAGAGAGCTCTGATAACGACAGTTCCGATTCGAGGCAGTTAGTACTGCATCGTCGGTTCCCGGTATCGATTCCAAGCTAGGCATCGAAAGGATCGATGGCACCGATGGAACTACAGGAGTCGACATCGATACCGTACTGCGTAGCCGGAAGGGACAAGGATCGGTTCCGAAAACCGTCGGAACCAAGTCATCCAGACTGGATATCGATTCTAGACTGGGCATCGAACCGAGCGAGGTTATCGACGCCCGTCTAGAGGGCACCAACGTCGGTGGTGGTGTCGGCGATGCCGATCCCAGAAAGTTAATCAGAATCGTATCGATCGGCGCCAAAGGCGCCGAGGACGTCCGAATACGCCGCTCGGCGAAGAGAGGAACACTCGACACCGACGCCGATGTCGGGGTATAGGTACTGCCCGAAGCCGGTACCCCCTCCGAGCATGGCATAGCAAGAGGAAAAGCCAGCTGGGGCATATTGCTCGGCCCCGAGGCCCAGGATACCCGACGCCGAGCCCCGGTGGAGAGTGGAACACTCGACACCGATGCCGATGCCGGGGCATCGGCGCCGCTCGAAGCCGGAACCAACCTCGTGGCTGGCTGCACCAAGGACCCCAGATGACGATCCCTAGTGACAAATGGAGCACTCGACACCGGCGTCGATGCCGGGGAATCGGCCCCGTCCGAAGCCGGCACTAACCCCGCTTGTGGCTGGGATGCAGGAAGGCCAGTCTGGGTCGAATCGATCGGTCCCGAAGGCACCGAGGACACCAGTTGACGATCCTTGGCGAAGAGTGGAACACTCGACGCCGGCGCCGATGCCGGGGAATCGGCACCGCTCGAAGCGGATACCACCCCCGAGCATGGCTCAGGTATGTTCTGTGAGGAACGAACCCCAGGAACAACCTGAAACCCTGTGAATTCTTTGGAGCCCGAAGACTCCCGCCAGGGTTTTATTGCCAAAGAGGTCTTGAGGGGAAGGCCGGAGCCATCGTCATGCTGGGCATGAGACTTACCCCTCAAGAATTGGCTAGTCTTAACAGACTGTTTGCGGGTTACCTGATCCTGGAGAGAAGAATAAATCGATGTCCTCACCTCAGGAGGAAAAACAGCATCGAGGGATACCCGAAAAAGAGAGGGTCTTCTCCCAACCCTAAAGCCCGATGGACCGGGGGAAAAAGGGTCAGGACCCAAACAGGATATACACCAAGTGGTGGAGTCTAAAAAGAAGACAAAGTCTCCACAGTGGAGGCACTTCTTAGGGGAAGAAGGCTCCATGCTGGAAAGGCCTGGAAGGCCTCAGAAGGGACTTGAGGAGAAAAAGACCTCTAAGTGGTTAAAAGAAAAAAACAAGGCACCGGCGGGAAAACGGCCGCGACCACAAGAAAACAAAAAATAAGGATTTAAGAGAAAAAGTTTCTGCAGTGACAGGAGGTACGTCCTGCCGGCTCCGCGGAAAAACGAAAACTGGGGAGAGGCAGTGGGAAAGGCGGGAAGTCACTGTGCAGGCGCGAGGGATGCTCCCAAAAGCTTTCTGATTGGATGCTGGGGAGCATTCCCGTGCGGGCTCCGTCGGCGCCGACGTACCCACATGTGAAGACTCATTCCTGCTTGTTCCTGGAGATACACAGATCTTTTCCAGTCAGTTGGCCATGAATTTGTCTTCCAAATTTCCTAGCAGAGCCTTATAAGTATGGTAACAGCTTCATCTGATTGCTGTAATATGTCAATGGGATTGTCATATGATATGTCATGCTGATATGGAAGGACAGACTAGATAGGCCATGTGGTCTTTTTCTGTCATCATATTTCTATGTTTCTATGTTTCTATGTCATCAATGCCCGGTGCTTTGTTCTTTGATAAGGTTTTCAATGCTGCTTTGACTTCTTCTTTCATCACCAATGCTCCTGATCATAAGGTACAGGTTGAAATAGCTGTTGATCCACTTGATCTTTAAGGTATAATGACTCTGTATATTCTTCTCAGCATCATTAAATATGGATCCTTGAGCATCTTTTAGCATTCCAATTAGAGGCTGGATTTTTTTCTTTAACTCTCATAGCTTTAGAAAAGTTGATCTTTTTCTTCCTCTAATAGCTTCTGATTCTATTTCCTTGCATGTGGTATTGTAGTACTTCTCCTTGTCTTGTCTTGGTGCACGTTGGAAATCTCTGAGTTCTGCGATTATCTGTCTTTCTCCTCTGACTTTAGCTTCTTTACATTTCTGGACAATTTTCAGAGTTTCTTCAGTCATCCATTTTGGCCATTTTTGCTTTTTCACCTTTTGTAGATACTTCTTGCTTTCTTCCAACACATCCTTCTTGATGTCATCTCATAACTCTTCTGGAACTCTGTCATTTGTATCTAAAGCAGCAAATCAATTTTTCAGGCAGTCTTTAAATTCCAGTGGTATATTCTCAAGGTCATATTTTGCTACATTCATGAGTGGCTTGGTCTTTTTCAACTTTAGCTTGAGTTTGCATACTAGCAATTGATGATCTGTACCACAGTCAGCTCCAGGTTGTGTCTTTGTTGATGTTATTGAGTTTTTCCATCATTGTCTTCCACAGATGTAGTTAATTTAATTTCTGTACAATCCATTGGGCGAAGTCCATGTTTACAGTTGACGCTTGTGTTGCTGGAAGAAGGTGTTTGGCCACCTCTAAAGGACAGAAAACATTTACTGGAATTTGAACTAGTCCCACAGCTAGCCATTAGGTGGAACATTACAGCAATATACGTGCCCAGTTGGACATTAATGAAGTAATTGCTAATTTTAGAAATATAGATACATGATGGCAGAAGAAGACCATATGGACTGTCTAGTCTGCCCGTCTATATCAACTAGAATAGTCCTTTTTTTCCTTTAGAGATCTTCTGTGTTGGTCACATGCTTTCCTGAATTCAGATACTGTCCTGGTCTCTACTACCTCCCCTAGAAGATTATTACATGCATCTATCACCCTTTGCATAAAGAAATATTTCCATATATTACTCCTGAGTCTATCCCTTTCACCTTCATCCTATGCCCCCTCATTGCAGAGCTTTGTTTCAACTGGAAGAAGCTCTCCTGTGCATTTAAGCCAAGGAGGTATTAAAATGCCTATTTTATCTCCTCTATCCCACCTTTCCTCAAAAGTATACATATTGAGGAGGATCCAAGATGGCGTTGGAGTAGGCTGTGTTGTTGGTTGTTCTGCACTTACCTTTTCTTCTATGACAAAATGAAAGGCTAAGGGCAAGGGAGGTATCCCCTCCACGCCTGGAGCAGTGTTAGTGGGACAATTCATCATGGTCACTTTTACATGGGTGAAGCCATCAGGCATTCCTGCTGTCAGGGTAGGGGAGAGCCCCAACTTGGGCAGCGACGTTTCATTGAGCCTGGTGGGCCCATCCACTCCCCCCCACTCCTGGAAGCACCTGACGTCAGAACGGGCACCGGAACTCAGCTGGTCTCGACTTTGGTGGTGTTCTCACCAGGAGCTGATGGTGATGGAACCAGCAATGCACAGGTTGGGGGTGATTCCCCTGTCAAAGGAAATGTAGCTAACCAGGAACCTTTGTCTTCTTCCTCTTCTTCCACCACTTGTTTGTCCTAAGGAGATGAACCTGGATTCCATTTAGGACGTGATGCAGTCTGTTTAGCAGTTATGTGCTGGGGTGGTTAGGCCTCAGCCTTGTACTCTCCTAGGCTGGAGAGTTTTGAAAAAGCTGTGCATACCCAACAGGGACAATTGTCTGGGCTTGAAGTTAAGGTTCAACATTTCCAGGAACATGGGTCTCTTGCACAGGTTAAACTGGTATTTCAGCACAAAATTGAGAACTTGTTGAGAACAGTGTTGGAAAATCAATAGAGTTTAGATCTTTGGATATTGAACTTTCCATGACTTTCTTTATGGACACCCAGGGACCTGTTTGTTAGGTTCCTAAAAGAGTCTCTCAGTTATCCTGAGTCGGGGATCCCTCCTCTTCAAAAAATTTATTTCCTTCCCTCTACATCTACCAAAGACGCTTCACAGAAGGCTGATGACTCTGTGGTGGAGGTTTCATCTGATTCCTTGGATTTGGGGAAGCTGTCTAAGTTGTTAGAGCAGTTCACCGAAGTGGTTGAGGCTAGGGTTACATTGTTGGTGTCTTTTATATTTCTTCATGATAAGGAAGCATTATTACGTCTTTACTTTAAAAAATATGATGTTTCCTTTTTGGAGGGTAGGATACAGATCTTCCCAGATGTGTCCAAGTAGACACAGACTAGAAGGAAGAAGTTTTTGGAATTTCGTGCTAAAGCCATGGCTTTAAGTATGAGTTTCCTTTTAAGGTTTCCTTGTAAATGTGTACTTACTTATCAAAATAGGATCTATCATTTCTTTGAGCCCTCTCACTTACGTTTATTTTTGGATGCTAAACGACTGTAACTGCTACCCTTGGATTTATGAGGGCTTTGCCGTATATCCTACTCTTTCTTTCAGCTGTTTTCTTTTTCCTTACTGTCTTCCTACAGATTTTGTAGCTCTTGGATCCCCCCTCTTATTGTTATGGACTATTTTGCAGTCGGTGATGTTTCCTTTTTCCTGAAGTGTATGATACATGATGAATTGTGTTTTTTCCTGTTCCAAGGTTTTCCTTGGTTTAATTAAAATTCAATAAATATAACATTTTTAAAAAAGCATACATATTGAGATCTTTAAGTCTGTCTCCATATGCTTTATAACAAAGACCACTAACCATTTTGGTAGCCACCCTCTGTACCGACTCCAACCTGTTTATATCCTTTTGAAGGTGCAGTCTCCAGAATTGCATACAATTCTCCAAATGAGGTCATACCAGAGACTTAGACAGAGGCATTATCACCTCCTATTTTCTGCTGACCATTCCTCTCTCTATACACTCAAGCTTCCTTCTAGCATTTGCCGTCACCTTTTCTACCATTTAGCTACTTTAATATCGTCGGACACAATTATGCCAAAGTCCAGCTTGTGGACAGAAGTACCTCACCCCCTACACTGTAATGCTCCTTTGGATTTTTGCAGTCCAAATGCATGACCCTGCTTTTTTTAGCATTAAATTTCAGCTGCCATATTCTAGACCATTCTCCAAGTTTAGCTTGCTCCCTCCTCATGTTGTTAGCTCCTTCCTGTGCATCTACTCTGTTGCAGATTTTGGTATCATCTGCAAACAAGCAAACCTTACTCGACAGTCCTTACATAATATCACTAAAAAGATGTTAAACAGAATCGGACCAAGGACAGATCCCTGTAGCACTCCACTGGTAACCTTTTTATCCTTAGAGTGAGCTCCATTTACCTGTACCCTTTGTCAACTCTCACTCAACCAATTTCTAATCCAATCAGTAATTTTAGGGTCCATCCCAGTTTGTTTATAAGTCGCCTGTATGGAATGGTGTCAAATGCTTTACTGAAATCTAAATACACCACATCTAGGGCTCTTTCTCAGTCCAACTCTCTGGTCACCCAGTCAAAGAAATCTATCAAATTTCTCTGACAAGACCTGCCTCTGGTGAATCCATGCTGCCTCACATCCTGCAATCGACTGAACTCCAGAAACCTCACTATTTTCTCCTTTAGTAGCCTTTCCAATAATTTACTAACCACATATGTTAGACTAATCGGCCTTTAGTTCTCAATGTCATCCTTATGTCCGCTTTTGGGTAAAGGGACCACATGTGCCTCTCTCAAGTCCTCTAGCACCACTCCCAACTACAAAGAGGCATTGAAAAGGTCAGACACTGGAGCCACTAGAACATCCCCAAGTTCCCTCAATATTCTTGGATGTATCCCATCTGGACCCATGGTTTTGTCTACTTTTAGTTTAGCTAGATCCTCTTGAACAGTCTTCTGAAAATCATTCAAGATGCCCTTCACTTCTGTTACTACTTGTGGGTGTTTTCTGAGATCCTGCTCCTGGTTCTTCATCTGTGAACACAGAACAAAAATACTTGCTAAGCAATTCCACTTTATCCTCATCAGTTTCTACATATTCCTCCCCTGCACCCTTAAGTCTGACAATACCACTTTTGCCCTTCCTCTTCTCACTAACATATCTGAAACATGTCTTATCCCGCCCATTTTATTGCATTGGCTATTTCCTCCTCTTTTGAATCTTTGCTTTCCTGACTACCTTTCTAGCTTCTTTAAGTTTTTTTTCCCAAATATAGATGCCTGTCTTCCTCTCTCTGTGATATTTTGTATTTCATGAAGACCTCCCTCTTTTTTGTCACCTTTTCAGCTACTTCTTTTGAGAACCATAGTTGCCTCTTTTTCCTTTCACATTTATTTACCTTTTTAACAAAAAGTTTTGTTGTCTTTAAAATATCCCCTTTCAGTTTTGCCTATTGCTTTCCTACATCCCCCAGCTGCTCTCATCCCGCTAATGACTCCTTGAGGTATTGACCCATCTTGGTAAAGTTAGTTTTCCTAAAGTCTAAGGCCTCCTTTTGAATGTATTTTATCAGTGGTAGTCCTAATACTGAACCACACCATCTGGTGATCACTGGATGCGAGTTGATCTCCCACTGTAACATCAGGAATTTGTCCAAACCATTTTTAAACCCAGCTACATTACCTGCTTTTATCACATTTGCTGGCAACAAGTTCCAAAGACTAATTATACATTGACAGAAAAAGATATTTTTTCCTACCTGTTTCAAATATACTACATTGTAGCTTCATGGTGTGCCCTGCAGTCCTTGTATTTTTAATTGATTCCTGTCTATCCATTCCACGCCACTCAGGATTTTCTAGATCTCCCCTCAGCTTCCTCTTCTCCATGCCGATGAGCCCCAACTTCCTTAGCCTTTCCTCCTAGGAGAATGGTTCTTTCCCCTTTATCATTTTGGACGCCTTTCTCTCTAGCTTTTCTAACGCTGTTATATCTTTAAGATACGGAGACTAGAACTGCACATGATACTGAGGCATAGTGATCTCCTTTCTTTTATTTTCCATTCTTTTCTTAATGATTCCTAACATTCCATTTGCTTTTTTGGCTGCCGGCACACACTGAACAAAAGATTTCATTGTGTTATCTTTGATCGCACCCAGATCTTTTTCTTGAGTGCTGACTCCCTAACATGGACCCTCGCATTGTGTATCAATAGTTTGGGTTATTCTTCCCTCAGAGTTGCCAAATTACCCAGTTCCAGGTGTGAGATTTTTTTGCCAGTTCTGGTTTTAAATTTGCATTACAGTGCAGTCTGGTATTTGTAGTCCATGATTTTACCCAGTGGAATCAGTAGTGCATGTCCCATAATGCATCAGGATGAGATTATCAGAAATCCAGAAATGGCTTAAAATCTCACTCTTGGAAATGGACAACCTGACAACTCTGTTCTCCACACGCATCACTTTGCACTTGTCCACATTAAATTTCATCTGCCCTATCTCCCAGTCTCGCAGGTCTTCACAATCTACATGCAATTTAACAACTCTGAATAATTTGTCACCATCTCATTTATTTATAAATGATCTGGAATTGGGAACAACATATTAAAAAGCATCAGCCCTAATACAGATCCCTGGGGACCTCCACCATTAAAAAAAGACCATTTGTATCCCTGCTATCTGTTTTCTGTCTCTCAACCAGTTTCCAATCCACAATAGATCATTATCTCGTATGCCATGATTTTTTAACTTCCTCGGGAGAAGGGTTGCCAACTGGATCTAGATGTGTCTGACAGGTGTGATCCAGCCCTGGGTTTACCCCATTGCATGCAGGGACTTGTAGTCTTGCTTTTCTTATGGCGTGCAAAAGAGAAATCAGTACTATATGTCCCTGCATGCAATGGGGTAAACCCAGGGCTGGATCAACCTTGTCGGGCGCATCTGGAGCCAGTTGGCATCCCTAGTTGTGAGATGCTGTCAAATGCTTTCTGAAAGTCCAAATGCACTGTATCCATGTGCTTCTTCAGGAGGAGCAGGCTGGTGAGGCAAAACTTCCCTTGGCTAAATCCTTGCTGACGTTTCCCCATTAAACCATGTCTGTCCATGTGCCCAATAATTTGAGAGTTCATATTTCGTGTCAGTGACCAGCAAACTTAAAGTGGCTGGCCATTGCCGTTTTATATTCAATGCCAGGGTCATACCAAGCCACAGGTAGCATGTGGACAGGCATTAAACTAGAAAAAGGAGGTGATGGATGGGGAAGGACAAGTTCAGGACGTCACTCCCAGCAAAAGCAGAATAACATTGGAAACAGTCACACTTCTAAATCATACATCAACGACAAGTGGGAAGAAGTGGGCAGAACAAAATCAATGCAAAATACATGCAAGCCAGTTAAATGCTGGAAAGCAATGAGCACAAATGCTCGAAGCTTAGCCAACAAAGTTCCGGACCTGGAAGCCGTAATGCTGGAAATGGAATTGGACATTGTGGCCATTACAGAAACATGGTTTAATGAATCGCATGATTGGGTTACAGGCATAGCTGGCTATAATCTATTCAGAAGAGACAGAGAAAGTGGAAAAAGAGGAGGAGTAGTCATTTATGTCAAAAGCAATATTAAAGCTACTGAAATGCAGGGGCATGGGGAAAAGAAGAAGCGCTCTGGATTGTGTTGGAAAGAGGAGATGGCACTGTCATCCATACTGCTGTAGTCTACAGACCTCCGACTCAAATTGAAGAAATAGATAACAAATTGATTAAATATATTGGCAAGATAGCCACAAAGGGGGAAGCGATCATATTGGGTGACTTTAATCTACCGGATGGGGAGTGAATTACTCCTGCGAATCTGGAAAGAAGCAAACAAATTGTGGATATTTTCCAAGATGCGTTACTTAGATAAATGGTGTTAGAACCAACCAAGAAAAGCTCAATGCTGGATTTAGTGCTCACCAACGGTAATAGCATATGGAATGTCCGGGTGGGTGCCCCTGTGAGCAGCAGCGATCATCACACGGTGTGGTTTAACATAAAAGCCAAAGTGCTGTCCAATCATAGCAAGCTCAAAGTCCTAAACTTCAAAAACACTGACTTCAATAAAATAGCCAAGTACCTGAAGGAGTTGGCAGGGTGGGAGGGGATAAGGGAAGTGGAATTGCAGTGGGCTAAACTAAAGTGGCAATAAAAGGGGCAACAGATAACTATGTAAGGAAAGTAATTAAAAACAAGAGGAGAAGGAAACCTATTTGGTTCTCCAAAGAAGTGGCTGCTCAAATAAAGGCAAAAATCACAGCTTTCACAAAATTCAAAAGCTTGCAAACAGAGGAACACAAAAAGGAAAGCAGGATCAAACTAAAAGAGACAAAAAGAGAAATAAAGAAAGCAAAATCAAAGACAGAGGAAAAGATGGCTAAAGATGTGGCGACAAAACTTTCTTCAGGTATATTCGGGAAAGGAAGAAAATCAGAGGTGGAATTGCAGGACCCAGATGTGCTGGGAACAGACTCATTGAAAGAGACATTGAAAAAGATAAATGGCTAAACAAGTACTTCTGCTTTGTTTTTACTAAAGAAAATCCTGGAGCAGGACCACCTGTGACTCCCAAATATAAAAATGGGAATGAAGTAGATACAACACCATTCACAGAAGATGATGTGTTAGAACAACTTGCAAAACTGAAAGTGGACAAAGCCATGGGACCAGATGGGATACATCCCAGGATACTAAAAGAGCTCAGAGAGGTTCTTGCAGTGCCGTTAAAGGATGTTTTCAAAAGATCCTTGGAAACAGGAGACGTTCCTCAGGACTGGAGAAGGGCTGATGTGGTACCTCTTCACAAAAGTTGTGACAGGGAAGAAGTGACAAACTACAGGCCCATGAGCCTTACCTCGCTGGGGGGAAAAGTAATGGAGGGACTCCTGAAAGAGCGAATAGTGGACTTTCTCAAAACCAACAGGTTGCATGATCCGAGACAACATGGTTTTACCAAAGGACAATCTTGCCAAACAAATCTGATTGAGTTCTTTGACTGCGTGACCAGAGAACTAGATCAGAGGCATGCAATGGATGTCATCTACCTGGATTTCAGCAAAGCCTTTGATACTGTTCCTCATAGGAGGCTTATCAATAAACTCAGTTACATAGAAACATAGAAAAATGACGACAGAAAAAGACCACATGGCCTATCTAATCTGTCCTTCCATATCAACAACTACAACAGTCCCTTTATTTACATAGACACATAGAAACATAGAAATATGATGACAGAAAAAGACCACATGGCCTATCTAGTCTGTCCTTCCGTATCAACAACTACAACAGTCCCCTTTTTACCTTTACAGATCCTCTGTGTTTGTCCCATGCTTTTTTGAATTCAGATACTGTCCTCATCTATACCACCTTCACTGGGAGACTATTCCACGGATCCACTATCCTTTCCGTAAAGAAATATTTCCAAATATCACTCCTGAATCTATCTCCCTTCACCCCCATCCCATGTCCCCTCGTAACAGAACTTGCTTTCAATTGAAAGAGGCTCTCTCTCCGAACATTTATGCCACGGAGGTATTTAAACATCTCAATCATATCACCTCTATCCCGCCTCTCCTCTAAGGTGTACACATTACGATCCTTCAGTCTGTCCTCATATGCTTTATAATGAAGATCACTAATCATTTTAGTAGCCACCCTCTGCACCGACTCCATCCTGTCCACATCCTTTTGAAGGTGCAGTCTCCAGAATTGCACACTATGCTCCAAATGAGGCCGCACCAAAGACTTATACAGAGGCATTATCACTTCCTTTTTTCTGCTAGCCATTCCTCTCTGTATGCACCCAAGCATCCTTCTAGCTTTTGTCGTCACCTTTTCTACTTGTTTAGCTACTTTAAGATCATCAGACACAACCATGCCTAGGTCCCACTCTTCTTTAGTGGACAAAAGTACTTCACCCCCTATACTATATTGCTCCCTTGAATTGCTGCAACCCAAATGCATGACCTTACATTTTTTAACATTAAATTCCAGTTGCCACATTCTAGACTATTCTCATGCTATCTATACCTTCCTGGGTATCTACTCTATTGCAGATTTTGGTATCATCCACAAAGAGGCAAACCTTACCCGATAGCCTTTCCGCTATATCACTAACAAAGATGTTAAAAAGAATCGGACCAAGGACAGATCCCTGGGGCACACCACTGGTAACTTGCTTCTTCTCAGAGTGAGCTCCAGTTACCTATACTCTTTTTCGCCTCCCACTCAAGCAATTTCTAACCCAAGCAGTAACTTTAGGGTCCATCCCTAGGGTGCTCAGTTTGTTTATAAGTCATCTGTGAGACATGGTGTCAAAGGCTTTACTGAAATCTAAACACACCACATTTAGGGCTCTCCCTCGGTCCAACTCCCTGGTCACCCAGTCAAAGAAATCAATCAGATTTGTCTGACAAAACCTGCCTCTGGTGATTCATGCTGTCTCGATTCCTGTAATCTGCTGGACTCCAGAAACCTCACTATTTTCTCTTTCAGCAACATTTCCAATAATTTACTCACCACCGAAGTTAAACTAACCAGACTGTAGTTTTCAACCACATCCTTACTTCTGTTTTTTTGTGTAAAGGCACCACATGAGCCTCTCTCCAGTCCTTTGGCACATCCAAGGGTGCTGAAAGAACTGAAATATGAGATTGCAGACCTGCTATTAGTAATCTGTGAACTATCATTAAAATCATCTCTAATACCTGAAGATTGGAGGATCGCCAATGTAACACCAATTTTTAAAAAGGGTTCCAGGGGTGATCCGGAAAACTACAGACCGGTGAGCCTCACGTCAGTACCGGGAAAAATGGTAGAAACCATCATAAAGAATAAAATTACTCAGCATGTAGATAGTCATGGCCTAATGGGAGAAAGCCAACATGGCTTTAGACAAGGAAGATCTTGTCTTACTAATCTATTATGTTTTTTTGAAAGTGTGAATAAACAGATGGACAAAGGTGAGTCGGTTGATATAGTATATCTGGACTTTCAGAAAGCCTTTGACAAGGTCCCTCATCAGAGACTTTTGGCAAAACTAAAGAGTCATGGGATAGGAGGCCGTGTACTACTGTGGATCAGGAACTGGTTAAAAGATAGAAAGGTGAATAGAGGTGTACCCCAGGGATCTGTGCTGGGTCTGCTGCTTTTTGACATATTCATAAATGACCTGGAAAATGGAATAACGAGTGAGGTTATCAAATTTGCAGATGACACAAAACTATTTAAAGTTGTTAAAACCCAAGAGGATTGTGGAAAATTGCAAGAGGATCTTGATAAATTGGAAGACTGGGCATCAAAATGGCAGATGAAATTTAATGTGGACAATGCAAAGTTATGCACCTAGGGAAGAACAACACAAACTGTGGTTACACAATGCAAGATTCCACATTAGGAACCACCACCCAGGAAAAAGATTTAGGCGTCATTGTGGATAACATGTTAAAACCCTCGGCTCAGTGTGCAGCGGCAGCCAAGAGATCAAATAGAATGCTAGGTATCATAAGGAAAGGAATGGAAAATAAAACAAAAGATATTATAATGCCTCTATACCGTTCCATGGTGAAACCGAATCTTGAATATTGTGTGCAATTCTGGTCGCCGTATCTTAAAAAGGGTATAGCGTTATTAGAAAAGGTTCAGAGAAGAGCCACCAAAATGGTAAAGGGGATGGAAGGATACTCCTATGAAGAAAGGCTAAAAAGGTTAGGGCTCTTTAACCTGGAAAAGAGAAGGCTGAGGGGAGATATGATAGAAGTCTATAAATTAATGAACGGAGTGGAACAGGTAAACGTAGATCTATTGTTTACATTATCAGAATATAGAAAGACTAGGGAACATGCAATGAAGCTACAGGGTAAACTATTTAAGACTAATAAAAGAAAATATTTTTTCACTCAACGTGTAATCAAACTCTGGAATTTGTTACCGGAGGATGTAGTAAAGGCTGTTAGTGTGTTGTTGTTGTTAAGTGCCATCAAGTCGGAGTCAACTCATGGCGACCCTCTGGATAGCTATCCTAAATTGTGTTCGGTCTTCAGTCAGGCGGCTCATTGTTGACAGACTGGTACCCGTAGCTGCTGTTATTGTATCGATCCATCTCATTGCTGGCCTTCCTCTTTTGCGTTGATCTTCTATCTTGCCAAGCATGATGTCTTTCTCTAATGATCTCTCTCTTCGCATGATGTGTCCAAAGTATGAAAGTCAAAGTCTTGTCATCTGAGCTTCTAAAGAAAGCTTAGGTTTGATCTCCTCTAGTACCGACTGGTTTGTTCTTTGGGCAGTCCATGGTATACACAGTATTCGCCGCCAGCACCATAATTCAAAGGCATCAATTTTCTTCCTGTCTGTCCATGGCTTGAACAAGTCGAATCTTTGTATGGAGAGAGACATCTCTGCTCTTGAGAATCTTATCTAGGTCTTTCATAGCCATTCTGCCAAGAACAATGCGTCGTTTGATTTCTTGACTGCTTGTTGCTTCTTTATTGATAGTTGATCCAAGTAGGTTAAAGTTGTTCACAATTTCAATTTCTTCTCCTTCAATGATGAACCTGTTAGTGTAGCTGGGTTTAAAAAAGGTTTGTACAAGTTCCTGGAGGAAAGGTCCATAAACCATTATTAAGAAGGGACCCAGGATATCAATGCTTGACCCAGTACAAGCATTGCAGAACCTGTGTCTTTTGGGGAAACTGCTAGGTACGTACGACCTAGATTGGCCACTGTTGAAAACAGGATACTGGGCTTGATGGACCTTGGTCTGACCCAGTATGGCATATCTTATGTTCTTATGTTCTTATGTTCACTCCCGACTCCAACGAGCCACTAAAAAGATCAATCAGTGGAGCTGCTAAAACGTCCCCAAGTTCCCTCAGTATTCTAGTGTGTATCCCATCCAGTCCCATTGCTTTGTCTACTTTAAGTTGAGCTAGTTTCTCACAAACACAGTCTTCTGAAAATTGTTCAAGATGCGCCTCGCTTCTGTTCCTGTTTGTGGGTGTTTTCTGAGGTCCTGATCCTGGTTCCTCATCTTTGAACACAGAAAAATTTGTTAAGCAATTCTGCTTTATCCTCTTCAGCTTCTACATATTCCTCCCCTTCACCCTTGAGTCTGACAATACCACTTTTGCCCTTCCTCTTATCACTAACATATCTGAAAAATGTCTTATCCCCCCATTTGATTGCATTGGCTATTTCCTCCTATTTTTGAATCTTTGCTTTTCTGACTTCTTTGCTAGCTTCTCTAAGTTTTCCAAATATAGATACCTGCCTTCCTCTCTGTGATCTCTTGTATTTCATGAAGACTTCCCTCTTTTTCTTTACCTACAGCTACTTCTTTCGAAAGCCATAGTGGTCTCCTTTTCCTTTTACCTTTATTTACCATTTTAAGAAAAAGGTTGGTTGCCCTTAAAATATCCCCTTTCAGTTTTGCCCACTGTTTTTCTACATTCCCCAGCTGTTCCCATTCGTCTAACGACAATTACCAGGTAAGTCTAAGAGCCTCGCTTTTAAATGGATTCTAAGAGCCGTAGTCCTAATACTGAACCACACCATCTGGTGATCACTGGATACAAAATAATCTCCCACTATAACATCAGAAACACTTTCACCATTGGTAAGCACCAAGTCCAGTATGGCCCCTTCACGTGTGGGATCTGTTGCCAATTGTCAGAATAGTTCTCCCTGTGGAGAATCCAGGATCTCCTTACTTCTAGATGATACTGCAGCAGGAATGTGCCAATCAACATCTGGCATATTGAAATCCTCTATCAGTAGCACTTCCCCTTTCCTAGCAATGCTGCGTATGTCTTCAATTAACTCTCTGTCTACCTCTTCCTCCTGTGAGGGAGGTCTGTATATCACGCCAATGCAAAAATATTTCTCTCTCCCTCTTTCTAGTTTAACCCACAATGCCTCCCCTCTCCCTTTTAAGCTCTGTAATTCCAAAGCTTTAATAGTATTTTTTACATATAGTGTCACTCCTCCTCCCCTTCTTCCTACCCTGTCCTTTCTGAATAAAGTATAGCCTGATATAGTTACATCCCAGTCATGGTTTTCTGTGAACCATTTTTCTGTAACTGCCACTAAATCCAAGTTAGCCACTCCCACCAAAGCTTCAACATCAGGGATCTTATTTCCATGCTACGGGCATTTATAGACACCGCTTTCGATGTGTTACCCCTTTTAGCCATTTCCATAAAGGTTTTTAATGTATCACTTACCTGGGGGATTTCACTTTCCTGGGGGCTTTCTTCACCCATCCCCAATGAATCTAATTTAAAGCCCTCTTCAGTAGATTAGCCACTCTACTACTGAAGATGCGTCAACATTTCTTGGACAGATGCATCAACCTTTCTTGGGGATTGGTCCCAAGGTGGTGAATGGGATTAGAAATTGGTTGACTAACAGATGACAGAAGGTGATGGTAAATGGAGCTCACTTGGATGAAAGGGTGATTAGCGGGGTGCCCCAGGGTTCGGTCCTGGGCCCCGCACTTTTCAATGTATTTGTGAATGGAAAAGTCTGTCCTTTTGCAGATAACATGAAAATTTGTAACAGAATGGAGTCCCCTGAGGGAGTGAATAACATAAGGAAAGATCTACAAAAGCTGGAAGAATGGTCTAATGCTTGGCAGTTAAGATTTAATGTAAGGAAGTGCAGTATCATGCACTTGGGAAGCAGAAATCCAAGGGAAATGTACGCGATAGGGAGTGAGATGTTGGTGTGCACCGACCAGAAGGACCTTGGTGTGATTATTTCTGAGGATCTCAAGGTGGCAAAACAGTGCACCAAGGCGGTGGCAAAAGCCAGAAGGATGTTGGGCTGCATACAAAGAGGAATTACCAGCAGAAATTACCAGTGTATAAGTCACTGGTGAGGCCTCACTTGGAATACTGTGTTCAGTTTTGGAGATGATATCTTGCAAAGGATGTAAAAAGACTAGAAACTGTTCAGAGGAAGATGGCCAAAATGATTTGGAGCCTGCATCAGAAGACTTATGAGAAGTGACTTGAAGACCTAAATATGTACACACTGAAAGGGTGATGGATGCTTGGAATGCCCTCCCGATGGAATTGGTGGGGCCAAATATAGTGACAGAATTCAAAATGGCATGGGACAGACACAGTGGATCCCTTTACAGCAACAGGATAAAATCAAAATAAACTTAACTATCTAATTTCTCAACAAGCAGGGGTGTCCTACACAGAGTGGTGGGTTCACCTCTAAACAAAGACATGGGGAGTGGTGGCCTGCATGGAGCGGCAGGTGCACCTACTCTTGCCATCTTACTGGGCAAACTAGATGGACCATACTGGTGTTTATCTGCTGTCATTTACTATGTTACTATGATATTGAATATCTGGTGTGCCTGGCTCCCCCATCAGGTGAACTAGGAGGTTGCCTGGAAAGCCAGCTTTCTCTGGAGCCAGAGCGGTGGTAATGACGCAGGCAACCAAATGATGCAGGAGACCAAAATGATTTGAAGCCTGCATAAGAAACCCTATGAGAAGAGACTTGAAGACCTAAATATGTACACTTTGGAGGAGAGGAGGGATACAGGAGATATGATTCAGACCTTTACATACTTAAAGAGGAACGATGAACCAACAAACGTCTTCCAAAGAGGGGGAAGCTGCAAAACTAGAGGGCATAACATGAAGCTGCAAGGTGGAAAATTGAAAGGCAATGTCAGGAAATATTTTTTCACTGAAAGGGTGGTGGATGCTTGGAATTCTCTCCCGATGGAAGTGGTGGGGGCAAACACGGTGATGGAATTCAAAACAGCATGGGACAAGCACTGTGGATCCCTTTATAGAAACAGGATAAAAACAAAATAAACTGAACCATCTAACTTCTCAACAAATAGGGGTGTCCTACATGGAGTGGTGGTTCCACCCCTAAACAAAGACATGGGAAGGGGTGACCTGCACGGAGCGACGGGTGCACCTACTCTTGCCGTATATTTGCTGGGCAGACTGGATGGACCATGCTGGTCTTTATCTGCCGTCATTTACTATGTTACTATGTTACTAAACCAAGGCAGCCCTTACCTAGAGTCTCTGGTGCTGTGTCACAGTTTTTCTCTTCTACCATCTGCCTCTTATGCCCCCTCCAACCCATGGGGTACTGGCAGGAAGGTGACCGATTATAACCTCAGGAAGGGAGGAAGAGCGAGGTAGAAATTACTGTAACGCTGCAAGGGGCAGGAGAATTCTGGGGGAACTGTGGACCCAGAGGAACCTCCAGCAGTATGAAGAAAGGAGGGGGAGTTTGACTGAAGCAGGGAATATTGAAGGTAAGCCTTCATTTATTTATCCTGTGGTAGGGAAAGGGAAGGGGGAGCTTTCACCTCCCAAACTCCTGGTGTGGGAAACCAGGAACAACAGAACTGCTTCATGGTTGTTAAGCATTTCCAGATTGCAACAAGGGTGGGGGGCTGGGTAGAGGATACCCACTGTGCAGGGGTTATGTGTGGATCAATGTTTCAGGAAAAGAGAGTGGCTCCATGTCCCACTATCCGAGAACCGGCAGGAACCTACTTCTGCTGCAGTTTATTGTAGAGTTGCTGAGTAAAAGAATGAACGAATAGTGAAAAATTCAGAGTTGCCAAGTTACCCAGTTCCAGAAGAGAGATTTTTTGCCAGTTCTGCTTTTAAACTTGCATTGCAATGCAGTCTGGTATTTGTGGTCCCTGATTTCACCCATTGGAATTAGTGTTCCAGGTCCCATAATGCATCAGGATGAGATTGTCAGAAATCCAGGACTGGCTGAAAATCTCACTCCTGGAACTGTGTAACTTGGCAGCTGTGGAAATCCCAGATGTTGAACAAGGGTTTGAGAGAACAATGGTATAAAGACAAAGCGCTGGAGAATGAGAAGTGTGGAGAGGATAATGGTGACACAGAGGAGTGTCGTCAACTTGGCGCTGCTACACGATAGGACTGAGAGCCGTGACAGAATTAGGCTGATTCCTCATCTATCTTTTTCAGACAAGATGTCTCTTTTAAGTTATTATGCATGAAGCGTGGTTTATGCTCAGAAACCCATATACGCTACCCAAGGGAAAGTGGTGATATAGTGTAAAAGTGTCTTGAGCAATCCTAAACTTGCAATGCAGCGCCCCCTAGCCGTGACAGTTCTTTATAGTAACATAGTATATGATGGCAGATAAAGACCAGTATGGTCCATAGTCTGCCCAGCAAGACGGCAAGGGTAGGTGCACCTGCCGCATCTTTCTTCTAAAGTGTACATATTGAGATTTTTAACTCTGTTCCCATATGCCTTACAATGAAGAACACTGACCATTTTAGTAGCCACCCTCTGCACCGACTCCATCCTGTTCACATCCTTTTGAAGGTGCGGTCTCCAGAATTGCACACTATACTCCAAATGAGGTCGCACCAGAGACATATACAGAGGCTCTATCACCTCCTCTCCCTATGCACCCAAGCATCCTTCTGGCTTTTCCACTTGCTTGCCCGCTTTAAGATCATCTGATATGATTACCCACAATTCCTGCTCTTTTTTCATGCATTGAAGTACTTCATCTGCTACACTATGCCGCTTCCTTGGGTTTTGCAGCCCAAATGCATGACTGTACATTTTTTAAGAGTAAATATGAGCTGCCAAATTCTTGATCATTCTTCAAGTTTTTCTAGATTTCCCCAGAATGTTATCCACACTTTTCATGGCACGTACTGTGTTGCAGAATTTGGTATCATCCACAAAGAGGCAAACCTTTATCTTTATTTTAGTGCTTGATATGCTGCCCAAGCAAAAGCGTCAGGGCGATGTACAAGCTACAAACAGGAAACTGGAAAGGAACGCCATTGGTAGACAGGGAAGAGGAAGGAGGATAGGGAGGTATATGTACGAGGGATAGAGACAGATGTAGATGTGACACTTTGTATCGAAGAACAGGAAAACCAGGCAGGTGGGAGAGGAGGGCAAAGGGGATGAGGGCATGAGGAAAGGGGAGGTCAAAGGCAAGATGGACTAGGTGGGTTTTGAGTGCGGCTTTGAATCGGGGAAAGACAGTTCAGTGCAGAGTGTGAGAGGTAATGAATTCCAGAGTGTTAAGCTCAAGATGTGCTTGCATGCGGGAGGGGAGGGGGAGACGGTCACATGGAGGAACCGGAGTAGGTGCGGAGAAACATGGAGGTGAATAAGATCTGCAAGATACTGAGGGAAACTGGTGTGAATAACCTTGTGAATAATGGTGAATATTTTGTATGTGAACCTGGATTTAAGAGGGAGCCAGTATAGATGTATGTATAGAAGGTTGATGTGTTCAAACCGGGAGGAATGAGTGAGAAACATAGTAACATAGTAACATAGTAAATGACGGCAGATAAAGACCAGCATGGTCCATCTAGTCTGTCCAGTAAGATGGCAAGAGTAGGTGCACCTGCCGCTCTGTGCAGGCCACTCCTCCCCATGTCTTTTAGGGATGAAACTACCGCTCCTGCAGGACACCCCTATTTGTTGAGAAATTAGATAGTTAAGTTTATTTTGATTTTATCCTGTTGCTGTAAAGAGATCCACTGTGTCTGTCCCATGCCATTTTGAATTCCGTCACTGTATTTGCCCCCACCACTTCCATCAGGAGGGCATTCCAAGCATCCACCACCCTTTCAGTGAATAAGTATTTCCTGACATTGCCTTTCAATTTACCCCCTTGCAGCTTCATGTTATGCCCTCTAGTTTTACAGCTTCCCCATCTTTGGAAGAGGTTTGTTTGTTCATTATTTCTCTTTAAGTATTTAAAGGTCTGAATCATATCAAGGAATGGCCTAGTGGTTGGGGCAAGGTACTTCAGGCTGGAAGGTCAGGGGTTCAAATCCCACTAGAGAACAGCAACCTTGGGCTGGAAGGACTGGGGTTTCTAGTCCCACAGGTGCTCCTTGTAGTCTTGGGCAAGCCACTTAACCCTCCATAGACCATGTTCTCTGTAAAATAGTTATCTCCAAGTTATAATGCCCTGTTCAATGTAATTTCAGTTTGTTAAATGTAAACCATACTGATGCAGTATATAAGAGAATATAAATAAAATATCTCACCTATCCCTCCTCTCCTCCAGAGTGTACATATTTAGGTCTTCAAGTCTTTTCTCATAAGGCTTCTGATGCAGGCTCCAAATCATTTTGGTCACCTTCCTCTGAACAGTTTCCAGTCTTCTGCAACAGTACAGAAACGTAGGCAGCTGTAAAAACCTCACAAATTCTTTATTGATCCATAATAATGAGGGAGGCCAGACCCGACACAGGCCGTGTTTCGAAAGATTCTTCTTCAGGGGTAGGCTCACCTTACACTAAAACACATTATAAATAAATAATAAAAATACAGATATAGAAAAACATGTTACATAAATAAAAAACATAAGAATGAATAAAATGTATATAAAAGGACATGCAAACCTAATATTCATGAACAATATAAAAAACATATATTTATATATATATCTCATGCATAAACATGTAAAAGCATAAATATATTAAAAGCATAGATATATTAAAACAAAGCTCCCTCTAAAGGAGTAAACAAAGTGTTTGTAAAATTGATAAAAAGAACTAGCAACATGCACATGCAACCAAGGGTAAATGTGTGTGAAAGAGCAATAAATAAATAAACAACATGTCATAAAAGACAATACCATAAACAGGAATAAAACTGAAAAGTGCAAAAATAATCCATTGTATTAAAAAAGGAAAAAACAAGAGAGACTGAGGATCAGAGTTAAAACAAAAGGGTAAAATTGGCCAAAAAATAGCATCTGGGAGCAGGAGTGGAAAGGAGCCGTTACCTTAGGACCGTAAATGACATTCACCAACTAAATAAAATTGTCACTGGAAGTCAAGTATCCTTCCTCCACTGTGAAATATATATAAAAAAATCAATTAAAAAACTTAATGCAAAGAATAATGGAAAATCCAAAACTTGTTTAAAAAAGGTGTATCATCTTTTGAAACCTAATTAATCTACCATTAAAACCCAAACTGGGCTATTGCAATGTTTAGGAGCCATAGTATTAAAAACTGGTGTCAATTTTAAAAGGAATCCCCCTAAAAACCGAAATCTGGGCAAGTAGTTGTTCTTTTAAAACAATCCATTAAATCAACAACCGCTATTTCCAAAACATGAAGAACCAAATTCACCCATTTAATATGCCTTCCACGGCAAAGGACATAAAGTGCATACAGTCCAACCATAATTCATTCGATCGCTCAAAACACCTGAACAGATGAGTGCCATCTCTAGTTGTGAATTATACAAAGGTTCTTATGTATACATATGTGAAAATTAAAAAAAAACAAAAAACAATAACCCGCTACCCAAGAGCGTATGATTGATAGCGTGCTGTATTGTTCGGACATTGAAAGAGTGCGCTGCACATGCAGCACTATAGTCGGTACGTAAAAATTTATAAAAAATGAAAAGATGCTACTCTTAGGGGTATGTTTACTAAAACCCCGGTAGAGTGTGGGCCGCGGTAGAGTGCGGGTGCCATATAAGGAGTGGGCGTTCCGTCCTGAAAAAGAAAAGCCGGAATTTAAATATGCGCTAAGGTGCGTGGCGCCCTTGTGCGCCCCGCACCTTAGCGCATCAGATGGCTGCTTGGGAGGCATATGTGGTACGCTGATGAGAAAGCAGAAGAGCAGTACCACAGCACAATGGTTAAGGCACCTACCAATGGTGCAGGAATCAGGGGTTTGATCCCCACAGAGCCCAACAAAAACAGCTGGCTGAGACATAAATTTAGGAGACATTGAAATAATGGGCAGCATAAGGCAGCACGCTAATGTTTTTGGAGGCATATTAGTAATGGGCAGCATAAGGCGGCGTGCTAATGTTTTTGGGGGCATTTTAAGATTGTGAGGCATATGGCGGCTCGCTGATGTGCAAGCACAGGAACCGAACCACAGCCCAATGGTTAAGACACTGCCCAATGGTGCAGGGATCAGGGGCTCGATCCCCCACAGTGCCCAATGAAGATGGCTGGCTGAGGCAGTAATTTATGAGGCGCAGAAATACTGGGCATCATAAGGCGGCACGCTGATGTTTTTGGCGGCATATTAATACTGGGCGGCATAAGGCGGCGCGCTGATGTGCAATCACAGGAACAGAACCACAGTACAATGGTTAAGACACTGACCAATGGTGCAGGGATCAGGGGTTCAATCCCCCAAAGTGCCCAATGAACAAGGCTGGCTGAGGCATAACATATTATGGGGAAGATTGCTTTAGGAGGCATTTTAGTCATATTTTAATTACCACTGCTAGCAAACGCACTCCCAAAGCGTGTTAACATCAGGTACCCTATAAGGCACATTTTAAAGTGCACAGTCAGCGAAGGCACCCTAGAATGTTGCTTAAAGGGTGCTTTATAGGGTGCCGTATGAGGTACCGCAAGGTCAGTGTACTGTTTTTTATGGCAGCACTGTGCAGTTTAAGGAATGAAAAGCATACGTAGGTGCGCTGACAGGCAAGGAAGAGCAGAAGTGGAGCACAATGGTTAAGGCACTGACTGCTGATACAGGGGTCATGAGTTTGCTCCCCAGTGTGCCTAATACATAAGGCTGGCTGTGGCATCAGCTTTGCAGTGTACATATTTTGTCCTGCAGCACTTTATATTTATGCTATTAATTGCTGCCAGCAAACACGGCCTCACGTGCCGTAATTGAAGGTGCTGTATAAGGCACCCTATAAGGCACTCAGTAGGGCACATTAGAAATTGCACTGTCCGCCACAGCACCCTAAAATGTTCCCTATAGGGCACCCTATAGGTTGCATCACAGGAGAATGTATAGTGCACCTTATATGGACGGGCACCATAAGGTGCCCTATAGGGCGCCCTATAAAGCACCCTCAGAGGCACCTTATGGGTACAATACGCTGAGGGTGTTTTTGCTGGCAACAAAATATGTACATTAAAAAAAGATAATGCATTGGACAACCCTATCAAATAACCCCACTGTGTGTTTGAACCCATGACCTCTGGATTCAGAGGCAGTGCAGTAACCATTGGGCTACAGCTCTATAACTGCTAGCAAGCCCCTGGTTGGCTGAAGAGAGCATGCACGTCACCACACAGACAGTCTGCTGTGGTCACCAGGACAGGGTTAGCCTACCCATACCCATGATGCACTGCACATGCAAATCAGCTGTCCACAGATTAACACAAGATGGGCAATGCGCCCCCACAGCACCTCGGCCCGGTAGAGGGAAGTGACCATGTGCACCCACACACCACCTCGGCCTGGTAGGGGGTACTGACTGTGTGTTTTACTGGCACAGAGTAGCTACACACCATCACATTGTGTGGGTACTGTGCTCACCCTGAGGGTGCAATGAGGCACCCAGGACCAGGTCCACAACACCTTCCATGACTAAAAGAGGCCATGCCGGAGGTCCAAAGCAGTGTTAATGTGTGAGAATAGGTAATTTCTGCACAAACACCTTGGATATCCCTGTCTGCCTTAGTCAGGTGCAGCCCCCATAGCCCCCCCCCCCCCCGGTGGGCCATGCACCACCACAACAACCCCCCCCCCCCCCCAGGGCAGCAAACAGGGACTCCCATCAACACCACATTCTACCCCCCTGCAAAGGTGGCAGTAGAGAGGACCATCAACCTGGGTCCTACTGAGGAACAGACACCCCACAGGGCAGTCAATGCAGCTCTATACACATCCATACCACAATAGCAGACAGACATTAGGCCTGGATTATGGTGAGCTGCACCCACCACTATCTTATATTCTCCTGCAGCAAGTCATCAGCCACTTCACCCCACAAGCTGCTCTATCAAGACATATACCAACTGCAAACAGTGTGCTAGTTAGTCCACAGTGCATGTTCCCAGTGGAGATGCATGCACCCACAACTGGGATGTCAGCATACACAGCAAGCAGCTACATCAGTGACTGGGCCCCAAAAGGAAACCCATATCTATCACATGAGAAAAATACTATATAGCACTATGGGGGTGCCTAGCCATGCTGTGGTCACTGCACAGTCAGGGTGAGAGTGATCTCTCAGCAGGACATACTGAGGTCACCCTGTCTGTGTAGGTGGTGGCCGGGCACTAATATGTCCCAGTCAGTGCCCTATGCCCTGTGCAGATGCACCTTGGCCAGGCCACCTTGTCCGGCCTATACCCATGGTACCTTGCTCCTCATTATGCACATTGGCAGCCCAATACTGGCAACATTGCTGGCAGTGTGGGCTGTGGAAGGTGTTTGCAGCCACCATACAGTGGATAGGCAGACAGCCACCCCCACACCTATGCCAGCATTGTGCTACTATAGAGGAGTCCAGCAGCCATATCCACCACACCAGTCCTGGGCACAGTACAGGCATGGATATGGTACGCACTTCTGTTGGGGGTCACTCCCCAGGGTGGTAAACACTGTCAGAGACCAGACCTGCAGCGCACACCGCAGACATCACAATGATTGTTATGGTGGAGATCAATGAGCAACATGTGCTTAACGTAGGAATTGATATCTGCCAGTTATCATGGGCAACGTTTGATAGCTGTGTACCATATACCCAGGTGTAGGGTGGCAGTGCTAAGGTATGCAACTGCTAGTATTGGGGGATACAGGCAGGGCCCAATGTCCTGCCTCTCTAGGAGGCATTGGCCAATGGGGCCTGGGGGGGGGGGGTGTCTGGCCCTGTTGGCTTCTGCTTTACGGCAGAGTGTCCCAACTCCAGTCCTGGTGTTCCAACCACTGTTCGGGTTTTCATGCTGTCCCTCAGAAATATGCATGAGCTACATCAGCATACCATGGGGGTGGTGCATAGATATTCAGCACATGCATCTTTAGCAGAGGCAGCATGGATCCTGAATGGTGTGGGGCCCTCCAGGACTGCATTTGGGAGACTCTGCTCTGGGTAATGCGGCTGTTTATGGTGTCTGTGTTTGGTGTGGTAAAATATAGGCATGTGAACCATGCGTATGTTCTCAGCAATAAAGGTTTCTCCTTACTATCATGGTTTAGTTGTAGGAAAAATATGTGGACTGGATTTGCAGTAGCCCCAACTGGGCTTTGAACCTGTGACCTTCTGTTCCTGCACATGCTGTCTGTGTGCACAGCACCACCGCGTTGCCACAGATATTCTGTGTTCCCTGTGGAGTCCATGACTGTACATCTGACAGAGCCTGTCTGTTATGGTGGACGGTGCCAGCCTGCACAGGCCTAGGCCACTGTCTGCTGTGGTTTGTAGCCACTGCCCACTCCACCACCTGTACCCTTCCGCCAACATGCAGACATGTCCCTATCTGGAAAAAAATATGACCTGATTGAGTTGTGGCACTCCAGGACTGAATTTGGGGGACTCGGCTGTCGGTAATGGCCATTGTTATGGTTTGTGTGCGGTGTAGGGTAAAATGTAGGTGTTGGAACCATGCTTATGTTCTCTGCCATACAGGGGTGTCTGTACTATCACTGTTTAGTGGTGGGTAAAACTATGGGGACTGGGTTGGCAGGAGCCCCAGCTGAGGTTTGAACCTGTAACCCTCTGGTCTTACAGGCACTGGCTGTGTCCGCTGCACCACACTGTGGCCACAGAGACAATGCATTCTCTGGAGATAGGAAACCTGGCCGCACGAGTCAGACACCCTGCTCTGCACAATTTTACTGTGGGCTCGTTTACCTTGTATGGGGAAAAGGGTGCAATTAAACCTCAAAAATGACCTCCAAAAAAAGGGGAAAAGTCCAAAACCAAGCTGGGCAACAGTGATATCAATGGGCAACATGAAAAACACTCCCAGGAAAGCTCCATTAAAATGCAGTGATTTTTGAACGAGTCAAGGAGCGTAGACCCTTCCAAAAATCATTTCTTTTTTTTTTGGAGCTTTCCTGGGAGTGTTTTTTATGGTTGCCCATTAATATCACTGTTGCCCAGCTGGATTATAATTTATTTGAAATTTTTTGTGGTCATTTTCAAGTTTTATTTGCTGTTTTGTTCTGTGCGCATGTATCACACTGCTCACGTTTTGCAGGTTTCCCCGGTTTTGCTGTACATTGCTGACGGAAATGGTTTCTCTTCCCTTTAAATCGGCTGTAACGCGAGGGTTTCACTCGCAGTATTTTTAATGCCGAATTCAGCCCCGCTCCTGTGCGGGGAGCCTCTCACCTCCCACTCTCCACCCATTGACCCCGTCCCCCCGCCCCTCGGGAGCCTTCCTCCGCCCTCCGTAAGCGTTTCCCCGCCTCTATCGCACATCAGCGCCCCGCACACGTGCGCCGGCCCGTTAATGTGACGCGCACGCGTGCACGGTGCTTAAGAGCACTTAAGTGCATCATTAGCATCTGCTCTTGTGCGCCACGCACGTGTGCGCGGTTTAGCAAACATACCCCTTAGATTAAAATGCCAATGGAGCATTACAAAAAGAGTGACAAACATCAAGAGTGACTAAGCACTTACAGGGATATTTCAGGAAAAACAAACCTCCCACCTGTAAAACTCCAGAACGTAATAAAAGAAATTCTCTATGCTGCCTCTGTGTTTCTCTTGATAAATCCGGATAAATCCGGACCATCAAGCCTTTAAAGGGCAACTTCCTCTTCCGAAAGAAAAACCTCAATAACCATTCTTTATCTGAGAGTAATGCAAAGGTAATTAACAACATAGAGGAAACGGGAGACTCAGAAGACTGCTCTAAAATATTAGTGACATTCAAAACATTCCCATGGTCAATACCACCCCCATCCTTAGAAACACCAGAAGAAAATTTCCCCTTAGGTAAATAATAAATCTTAACCAGGGGTGGTATTAATTCCAAAGAAACCCCCAAAACCTCCGTCAGATATTGTTGAAACATATCTCGTGGGGACACAGTTAATAATCTCGGAAAATTAATCAACCTTAAATTGTTAGACCTAGAGAGATTATCCAAATGTTCTAACTTCACTTGAACAGCAAAAAAGTTCTTTCTCAGCATGTCCGTCTGGTCTTCAAGGGCTTCCACCTTCCTTCGATTCTCACCAGACTCCAATTGCAGAACTTCCACCTTCCGCTCTAAATGCTCCACAGACACCACAGAAGCATTCACTATCTCAGTCAAAGATGTAACCTTCGGAACTAAAGCTTCCCCCAGAGAGAGAATAGCTTGCCAGATTGATTCCAGGGTGAAACTAGACGGACGTTTCAATGAGAAAACAAAACCAGATTCCACAGGCAATACAGCTTCTGTTTTTACCGGCGCTTCTCCTCGACGTTCTTCAGGGACAGACAGCCCTGAGAGCTCCTCCCCTGTCAGAGTCGAAGTTAGAGGTATGCCATGTTGACCAACGGCTACACCTCTAATGTCCCGCATTCCTGCTGCTTCTGACCCTCGCGAGCCCCCAACCAATCTCTCAAAGGAGGGGAATCGAGCTCCAAGAAACCAGCAGGTAGGGGCTGACTCCGTTGCATATTTGGCGCTGGACTTGAAGGAGACAGAGATGAAATAGAAGCAGCCATCGAGTCACCCGACTCCTGCACAGCTGCGGCTCGAACTGCTTCCCCTTCCATCACCGGGTCCCGAGGTGTGCGTTGAACAAAAACATCAAGTGGGCTCAAAGAAACAGGCGTCGAGGCAGAGGGAGGCTTAGAGGGCAATCCTCCCCCTTTCCCCTTGCGTTTCCTTCCCATAAGAAAAACGGAGTCACTCGGCTCAAACGGCTGCCACCATCTTGAAAGGCACCTCCCCTAGATGCCAATAATGTTATTAACATTTCTGATTTTAATCTCACCTCTGATGAGATTTCCGTTTTGAATAAGGGGTTATCTTTTGTACCTGTTAGGAAATATGACTCGTTTCAAACTCAAATTGATTTGTATAAATTCTTCAGAAAAATTTGCATACGTCATTTCTTCAACAATCAGATAGAACCTACTGGCAATATTTCAGTTGTTAGCAGACCATCTACTTGGGTTCCCCCTCCTAAAACAGATCCTCTTATTGAGGCCTTTGAAAAAGTTGTGATACAACAGGTGGAACGGATTTGTGAGAGTGACTGCCTACCTTTTCAGAATTTAACAGTTCATGAACGACAGGCTCTTAAAGCACTACAGAGGAATAATGAAATGTGGAGGAGTGGCCTAGTGGTTGGGGCAAGGTACTTCAGGCTGGAAGGTCAGGGGTTCAAATCCCACTAGAGGACAGCAACCTTGGGCTGGAAGGTCAGGGGTTCAAATCCCACTAAAGGACAGCAACCTTGGGCCAGAAGGACTGGGGTTTCTAGTCCCACAGGTGCTCCTTGTGGTCTTGGGCAAGCCACTTAACCCTCCATAGCCCATGTTCCCTGTAAAATAGTTATCTCCAAGTTATAATGTCCTGTTCGATGTAATTTCAGTTTGTTCAATGTAAACCACACTAATGCAGAATAGCACAGTATATAAGAGAATGTAAATAAATAAAAATATTAGGGAGGAGTGGTCTAGTGGTTAGGACAAGGTACTTCAGGCTGGAGGGCCAGGGGTTCAAGTTCCACCTGGGGACAGCAATCTCAGGGCCAGAGGGACTGGGATTTCTAGTCCTATAGGCACTCCTTGTGGTCTTGGGCAAGCCACTTAACTCTCCATTGCCCATGTTCCCTGTAAGTATTAGCATATGTGTCTCATATCCCCTCATGTTAAATGTATCCCCCAATTGACCACTTTGACCAGGTGAAAAGCAGGATATAAATACAGCTAAATAAACCTGCGGATAAGGGAGGTGCTGTGGTGATAATGGATAAGCATAAATATTTAGCTGAGATTACCAGACAGCTCAACGACCAAAACGTTTATCTACGCCTTGATGGCGACCCTACAGAAGCATTGAAATGTTCAATAGATAACATAGTTATCAGTGCCTTTGAGAGAGGTCATATTACCAAGAAGGAGAAAGAATTTTTGATTGTTGAGAAACCGGTTATGCCCACTATTTATGTGATTGCTAAGATCCACAAATCCTTGACTGATCCTCCAGGATGGCCCATTGTATCCACCATTGGGTCGCTCCTGGAACCTATTTCTCAGCTAATGGATATCATCTTGAGACCTTATATCACCCGCATGTGGTCTTATGTCCGCGATTCATCACACGTTATTGATATTCTTTCTACATTTAAGGATTTGGACCCAGAGGTTATATTGGTGACATTAAATGTGGAAGCCTTGTACACCAATGTTGCACAGTCTGATGCCTTATGCATCATTGAAGAGTATTTAGTAGGTAGGCAAGAGTACACACGCATCTCTACCTCCTTCCTTTTGATTTTGGCAGAGATTTGCGTTGTGTAAGAATTTATTTTGCTTCAGAGATCTATATTATCAGTAAATCAAGGGTGTAGCGATGGGGTCTGCCATGGCACCAGACATTGCCAACCTATATATGTATAAATTTGAAAATACTTTTCTCAAAAATCACCCCTTTAAATCAAGAGTCAAATTATGGATTAGATACATTGACGACATTTTTATCATATGGGATGGTTCCATGGATGACTTGTCTGCATTTAACGTATGAATCAATGATTTGTATCAAAACCTACGTTTCCAAATCACTTTTGATCCAGTACAAATCCCATATTTGGACTTGGTAATTAAAAAAGAAGGGAAAGGATTTATTACAAAATTATATAGGAAACCGACTGACAGAAACCAGTTGCTGCACTACCATAGCTTCCATAATCCTGCATTAAAAAACAACTTACCTGTTGGACAATTCCTTAGGGTCAGAAGAAACTGTACCACTGATGCTGAATTTGAATTGCAAGCTAAAGATCTTAAGAAAAGATTTGAAGCACGCCAATATCCCCAACAATACATTAATAAAGCTTATTTCAGAGCCCGTGAACATTCATGCAGTGTGGGCAATAAACCACTAGATAATAATGGTGCAAAAAAATCTAAATTAGTATGTCCATTGTTGTATTCTTTACAGTCTCAACGGATAGTAGCCATCCTTAAGAAAGAATGGCATTTGATTCAGGCAATTCCGGGTTTCAAAGACGTTTCATTCATGATTGCCCACAAACGTAACATTAATCTCCGTAATTTATTGGTGCCTTCTGCTTTCACTGAGAAAAAAACACTTTCTACACACAAAGGACAATACCAGTGTGGTCATTGTTCAGTTTGTTTAAATGTTTTACCTATAAGGAAGTGTTTTACACATCCAGTGACACAGCAAATTTTTTATATCGATGATTTTTCAAACTGTGACAATACACATGGGATTTATATTATTCAGTGTCCATGTAATCTCCTGTATGTAGGCAAAACAATGCGGAATATTTGCGTGCGCACCATAGAACACAAGAGCTGCATCAAGAGACAATTAACAGACAAACCTTTGGTTCAACATTGGATGGAGAAAGCACATAAAATATCAGATGTGAAATTTTGTGTTATTAAAAAAGTGAGATTGAATTGGAGGGGTGGCAATATTGAGAAGACCATCCTCCGGTTAGAGCAAAGATACATCTTTGCACTCAATACACTTACACCATATGGTATGAATTCCGAACGAGATTTTTCCGTTTTCCTGTAACCCCTTCCCCGGCGTGGTATCATATTCTTATACCACACGTTTTGAATCTGAACGAGATTTTTCCGTTTTCCTGTAACCCCTTCCCCGGCGTGGTATCATATTCTTATACCACACGTTTTGAATCTGAACGAGATTTTTCTGTTCTCCTGTACCCCCTTTCCCCGGTGTGTCAATAATTATTAATTTATTTATCTTATTTATTCATTTAATTGGTACATCAGGTTTACTGTTTTTTGTAGTGGTTCTTATAATACCTTTCGTTCTATGGTTCTTTAATCGGTTATTTATTAATTTGGCAGGCATGTTTCAGCCGTTTTAACCCTCATCTTATTTATGGTGCCATCTTTTAGTTTCATTTTTATTCCCCCATACTGGTCATAATAGTTTTTTTATCCGTTATTAAATAATTTTTTATCAATCTGCTGGTGGAGACTATCCTATTTTTTGGTTTACTTATACATGCAGGCGTTGGCGTCTGATTCACAGAATGTTTTTATGCTGCTCGCAATGTCCGCTGCCTTCTTAAACTGAGAAGGTCTGGCGGCTTGTAAATATGCTGTTCATTTTAAAATAAAGTGGGTTTTCGTTTTTGCAATTTTGTCTCCCGTTTTTATTGATAAAGTGTAGTTTATTACTATTTTTATTTATTCTTAATCCCCCATGCTGGGTTCAGCATAAATTACAGTGTTTTTCATCATCATTTAATAGTTGGTTTTATTATATGTTGTTTTTTCTATGGGTCTTTGATCCTTCCCACGTTTTTTTAGATCATTTATACACGCATGTGTCGGCGTTTGATCCACGAGACGCGTTTATGCCACTTGTATTGTCTGCCGCTCTCCCGGACAGAGAGGTTTTGGCGGCTTGCAAATCTGTAAATTCATTTTGGAATAAAGAGGTTTTCATCTTTGTGATCTAGCAAAGGGTTCATCTCTTGGTGTTATTAATGAAATTTCTTGCTTTTTAGTCTTTTACGTAATACACATAGATGTTTTTTTTACCTTACAGTATGATATCATGCCGCCCGCGGTAGTGTCCTGTTTATTGTTTTGTTGAATAAATTTTAGTGACCTGCGGAGTTGTCACTTTTTTTGTACGTTCTATTGTCAATTTAACCTAAGAGTAGTATCCTTTCATTTTTTTAAAAAACTTTTTACGCACTGACTATAGTGCTGCTGCCTTCCCGGACAGAGAGGTTTTGGCGGCTCGCGAATCTGTAAGTTCATTTTAGAATAAAGAAGTTTTTAACTTTGTGATCTAGCAAAGTTTTTATCTCTCGGTTTTATTTTATGCAATTTCTTGCTTTTTAGGGGGATGTTTACTAAGATCCCGGTAAAGTGCGGGCCGCGGTAGAGTGCAGGTGCCATATAAGGAGTGGGCGTTTCGCGCTGAAGAAGGAAATGCGTGATTTGCATATGCGGTAAGGTGCGGGCCGCCCATATGCGCCCTGCACATTAGCACATGAAGTGGCTGCACGGGAGGAATAAGTGGCATGCTGATGTGCAATCATGAGAGCAAAGCTACAGCACAATGTTTAGCCCACTAACCACTGGTGTAGGGTTCAGTGTTTCAATCCCCCACAGTGCACAATGAAGATAGCTGTCTGAGGCGTAATTTTTGGAGGCAGATAAATAATGGGTGGCGGAAGGCGGAGCGCTGCTGGGCCTAAAGCGGCACGCGATTGTTTTTGGAGGCCTGTGAATCCCGGAAGGTATAAGTGGCACATTGATATGAAAGCAGAAGAAATGAGCCACAGCACAATGGTAAAAACACTGACCAAAGGTGCAGGGAGCATGCGTTCAATCCCCCCCAGTGCTCAGCAAAGGAAGCTGGCTGTGGCGTTATTTTAGAAGGTACACCAAGTATGGGCGGCCTAAGGCGTTGCGCTGCTGGGCCTAAAGCGGCGCGCGAATGTGTTTGGAGGCCTGTGAATCCCGGGAGCTATAAGTGGCACAGTGATATGAAAGCAGAAGAGATGAGCCACAGCACAATGGTTAGAACACTGACCAAAGGTGCAGGGAGCATGGGTTCGATACCCCACAGTGCACACTGAAGGAAACTGGCTGTGGTGTTCTTTTACAAAGTATGTGTGGCATAAGGCGTTGCGCTGCTGGGCATAAGGGTGTGTGCTAATAGTTTGGAAGCATAATAATGTTGGTAAGCCATATGGTGGTGCGCTGATGTGCAAGCCCAGAAACAGAATCACATCGCAATGGTTAGGGGTGCAATCCCCAACAATGGCAAATGAACATGGCTTGCTGAGTGCGTACCTGGTAGGGTTAATATTGCATTAGGAGGCACATCTCGTATATCTGTGCAATAACTTATTCAAGCACATGTACTGTCACAGCACTGTAACATAACATGCCCCTGAGGTTACCTCAAATGACACATTTGTAAATGGATTGTCCGCCATGGCACTGTACAATGTTGTTGAAAGCGTGGCCGATGGGGCGCCATGTAGGGTGCCCTATGAGGCAGGTAAAGGTCACAGCACTGTTTCTGATGGCAGCACTGTGCATTGTGATGTATGGAAATGGTAAGTAGGTGTGCTGACCCTGGTCTGACTTCCTTGTTTTAGTAGTGAGGGGCTGTAGCCAGCCCCTGGTGACTGATATTAACAGGGGTGCCGAGTGAATGTCATTGTAAGCAGTCGCCTGGGTCTGTCTGCAGCCCCTCCCCCCTCCTTGCTAAATCATCAATGGCAGACCTGCATCTGCCATTACTGATTTAGCTAGGAGGTGCTGCAAACAGGCCCCGGGGACAGATATGAACAGGGGATCAGAGTCACTATTATCGGGGAAAATGCCCTATTCCCTTTGCATATTGAAATCCCAAAACTAGCATAGGCCCATTACATACAAGGTATGGTGAAAAACAACATACCCCTATGTAATGTATGCTCACAACTGTTGAAGACAGTCAATGATGTTGCAGGGGTCATGGTTCACTATTTTCTGGACAGCAGGTTAGCTGAGTTATGTTCCATGTCTGTGTGAAAGTGTACAGAAATCCGTGCGTCCATCTAAAGAGAACTACACCCTTGTGCCATATATTATTGGCCAGATTACGGTGCATCAGATGGAACATCCTCTACATATCCCGTTAGCAAAGCAAACCATTAATATCTACCTGAGGCCATGTTTAAAGTCTGCCAACTCCCAAGGCACTATCGTAGGCACCCCATAAGCTGTGTGAATCCAAGGTGTGGCAGAAGATGCCCTAAGGATGTATAGGTGAAATCAGCAATGTTAGGCAACAACAGCAACATTGCACAATTTGAATGTTAAAAGACGTATGTGCCAAACACACATGTAACATGAACACTGCACAGAGCAGGGAACATAGACAATATTAAACTAAAAGAACGACGTAGATAAGTTGATGGAATGCAGATATCAGCTTCAGTCCATGTGACAGCCATAAAAATGGACAAACATGTTGTGGCCAACGAGATCCATGCACAGAGTGATGAAAATGTGCCATGCTGTAATGACTGTGTGTGACAGAGGATGGGAAGATGTGGCCAGCAGAGGTGGCTGCAATGGCAGGATAACTGAAATATCAGGATGACTGTGGAGTACAGGTGCTAGGCTGAGCACACACAGGGGAGGCAAGCAGGGTGAGCTGCAATGCATGAATATGATGGAGTTCACGATGTGGGGAAGCAGCATGCACATCTGGGTAAGATGGCGCACAGCTGGCAGACAGAGGATGGACACAAGGATGTATCACAACTCAGATGAGGGTACTATATGGTCATACCACATATCACCACAGATATGACACACAGACAAATGAAACGCACCAATGCAGGACAAGCATACAAATCCAAGACAGCAGACAGGGAGCACACCGATTACCCCCACCACAAATGGCCATGCCTAAAACGGTAGGCCAAACCGCCAATTTGAGCACATTAGCAAAAGCTGCATACAAAAACACTGCATATCAGTACCCCAAACGCCTGCTGGGTGTCAGAACAAGCAAACCACCAAAATACATAATGAGCAAATGCACATGCACATCTGCCATGTACATATTTATGTCCACTCTGTATGTGGCATCGGGGACAACTGCACCAACACAAGGGAATGTTTTGTAGTGAATACAGCATGTAAAATCCATAACAAAGGAAAACCATGGCATCCCATGACGCTCTGTGGATCAGGTGACTAATGATGATTGTGGCGTGATAAAGATCAACATGCAATCAGGTGCACCACACACACCACCATAATCACAGCCAAACAAAATCACTACGTGCATTGGCATGTTTAAACCATAAAGTAAGAGACCTATGTAACAACGAATATGTTAAGGGGATGAAGCACACAGGATGCACCCTGTTGTACAGTGCAAAGAGGGAAGGGTGTGTGTAGAGGTGAGGAACCTGTTGGTACCTAATGGTGCATTTAAGCCAGTGTGCCAAAGAACCAAACAAGCGGAAGATAAACCCCAAACTACAGAGTTCAAACACATTACTGTACACAATCCCACAAACTGCAAAATGAGCACACTGTAACACAAATACCCCAAAGGGTGTGTGTGTATGTCAACCATTCATTCACAGTGATGTGCCATATGGCTACCACATACACAGCTGGCACTGTGCAAGGATGTGAGCACATGTGCACCATGTACATGACCAGTAAAGGACCCCAAAAAGGGACAGTATGATCAAATAGTCTAGAAGTAACATGGGGAATAGAAAAGTGGCTTTGCCCCCAAACAACCAGTGATAAAGTCACATTAGCACTCCCTGTGTCATAGGGCAAGTCTGGGAACCCCCCATTTACGTTGAAAATTGTCACAGGGTGGACCTAGGGCAGCATGAGAAAATGCACGGCAGTGTGAATGATCAAGGAAAAAGTGACAGGATGAATGGAAGAATGCTTGATGGTTGCCAGGGACAACAAAAGCACACGTGCCCAGAGCCCAGAGAGACACACCCAGGGAGTAAAGCACGGGACTCTGCTTCACCTAATGGAGCGCAGCTGAGGAAAGGTGGAGTCAGAAAACACATAGATAAAACGGACTACCAAACATTCAGAGAGGGGGAACCTTTGAGAAGGAAGCAATTTTGGAGAGAGGAGCCGAGTAGGCAATCCTGGAGAGAGGAATTGTGGAAAGAGTCCAGAGACCTGTGTGGTTCTGAGAAAAGGCAAGTGAAATATAAGAAGGCTGCAACAGCAGGTACTGGGGAAAAGAAGGGATACAAGGGCTATTTGCCATCTAAAAGGGAAGAGTCTTGGAGGCATAAAAATACCCTTAAAAAGCCTGGATATTCAGAGGCTGATAGTAACTTTTCTCCTGTTTATAAAAGTCTTAAAAGAAGGGAGTTTCACCTACCCAGAGAAGCAGAAGAAATCCCTTATTACGGTGAACGCCTAGCTCCAAGGGAATCACCGTTACACAGTTTGCAATCGGGCACAGCTGAGCCTGGAGAGCTGAGGCAGACCCGGCAGGGAGTGTATCACAATTACTCAGCTAGCAAGCCATACAGAGACCTGAGCTATCCACTGAGATACCAGAGGGGGCAGGGCTCTAGAAGACAGCATACAGAGTTTTGTGACATTCCCCAGAGAGGCAGTGCTACACAGAGGAAGAGGAACTTCCTAACTGACGGGGCAAATCTGCCATACTTTTATTCCACATTAGAAGGGGGTAATGCAGATTCCAACGGACAGGAATTGATGGAATATGAAGAATCAGGAGCATTAGCAGATACAGAATTGATGGAATGTTCCCTTACTACAAAAGAACCTGAATACTCATTAAGGTAAAGGTTTGTGTAACCTTAATTCCCATATTCAAGTGGCAAAGGCTACATCTCTCTCTCTCTCTCCAGCCAAACAGACAAAGTAGGCTGTTTGTTATTTACTTTTGTTTGACGTTATATGCTGAAGGAAGCTATTTGTGTTATCCAGTTACTTTATGTTATAAGCCAAATTAGGCTGTTAATTTCTGTTGTTATAAGAAGAAACCTCAAGGGACGGGGAGTAAAACCCTAAAAGAAAGAAAGTGCATCTGCGTGGTTTATATACAGAAGCAAGGCACAACTACCACCCTCATAAAAAGCCCAACCATACCAGCAGTCAAGGCTGGGGCGGAGGAGGTGTGACAAAATATACCACATCATCTACATACAGTGACATTGACAAGAGAACAATGTACTCTGTGGGTCACAAGGAGTCAGGACTGATACAAAGGCACACATTGCAGTCCAGGTCTGTCACCATGATCAATCATCAGACGGAGAAAATGTCTGTCAAATACATATATTTATTTTCTTAACACATCACAAACAGTGTAGACAGTGGCATCATAATATGAAGGCTGACCGTATCCCCTGTGAAAGTGGGAAACACCCTTAGCAGCTCACAAATCCACCTCCTACAGTAAGGTTACTTTGTTGACCACACATTAAAGGCTCAAGATATAATGTGCATCAGGTGCATGCTGAGCACCCGGCAGCAGCCCCCCTGCCCACACCTGTTGTTGTTTGTCGCAAATGTGTTAACAACATATGAGTGCAGGTACAGAGTAGACACTGCATGCTGCGGACCCAACACACCTCATCTGTCCTTCAAACCATACACATCTGACCACACAGGAGTCAGACACTCATCCAAACCTATATTGGCAAATGTTTTACATGTCACTAAACATGCAATACAAGTAATGAGTAAGCTCTCATCATAATGCCTGATCTACGAAAAAAACCAGTCAGAATGTGGACAAAACCAATCATAAACATCACAATTAGCATATGGTAACAGGTAGCACAGCCACATGAACACAGAAATAATCCGAAATAAACATCCTGCAGAACAATGCACATAGAACACCATCAAGGAGGTCACCCTGCCCTTTCATTTTGGGTAGACACTGTGTTGTCACATATAGCATGATACATGGAATGCACAAGTGAAGAAGTAGAATGGTCACACACACTGCCACACTACAAACATAATGTGGCAATGTGAGTGTCCCTAACACATGGCATAATCTGGCCCGTGTAAATGGCAAATGGAAGGTCTGTACATATATGCACACTGTCATGTATGCACAGTAAACAAACACAAGATGTAGCATGTGAAGAAGGACATTTTGTAAAAACATATTACAGTGAACCACACATAAGTCATAGCCCCACATGCTGTGTCTCACAAACAGTCAGTCATATGCACAAGCAACAGTCACATTGGAACATGATACAGTGATGACACACATGCCCTTCAAAACCATTAGGTCAATGACAACATCAGTCCAAGATGTCGGTGTGCTCGGAAAGCATTGTGGAGGTAAAGGCGGTATCATGTGCAGGTGGAAAGCAGGTAGATGTTGACAAGAGGAGTGGCCCATCATCAGTCACATGCCAAAAACATGGGTGTTGTAAGGAAACCAGCATCATATCGTGGGTGCTATGACACACCCTTGGGACAAAGTCCTGTAAAGCTCAACTGTGTCTGAATGTAGCACCTACACTGTCCATGTCAGTTGCTGCTGCACAAGGGCGGATCAGTGTCCAAAGTCAATATAGTATCTGCAATTCATCAGGTTACGTTAACAGTTTAATATCAACTCTGGCCATGCATAGTCACGTGTCAGTGTGCAATATGGCACATTCCTTCAAAGTATATGTGTGTCCACTACATTGAGCATCACTCACTACCCAGCCATAGCATCAACATTGCGTTCGACACCTCTGTCATGGGGAAATCAGCAGGTAAAGAGTAATACTGTCCTTCGCAGTCATGTGATCCACTCTCATAGCTCAAACATCCACTGGGGAAATGTTGTGGTAAAGAGTTGCATGGTGCTCTGTCATCCATCAGGTGGTTGTTGGTGACAACAGATGCTCTGTAAGAGATGTGTCTGGTATGTCCTCTGTGCTGTGTCAGGAGAGGATAAGTATGTTATTGTTTGACACATTTCAAAATCAACACAAATGTCAGACCGTCACACCATACTAAATTCTTAATAAAGGGATACATAGGCAAACATGACCTGATATCAATACTAAAACAAACGTTGTGGCCAACATAAGTAATGGTAACCATAGACACGGGTGGCACATGGATATGGTCATGTCCATGCTCATGTCACACAAGTGTCTCATAGCTACACACAATATGCATCTGTTAATGTGAGCATAAAGGAAATCTAACATACACAGGAGGCACACATGAGATCATCACCAGTTAGATACAACTGCACAAATCAAACTCACAAAGGTGAAACCCACCGTGTGTTTGCAACAGGTGTATGTCATCAAGCCCTTGAGCCCTGAAACAGCCAGCTTACATCACAATGAAAGGGGACAATGTCATCAAAAGGAGTAGAATCACAAGGTCAAACCACTGTTGAAACATGTCACCATCATGTTCATATCTGAAAGGCACCAAAGTTGCACACCAGTGCTTACTGTAAACAACAGACACATGTCTAAGCACAGCACACAACATATGCAGATAATGGTCACAGGGCAAACCCCCCTATGTATGAGTTATGACTGCTGGCAATTATGTGAAGGTGCACAGACCCCTCACAGCAGAAGAAAATGTACTATGTCTGATCAATCCATCATCACACATGCAACCTATAAAACCAGCCACACACACAGTATGTAAAGTTCAGCGTCCCATCTCTAACACATGGCCTGTATGTGCACATGTGGATGTCTGTAGATATAAATACACAGGAAACATGTTATGATAGCGTTTTGTTGTCTGATAGTACATTTTTGGGGACGTTGAAAGTGGTGGTAAACTACACCAAACCACAACCTACACACACATGCATGTATGTTGTACATGTCGCATTGAGACCGTGCCAGAGGACATGGGGATATGATTGAACACAGAGAGAGATGGGTTAGTGAGGCACAGGTTTGAAAATATGAAATACAAGCATCTGCCCAATATGAGAAATCTCAGAAGACATATTATTCACATGACCACAGCCACACACAATGTCTATGTAGATTGACCTACCCAAAATCACTGCATCTTCCAGGAGGTAGAGTCACATGGCAATGCATCTCAAAATCAGTATCCGTACAAAGTATGTCCTGTGCATTTGGAGACACAAGAGAAGCCAACATATGTCATGGTCAAGCTGTGTATCAGACACTGCACCTTCATGCCCCCAGCTGTCAGACCCCACAACATCACACACTGAGTGACTGCTGTCTATCACAATGTACAGATGTCTCACATGTAATAGGCATCATGGAGGTGTTGTAGGCTATCTCTATGTTGTCCGTAATCTCACTCACTTTCGTGTGTTAACTCTCTGTCCGTTTACACACACAGAAATAGATGTGTGTGCTACCAGCATGGGTCGACCTCATGCCAAGCTCGTAATAATACCAGTGACTCACCATATTGCCAACATTGACCCCTGTCCCTGTTTTTTGGTGACCAGATTGTGTATGTTAACCCACTGACAATTGCTACAACACATAGGAAATATGCAGGTGGACCTCCTGTATCCACTGCTCAAATACATATCCTGCTGCGTACATCTCAGACATGCAGTAATAATGACACCTATGTTCAGATGACATGCCCAAATAGTTTGCCAAATTGCCATCATGTAGGCAACAACACACACACATGTCTGTCTGTCAGTAAACCATGATGGCTGTATGCCATCCCACTGTGTGTCAATGACAATGTCAAAGCATGCATATCCCAGATGTGTAGGCCAGAGAAATACCTGTCCCCTAGCTCTTTGTTTTTATGCCATCATAACCGACACTTGCTCGTGTCTGCAATGTATCTACTCATATAGACTCTTTTCCCCTGACCTACACACATACACAGCCTGTAGCACATGCATGATGTCAGATGCTGTGATAGCATCAGCGAGATATTTTCTGTACGCAATTAAAAACCTGTAATAACACAAGCCACTCCCACATATATGGCCCAAATTGGCTACCACTACCCACTCCTTGCTGTTTTGGCCTGTGTCATCTCACCATGTGTGTAGACATGCATCACTGCAGTGACGGTATACTCTTCAATGGAAACATTTTCCAAACCCACCCCCGTGATGGGCAATGGCAGGTCATCATCCCTAAACAGATCCAGGTCATGTCTACTTGTTTACCAGTACATGTGTACACACTGTAGGGTTTACATTTACAGTCCGCAGACATAGTTATTACCATCCAGACATAGTTGCACTAAGCATGTGTACTCTGCTATGTATGACTTTGTGCCACACACATGAGGAGAACACAAACATAGGCATGTCAGAGGAGCTGAACAACCACCAAACCCACACTATTTGTTGTTATATTTACACTCCCCAAAGGACAAATGTTCACAAACACGGACAAACCCACAACGTGTAAAGCACACCATATGGCAGATACTGTGCTCATACCATAGCATCTTACCAAAAACCTGCATGTGCACAACAGCTGCATCTCCCAGAAGCAGACACTAGATGGGAATGTGACTGTTAAACTTTCCCAAAAAAAGAACAACAACCACACACATCAGCTGCCAACAAATGCTGCTGAGCCCTGGCCCACATTCATTGTGTCACACTCATGCCTATATGTGATGTTGGCATTGTGATTCTAATGCACATGGAGTGTGACATCAACATTCTAGCTTTAGAAAAACATCAAACTCACTAACCATTACGCACATAGTAGAAAACATTATTGTGGGAAGATAACCAATACGTACATGAGAAGATGTCTGCAATCACCCTCCTCCTGACTGCTGTGCCCTCCCGTGTGTCAGCACTGGCACGCCCAGGGGGGCACATTGGATCCTCCTCCAGATCCTCATTAATCTCTGCAGGGATATCGTGCCTGAGAGCAATGTTGTGCAGGATGCAACAGGCTATGATTATCTCGGCAACAGTGTGTGCTTTATATTGTAAGGCCCCACCTGTCCTATCCAGACACCTGAAGCGGCTCTTTAACACGCCAAAGGTGCGCTCAATGACTGAGCGACTGGAGGCATGGGCCTCATTGTATGTACCTCCGCTCTGCACGTGTCCGTGGCTGACGCACAGGAGTCAGCAGCCAGGGGCGACACCCATATCCTGCATCACCTGCAGAAAGAAATGTTGCATGTGAATGCAGGAGCTCATTTCAAACATTACTTCCACCTGAATACACGTGACAAAACAATGCACAACACATTCTGACTGAACGATACAACACCACAACTAGTATATTTGGAAAGGAAAAACCAAAAGGTGACAGAAAATGACTTAAAATGAGCACATGGCCTCTCGAGCACGTACACCCATCACAAATAAAACAACATGTCCATCTATCCCTTCACAGATTGTGTGTGTGTGTGGGTGTGTGTGGGTGTGTGTAACATGCATATTGTCATGCAGTTACTGTCCAGATCGGCCTCACTGCCACTGTGAGACTCCAACAGCAATCCACAGATCACATAATCCAAGTGTATGTCTGAACAGTAACCCTTGTAAAACATGTTGACATCTACGTGACCGACACCCCCACCCCCCAACATGTATGCCAGGGAGCTATGGCACAATGTACGCAATATCACCTATACACATCATGTTGTGTAGGGTACAAATATCCATATGTGTCAGTACATTCCCACATGCAGTGTTGGTGGCAAAGCACTGTAATAGCCATCCTTTGCTGTTTAACCATTTTGTCTAAATTGTTAGGAGGTTGTGGATGTCAAACATGCATACTGTACCCCTCATGAGTGAGGGCCAAAAACATATACATACGCAAAGTAGCCTCCTGTGTAGCTGGTTGTGTAACCTGTTTGTATGCACCCACGTATTGCCCTTGCTTTAGCCGTCACAAATCAATAATGTTAACATATATGAGGATGTCCAGACAAGATGATACTAACTTGTGCGCATCTACAGTGCACAAAGGTACGTTAACACCTATGTTGTGTTTCCACACAGCTGTGACATAGCCAAGAAGTGTGGACAGAGATATGCACACATGTTGTGCCTGTAGAACATTTAAAAATCACCCATAAGATATTGCTCTACACCCCCTCATGTTATCCTTGGCTTGCAGGGTGACAACTGCATTACAGAGTGTGTGGGTTACACTAAGACACACATGACACGGGTTACTTGTATGGATTATCAACAACATCAATGTTAAATGGCATACAATTAGGAGGCAACTATTAAACAGTATCACAGGTGTATGTGAGGGGCCACCCCCCCCCCCCCAAGACATGTTTGCTGGTGCCTCCAAAACACATTTTGGGGAAATCAGCAACACCAGAGCCATAAGCACAGGGGTGTCTTCACATGTACACCATGTGCATGTTATGATCATATACTATTAGGATGATCATGTTCAATGGTTCATGTTTGTAGTGTACATGGACCTAGAGACGGCTGTAATAGTTGAAACGTACAGCAGTCCTCTATATAACATATCTCAAATATTAGCTGCATGTTCTGATATAAACATGTTGCATCATATGGTACTACAAATACACACATGTAGAAAGTCATAAACCGATAGGTGATCCTGACATACTCACCCAGCAATACACAGTCCCCGTAACGGTGATCCTCAAATTGTGTGAATACTGCCGAGTGATGCAGGATATAGGAGTCATGGGTGGACCCTGGAAACCTAGGGACCACATTCAGAATATGCAGATTTGCATCACATACAACCTGAACATTCAGGGAATGGTAGTGTTTGCGGTTGCGGAACGCTACCTCCCTGTCTCTAGGCGGGACCAGGGCAACATGTGTGCAATCAATAGCTCCCATCACGTGTGGTATCCCGGCTAATGCCTCAAAGGCCTGGTTCAGGGTCCTCCATTGTTGCCTAGTGTGGGGCATGGCTATGTAATTCCCCACCCGGCTGACCATGGCACGCAGTACCTGGTGGAGACAGCGTGAGAAGGTGGGGCGGCTCATACCACCTACTGCGGCCACAGATGACTGGAAACAGCCAGAGGCAAAGAAATGTAAAGCAGCAAGGAGCTTGACTAAACCTGGTATGGCATGGGACCGATCTGTCAGGGGCTGGAGGTCAGGTTTGAGATCCTCATACAGCTCCCTAAATAGCCCTTGTGCTCAGTCGGTAAAGGGAGATGACCTGGTCCTCTCGCATGTCCTGGAGCTGGGCCCTGGGCCTGTAGAGGCGTTCCTGCCGAGCCTGCACCTCGGCACGCCGTCTGCGCCGTGCACGAACAGCACCAGCTTGGACAGCCCCCACAGCTGCAGGACTGAGTTGCTGCGGGACTACACCCATGCCCTGTGCCACAACTCCATGGACACCATCTCCCCTGTCCGGCAACCGCAGCATCTGCCCACTACACAGGACACATGACTGAAGAAAGATATGTGTCATTAACTCCTCCCGCCCAACTACACAAACACACTCAGACACACAGACAAATCAAAGTAAGCAGTCTACAAACCAAAAAGCACACAACACTATACACAGACAGGAAAATACAATAACTACTACAAACAACAAGAACAGAATTGACAAATACACCTGTTTGGATTCACCTCCTTTCTGTCTCAAAACACACTCCTACTCTTCCCCGCCTACAACCCACAACGTGGAGAGGCATGGCACGGTCATTTATAGGGTTGGTGTTTTTGCCCTACCGTCTAACGCGCATGTGCATATGCTCGCATATGTCTCTCTTGCGTGGCGCACATGCGCCAACCTACGCATGGGTGTCTGCCTGTGCGTGGTGTCACGCACATGCGCATTGCCACATGCATGCGTAAAACGCACACAGACGCCCATGCGTCACACGTCAATAGGTGTCGCAGGGCGCATGTGCGTATGTCTGCGTAAGCGTGCACGAGGACGGCGCCCATGCGTAAGCGTGCACGAGGACGGCGCACGAGCACCATACCTGCACAATTGCGCATGTGCAAAGAGAAAAGCGTGGAAAAACCCTATAAATAAGGCTGCGCACGTGGCACACGTTGAGGGTTGTTTAGAGGAGTTTCCACAAACAGACAGAGAGTTACAGAGAGAGCTAGAGAGCCTGTGTTGGTAGTGCTGCACAGGGAGGAGTCAGATAGACAGTCACAGGGACTAATAGGGCAAGAAGCTGTGCTGAACGTGCTTCAGCAAAGGAGGGAGATAGAGAGGTACAGCGAATTAGAAGGGGACGGTTTGCCATAGGAGTAGGCCACACAAGACAGAGAGAATAATTGTTACCATTACTGTTGGGTGTTGTAATATTTCCTTTTGGCCTTTAAGGTTACCTGTGCTATTGTGTTCTGGACTCTGTGCTGTATTGTACTGCCCTTGTCCCCTCTGTTGCCGTCTGTGTTCTGTTCTGTTCAGGTGCGTTGTTTTATTTGCGAGGATACTGTGCTGAAGAGGGAGATGGAGAGGGACAGCGCCAGAGAGGATCAGGGTGAGGGGGTGGAGGATGTGGGGCAGCAAGTTGTTGGTGAGACACCCAGGGCACACACCTCACAGCCTAGCCAGGAACAGCCAGGACCATCTGTTGGGCCACAGCAGGTAGAGTACAGGCAAACGGCCAAAAGGAAAAGGATACCTGTGGCTGTTACACAGAGGAAGAGAGCTGTAAGGTTCAGTGACAGGGAGAACCATATTTTACTGTCACATGTGATAGAAAAATTATGATGTCTATTTGGGCGTTTGAGCAGCCGCACAACAGTGGCCACCAGGATGGCAGTGTGGGAGGATGTTCGCGAGGCACTGTCTGAGGCAGGGTGTCCCCCACGTGATGTGGAAGGTCTAAAAAAAAAGGTACTCTGATATCAAACGAGGGGTATGTCAGCACATGCTTGCAGAGAGACAGCATGCTATGGGCACAGGTGGGGGGGCCCCTTTATACCAACATTGTCGCCCCTTGAACAAGAGCTGGCAACACGTTTTGGGACACATGTACCTGCGTGGACTTCCTGAGGCCCTAGATACGGCACATCCTCGAGCAGGTATGTACACTAAGTGTCACCTACAGTTCAGGTGAACTATTAGCATTCCTCAGAGATCTGTCATCTGCACAGACACTTACAGATGTGTGACAAATCCAACCTCATTTTGCTATCCTGGTGGCACATGTTTGTGAAAAAGCCTTCTCCAACCTGTTTGTTTGACAGGTCCCTGGTCAACATAAACACTTTGTTTCACAAACCATCCCCTACACATCTGTAACTATGAAACCCACACACACCGGTGACCACACCAACACCGCACCTGTGATTGCCATCCCCTGTATGAGTGTGAGGGCCATTGATCATGTCATGTTTGTGTGTCATTGTATCAACACAGTGTAACATGTGCATCTCAGTGGGGCAGAGGAGCAAGCCACCTGTCGTCCGCTGCACAATGGGTCCCTGTCAATCACATGTAGCAATGAGCACATAACATGTCTGAACACATATGTGCCATATTCACTATCCAAGGCAGACATACAGTATATGGCAAAATCAGATGTAAGGGTGTGGGCATCCACAGGCATGTGTCTGCATATCTGGCATAGATGCCGAAATGGAGGGGATGGTGAAACATGTGGAATGGAAACATGACCAGAAACATGGCAAACATGCAATCATTGCTAAGCCAAAGCATACACATGTGCCGCAGGAACAACTACATGTTGTTGGAAACACGGCGTATGGGATGGTGTATTGGGTACTGTATGCAGCACAATTGCGCCAACCCAACACATCATGTCTGTGGTGTCTGTAGCACACATGTACACATATGTGTTTTGCTTAAACATAGCTGTTCTCTCTGATTGTTCACAATACAGGTGACTACAGTGAAATGGTGGCTGAGGAGGAGGAGGTGGAGGAGCAGGAGGGGGAGGATGTTTTGGAGGAGGAGGAGCAGGTGGACATCCCAATCCCAATGAGTCTGTTCGAGGCAGAACCTGCAGTCTCAGGGGGCAGCATAAGTGCAGGTGCGGAGTCCCTGGATCAACCCATACACACCATATCACCACTGGGGGCTGCAGCAATCGAGCAGACGCAACAACCCAGCGTGTCCGTAGACACAGCTACATCTGTCCCAGAGATGATGAGGGCAGAGATGAGGGCCTATGGTGCATCAACACATCGCGATGCTGACGGTGGGTAAAAAATGACTGTCACAACCACAACACAAGCAGCACTAATCTGTAGTTGTTGTTTGTGTGCTGGATGTTGCTACGTTACTGTACACAGTGTTACATGTATGGGTCATTTATATGGGACATGTGTGGAAGAAATGTTCTGGCCTATAGTAAATGAGGTTAGCATGTTGTAAAATCACAACAGCCTACGGTCCAGGTGAGACACACAGATGCAGACCTAGGAGCAATGGTGTGTACGTTGCAGCAGGTCATCAGTTAATTACGAGATGCAGACATTGGCCTGACACCAGTATGCCTCTTTGCAGACACTCACATGTCTTGTAAACAACAGTATGACAAATAACCCATAGTCACCCAAAACAAAGACCATATATAAGTCAATGTAACCTTCCTCAGTGATGGTACCACACAAAGCCAACATTACCCACAATCTGGCTTCCCAGGTAAGGGGCAAATAGCATATGCAGCGATCTCAATCAAATGCGTAAGGTCACCCATATACAAGGTGTCCCAGAGGTGTATTAAGCATACACCTATTATATCTGTTTGTTTTGGGTGAACACATAGTGCTATTTCCAGGGAGGTTCAAAATAACATATACTGAATTGCACACAGTCAAGCCCATAAAACATGTTCCCTGTCAGGCAACCCCACCAAACCATCACCAAATCGCATCCGCTGTGAACAAATACATCCCAGTCTGATTGAGGGTCTATGTGTCATTAGTCTGTGATGGTCCACATAATCATAGGTGGCTAACGTGACATGGGGTGGGAATGTAACCAGACAATGATGAGTATGACACAAGCATATAAATGAGCACATGGTTACACAGGAGGACTAATGTATTGCACATGACAATACACAGGTGGAACCTCTACAACGCCTGCACATGTAGAGGCAATATCATACACACTGTACCTGACCCCAATACCTGCATACAGATATCACCATACACAACCTTGCAAACCACAACACTGACAATATCACAGAGGACATTACAGAACGTACTGGGGAATGGTAGCAATTGCCAATGTCAGTTCTGAGTGAAAGACTCAAATGCCCTCATTTGCCTTTCAAAAGACAACCATACAACATCATACACCAGCTACCAAACCACACTTACATTAGGAGAAACATTAAAACCCGAGACAAACAAGGCAACCATGGAATGAGAGCCAACAGTGTAGAGGGTAACATGTGAATGAGATCTGAGGTCGCAATAATGACATCTATTATCAATCACTACAGCGACACATACTTTGTCGCTTGCAAAAAACACACTGAACAACATAATGTCTGTAGTTATGTTAAACCTCCATATGTCTATTAAAATATAATATACACGTGTAGTCTGACATATTTAGCTGCCATTTCCAAGTTGCAAATGCCCCAGTCACATCCAGCAGGACTGTGCATGAGGTGTGCTCACTCAGCATCGTGTCACACCTCACCCGCCCCAGCCTTGACTGCTGGTATGGTTTGGCTCATGAGGGTGGTAGTTTGTGCCGTGCGTGTATCTATACAAATCACACATAAGACTGTTTCCTCTTTAGGGTTTTATTCCCCGTCCCTTTGAGGTTTTCTTCTTTTACAACAGAAAGTAATAGCCTAACTTGGCTTATAACATAAAGTAACTGGATAACACAAATAGCTTTCTTCAGCATATAACGTCAAACAAAAGAAAGGAACAAACAGCCTACTTTGTCTGTTTGGCTAGGGAGAGAGAGAGGGAGTTTGTAGCCTTTGCTACCTGCACATACAATTAAGGTTACACAAACCTTTACCTTACGGAGTACTCAGGTTCTTTTATCGTCAGAGAACTTTCCATTAATGCTGTATCTGCTAATGTACCAGAATCTTCATATTCCATCAACTCTGGTCCGGAGGAATCTGCATTGCCCACTTCTAATGTGGAATAAAAGTATGGCAGATTTGCCTCATTAGTTTAGGAAGTTCCCTCTTCCTCTGAATAGCGCTGCTTCCCTGGGGAAGGTCACCAAACTCTGCATGCTGTTTTCTAGAACCCTGCCCCCCGCTGGTGCTTCAGTGGATAGCGTAGGTCATGCTTAGCTTGCTAGCTGAGTAATTGGGATACGCTCCCTGCTGGGTCTGCCTCAGCTCTCCCGATTCAGCTGTACCCGATTGCAAACTGTGTAACGGCGTTTCTCTTGGAGCTAAGAGTTCACTGTAATAAGGGATTTCCTCTGCTTCTCTCGGTAGGTGAAACTCCCTTCTTTTAATACCTTTATAAACAGGAGAAAACTTGCTATCTGCCTCTGAATGTCTAGGCTTTATAAGGGTATTTTTCTGCCACCAAGACTCTTCTCTTTTAGAAGGCAGATATCCCTTATATCCCTTCTTTTCCCCTGAATCTGCTGATGTAGTTGTCTTATATTTCACTTGCCTTCTCTCAGAGCCACACAGGTCTCTGGCCTCTTTCCACAATTCTTCTCTCCAGGATTGCCTACTAGGCTCCTCTCTCCAGGATTGCCTGTGAGAACGCCTCTCTCTCCAAGGCTGTTTCTCTCTCCAAGCTTGCCTCTCTCTCCAAGTTTGCTTCCCACTCGAAGGTAGCCTCTCTCTCAAAGATTGCCTGTCACTCCAAGATAGCCTCTCACTCCAAGGTAATCTCTCACTCCAAGGTAGTCTCTCTCTCCAAGGTTGCCTCTCACTACAAGCTTGCCTCTCCCTACCAGGCAGCCTACCACTGAATGTTTGGTAGTCCGTTTTATCCATGTATTTTCTGACTCCACCTTTCTTCAGCTGCGCTTCATTAGGTGAAGCAGAGTCCCGTGCCGTACTCCCGGGGTGTGTCTCTCCAGGCTCTGGGCACGTGTGCTTTCGTTGTCCCTGGCAACTGTCAAGCATTCCTTCATTCATCCTGTCACTTTTTCCTTGATCATTCATACTGCTCAGCATTCTTTCATGCTGCCTTAGGTCCACCCTGTGACAATCGTCACATGTCTAGTTGGCAGACCGGCTCCAAAATATTGTTGTGTCCATTCAGAACATTTACCTGCTGCCTGAAACATACCCAGCATCTCACAGTTGTTTTGTCCCGCACGTCCCCAACAGTTGCTCCCGTGCTTAACCTGGCCTAAAAAAACCAATCATAACCTCCCCGGAACCGGTGTATGGTTTTTGTATCACCCCCCCCCCCCCCCCCCCAAAACATATATAAGTCTCTGGCGCAAAGTGTCAGGGCACCATCACATTCTGTTCATTCGCCAGCATCAACTGCCTTGCAGTTCCTGACTCAACCAGCATCCAATGCATTGCAGTCCTTGCAACAGGCAATTTCCTGGGGAACCTCAGTCATCCATTAACAGTTTGGAAACACCTCATCAGCCAATAGTTCAGCAAATGTCCCCATCACACCATACATAGTCCTGTCATACAACAACACCCCATCACATGTCAAACCAACATCAACATCACACACGGTGATGTAAGCATAACAACATCCATGATGCTACAAATAGTGCACACAACACAGGCATCGGTATTGGAACCCCAGAAGACACACCAGACAATGTAAGACACTACATCCCCAAACATCTCATGTGCAGGCCTATCTCTGAGACTCCAATATCCGTACAGCAGACATGGGCCTGCATTCCACAACTCATGCGTGCTCCAGAATCCCCATAGACCATTACGGGTCCTAGCACAACACAAATGCCATCTTACGCTGTACAACCCTCACTGAGGAACACATATTGTGTTGGGGGAACCAAACGCATGCCAAACCCCTACGCATGTCATGCCCTCACCCTACACAGTCTCCATTGGCTGTGTGATGAATTGACAATTTTCACTGTGTAATTGCCATGTTTTGTTTGCAACCAGTAGCAGATGGGGGGGGGGAACACGCCCCGTCACTCTGCTAGGAATGAGTCCCTCTGGAGGGCCATAAGGTGTTGCAGACACAAAACATAGTTTTGCATTGTGTCTATTCTAGGACCAAGGTTTTGCATAGATATCCTATCCATCGCACCCTGTGTGTCCTAACAGAGCCTAGGTCAAATCATTACAATACGCTTATGTGGTCCTAAACAGAAACGGAAGGGAGACAGTCTCCATCTACAAGTCCATCTCAGTCATTGCTGAGGTAATAACAGAACTATTGGGAGAGGTGCCAGGGAAACCATTCTGTCATTGGGCCACCTCAGCGGGGGATGTGGGTAGGCAAATCACCTGCGGGATTTGGGGACAAATGTGTCCGATGCATGGTGACACCTGAAATGGCGCTCTCTGTGCAAATAGATAGGTGAGCAATGTATGGCTAACCACTGTTTGGAACTCTCACACATCAACACATATGTCTGAAAAATGCCTATGTTGAGATGTAAAAGAGGTGACAAACAAAGCAGCCACCACCTATCATGCCTACTGACATCCTAAGCATACCGTGTCAACTCAGGCTTTCACTGTCCTGCAACAGTTCGTACCACTAGCTGTGTATGTCCCATCATGCACCGTCAATGTTCCCTTGCTATGGTCCACCTATGGTGTGGCCCTCTGGGACTCTGGCAGCTTTGTCCACACCCTCCATGTGTATCACATTGCCTAATGTATAATCTCCACAAACCGCCCTCTGTGTTACATAAGGTGTTTTAAAAACCCGCAGGTCTCACATATGTGCAGCAGCACTGCACGTGTGGACGGCAGCTGTCACATCCCTGTCCTCACATTGCATCCCACACATTTGCAAAACTATCCCTGTATCCATGAGCAATTGTGATAAACCCTCCAGCTGTGGTCTCCCTGTTGCTGGCGTGTTCCATACCGTCCACTGTCCCTCCCTAATGCTGCTCATCACAGTTTATTTGTGTGTGCTGCATGCTGCACCTCCCCTACACAATGGAAAGGTGATAGTTATCATTGCACAATCCTGTTGTGACGTCTGTAGTATTCGGTGTGTATGCAGATCCTTTAGATTGTGGTTTTGGCCTCACACATCCAGGTCCTGTAAATTGTCATTTAGGCTTTGAATACCTCTAACACTGTGTTAAATATGTATGTTAACTCTATCCATGTTAAAATTGGACTCTGCCCTATCACATATTCAATAGTGTTGGATGTGCATGACATGTTTGTGTACTACGGTGTATTAGTGGAGAGGTATGTCATTGACCACCCTGTATCCCATGCACAGGCATCATACGCGTTCTGGACAGGATACACATGGCAGTGGCAGCAGAACACAAGGGAGGTGTGTGAGGAGCTGCGTCAGTCACAGTGCGGAGGTACGAGCCATGCCACTCACAGCGGATATGTGAAGCCCTTGAGGGCATACTTGATGTGTACGGCGAGCTGCACCTGCACCCCCACCCCCACCACCACCACCACCGTTTCATGAGGTGGCCATTGACCCACGAGGGAGGAGGGGCCAACGTGGCAGGCGTGGCTGACCACGTAGATCTATAAACTATGATGTTGTCATCCGTTTGTAATATGTTTGTCAAAGCCTGTCTCTGGTGCAATGATCATTTGCAGCATTTATGTCTATTTGTTCACCTTGTTTTAGGGATGTTGTATGTGTTTTTTTTTGAAAGGCTCAGAGATGACACTCCTATGTTCATGGTGTGTCACATACACGGCTGGGATGAAAATCACACAATTATCATTGAGATGTTTGTAAAAGTACATTAATATGACGTAAAAGCTGTGACAATAAACAGCTGCCATTAACTACATACACTGTGTGTGTCCAGTGACTGACCATGTGTTCCCGTGTGTATCTATGACATGGCGGGGTTGGAGGCCCGGACTACATTAGTTGCAAACCGGTCCCGTGCTGCAGCTACCTAGCCACAGGCGGGTCCTATGTTTATGATGCGTACTGTCACAGGGTGGACCTAAGGCAGCCTGAAAGAATGCTGAGCAGTATGAATGATCAAGGAAAAAGTGACAGGATGAATGAAGGAATGCTTGACAGTTGCCAGGGACAACGAAAGCACACGTGCCCAGAGCCTGGAGAGACACACCCCGGGAGTAAGGCACGGGACTCTGCTTCACCTAATGAAGCGCAGCTGAAGAAAGGTGGAGTCAGAAATCATGGATAAAACGGACTACCAAACAGTCAGTGGGAGGCTGCCTGGTAGGGAGAGGCAAGCTTGTAGTGAGAGGCAACCTTGGAGAGAGAGACTACCTTGGAGTGGAGAGATTACCTTGGAGTGAGAGGCTATCTTGGAGTGACAGGCAATCTTGGAGAGAGAGGCTACCTTGAGTGGGAAGCAAGCTTGGAGAGAGAGGCAAGCTTGGAGAGAGAAACAGCCTTGGAGAGAGAGGCGTTCTCACAGGCAATCCTGGAGAGAGG
>CM066032.1:1807012914-1807107914 GCA_033557465.1 Ichthyophis bannanicus
TCCACAATTCTTCTCTCCAGGATTGCCTACTAGGCTCCTCTCTCCAGGATTGCCTGTGAGGACGCCTCCCTCTCCAAGACTGTTTCTCTCTCCAAGCTTGCCTCTCTCTCCAAGCTTGCTTCCCACTCAAAGGTAGCCTCTCTCTCCAAGATTGCCTGTCACTCCTAGATAGCCTCTCACTCCAAGGTAATCTCTCACTCCAAGGTAGTCTCTCTCTCCAAGGTTGCCTCTCACTACAAGGTTGCCTCTCCCTACCAGGCATCCTACCACTGAATGTTTGGTAGTCCGTTTTATCCATGTATTTTCTGACTCCACCTTTCTTCAGCTGCGCTTCATTAGGTGAAGCAGAGTCCCGTGCCTTACTCCCGGGGTGTGTCCTCTCCAGGCTCTGGGCACGTGTGCTTTCGTTGTCCCTGGCAACTGTCAAGCATTCCTTCATTCATCCTGTCACTTTTTCCTTGATCATTCATACTGCTCAGCATTCTTTCATGCTGCCTTAGGTCCACCCTGTGACAATCGTCACATGTCTAGTTGGCAGACCGGCTCCAAAATATTGTTGTGTCCATCAGAACATTTACCTGCTGCCTGAACATACCCAGCATCTCACAGTTGTTTGTCCCGCACGTCCCTCACAGTTGCTCACGTGCTTATCATGGCCTACTCAAACCACTCATAACCTCACAGGAACAGGTGTATGGTAGATGTATCACCCCCCCCCCCCCCCCCACACACAAAACATATATAAGTCTCTGGCGCAAAGTGTCAGGGCACCATCACATTCTGTTCATTCGCCAGCATCAACTGCCTTGCAGTTCCTGACTCAACCAGCATCCAATGCATTGCAGTCCTTGCAACAGGCAATTTCCTGGGGAACCTCAGTCATCCATTAACAGTTTGGAAACACCTCATCAGCCAATAGTTCAGCAAATGTCCCCATCCACACCATACATAGTCCTGTCATACAACAACACCCCATCACATGTCAAACCAACATCAACATCACACACGGTGATGTAAGCATAACAACATCCATGATGCTACAAATAGTGCACACAACACAGGCATCGGTATTGGAACCCCAGAAGACACACCAGACAATGTAAGACACTACATCCCCAAACATCTCATGTGCAGGCCTATCTCTGAGACTCCAATATCCGTACAGCAGACATGGGCCTGCATTCCACAACTCATGCGTGCTCCAGACTCCCCATAGACCATTACGGGTCCTAGCACAACACAAATGCCATCTTACGCTGTACACCCTCACTAGGAACACATATTGTGTTGGGAACCAACGCATGCCAAACCCCTACGCATGTCATGCCCTCACCTACACAGTCCCATTGGCTGTGTGATGAATTGACAATTTTCACTGTGTAATTGCCATGTTGTTGCACCAGTAGCAGATGGGGGGGGGGGAACACGCCCTCACTCTGCTAGGTCCCTCTGGAGGGCCATAAGGTTTGCAGACACAAACATAGTTTGCATTGTGTCTATTCTAGGACAAGGTTTGCATAGATATCCTATCCATCGCACCCGTGTGTCTAACAGAGCCTAGGCAAATCATTAAATACGCTTATGTGTCCTAAACAGAAACGGAAGGGAGACAGTCTCCATCTACAAGTCATCTCAGTCATTGCTGAGGTAATAACAGAACATTGGGAGAGGTGCAGGGAAAACCATTCTGTCATTGGGGCCACCTCAGCGGGGTGAGGTGGGTAGGCAAATCACCTGCGGGATTTGGGGACAAATGTGTCCGATGCATGGTGACACCTGAAATGGCGCTCTCTGTGCAAATAGATAGGTGAGCAATGTATGGCTTAACACTGTTTGGAACTCTCACACATCAACACATATGTCTGAAAAATGCCTATGTTGAGATGTAAAAGAGTTGACAAACAACAGCCACCACCTATCATGCCTACTGACATCCTAAGCAGACCGTGTCAACTCAGGCTTTCACTGTCCTGCAACAGTTCGTACCACTAGCTGTGTATGTCCCATCATGCACCGTCAATGTTCCCTTGCTATGGTCCACCTATGGTGTGGCCCTCTGGGACTCTGGCAGCTTTGTCCACACCCTCCATGTGTATCACATTGCCTAATGTATAATCTCCACAAACCGCCCTCTGTGTTACATAAGGTGTTTTAAAACCCGCAGGTCTCACATATGTGCAGCAGCACTGCACGTGTGAACGTCAGCTGTCACATCCCTGTCCTCACATTGCATCCCACACATTTGCAAAACTATCCCCTGTAGCCATGAGCAATTGTGATAAACCCTCCAGCTGTGGTCTCCCTGTTGCTGGCGTGTTCCATACCGTCCACTGTCCCTCCCTAATGCTGCTCATCACAGTTATTTGTGTGTGCTGCATGCTGCACCTCCCCTACACAATGGAAAGGTGATAGTTATCATTGCACAATCCTGTTGTGACGTCTGTAGTATTTCGGTGTGTATGCAGATCCTGTAGATTGTGGTTTTGGCCTCACACATCCAGGTCCTGTAAATTGTCATTTAGGCTTTGAATACCTCTAACACTGTGTTAAATATGTATGTTAACTCTATCCATGTTAAAATTGGACTCTGCCCTATCACATATTCAATAGTGTTGGATGTGCATGACATGTTTGTGTACTACGGTGTATTAGTGGAGAGGTATGTCATTGACCACCCTGTATCCCATGCACAGGCATCATACGCGTTCTGGACAGGATACACATGGCAGTGCAGCAGAACACAAGGGAGGTGTGTGAGGAGCTGCGTCAGTCACGTGCGGAGGTACGAGCCATGCCACTCACACGGATATGTGAAGCCCTTGAGGGCATACTTGATGTGATACGGCGAGCTGCACCTGCACCCCCACCACCACCACCACCACCACCGGTTCATGAGGTGGCCATTGACCCACGAGGGAGGAGGGGCCAACGTGGCAGGCGTGGCTGACCACGTAGATCTTAAACTATGATGTTGTCATCCGTTTGTAATATGTTTGTCAAAGCCTGTCTCTGGTGCAATGATCATTTGCAGCATTTATGTCTATGTTTCACCTTGTTTTAGGGATGTTGTATGTGTTTTTTTTGAAAGGCTCAGAGATGACACTCCTATGTTCATGGTGTGTCACATACACGGCTGGGATGAAAATCACACAATTATCATTGAGATGTTTGTAAAAGTACATTAATATGACGTAAAAGCTGTGACAATAAACAGCTGCCATTAACTACATACACTGTGTGTGTCCAGTGACTGACCATGTGTTCCCGTGTGTATCTATGACATGGCGGGGTTGGAGGCCCGGACTACATTAGTTGCAAACCGGTCCCGTGCTGCAGCTACCTAGCCACAGGCGGTTACTATGTTTATGATGCGTACTGTCACAGGGTGGACCTAAGGCAGCCTGAAAGAATGCTGAGCAGTATGAATGATCAAGGAAAAAGTGACAGGATGAATGAAGGAATGCTTGACAGTTGCCAGGGACAACGAAAGCACACGTGCCCAGAGCCTGGAGAGACACACCCCGGGAGTAAGGCACGGGACTCTGCTTCACCTAATGAAGCGCAGCTGAAGAAAGGTGGAGTCAGAAAATACATGGATAAAACGGACTACCAAACATTCAGTGGGAGGCTGCCTGGTAGGGAGAGGCAAGCTTGTAGTGAGAGGCAACCTTGGAGAGAGAGACTACCTTGGAGTGAGAGATTACCTTGGAGTGAGAGGCTATCTTGGAGTGACAGGCAATCTTGGAGAGAGAGGCTACCTTCGAGTGGGAAGCAAGCTTGGAGAGAGAGGCAAGCTTGGAGAGAGAAACAGCCTTGGAGAGAGAGGCGTTCTCACAGGCAATCCTGGAGAGAGGAGCCGAGTAGGCAATCCTGGAGAGAGGAATTATGGAAAGAGGCCAGAGACCTGTGTGGCTCTGAGAGAAGGCAAGTGAAATATAAGATGTTGCGTATCCCAATTTTACCTTCACTCTTTAGTTTAGTCAGTGTATGCCCCCCTGTCTCTGTTCTCCCTTCTTGTGTCTGGTAACCGCTTTGATTTAAGGAAAAGGCGGTATAGAAAACCTGTTAAATAAATAAATAAATAAATAAATAAGAAAACTACAACAGCAGATTCAGGGGGAAAGAAGGGATATAAGGGACATCTGCCTTCTAAAAGAGAAGAGTCTTGGAGGCAGAAAAATACCCTTACAAAGCCTAGACATTCAGAGGCTGATAGCACGTTTTCTCCTGTTTATAAATGTATTAAAAGAAGGGAGTTTCACCTACCGAGAGAAGCAGAAGAAATCCCTTATTACAGTGAACTCTTAGCTCCAAGAGAAACGCCGTTACACAGTTTGCAATCGGGTACAGCTGAATCGGGAGAGCTGAGGCAGACCCAGCAGGGAGCGTATCCCAATTACTCAGCTAGCAAGCTAAGCAGAGACCTAAGCTATCCACTGAAGCACCAGCGGGGGCAGGGTTCTAGAAAACAGCATACAGAGTTTGGTGACCTTCCCCAGGGAAGCAGTGCTATTCAGAGGAAGAGGAACTTCCTAACTAATGAGGCAAATCTGCCATACTTTTATTCCACATTAGAAGTGGGCAATGCAGATTCCTCCGGACCAGAGTTGATGGAATATGACGATTCTGGTACATTAGAAGATACTGAATTAATGGAATGTTCTCTTACTATAAAAGAACCTGAGTACCCCTGAAGGTAATGGTTTGTGTAACCTTAATTCTATGTGCAGGTAGCAAAGGCTACAAACTCTCTCTCTCTCTCTCCCTAGCCAAACAGACAAAGTAGGCTGTTTGTTCTTTTCTTTTGTTTGACGTTATATGCTGAAGAAAGCTATTTGTGTAATCCAGTTACTTTATGTTATAAGCCAAGTTAGGCTATTACTTTCTGTTGTAAAAGAAGAAAACCTCAAAGGGACGGGGAATAAAACCCTAAAAGAAGAGAAAGTCTTATGTGTGCTTTGTATAGATACAAGCACGGCACAACTACCACCCTCATGAGCCAAAACATACCAGCAGTCAAGGCTGGGGCGGATGAGGTGTGACAGTACATATGCAAGGTGTCCTGTGCATATCGTGTCAGCACAGTCTGTGAGCTGTACTGGCACAGTGTGCACACACATCCATGTCCAAACAGGGGAACTATGTTCGACATTGCCTGTGTCGTTGCCCTATGCATCAAGGTGTCCAACCCCTCATACACGACTATTTTGTTGCATATGTGTAACCCTTGCCGTGCCTAGTTTAATGACCACATTCCCTACACCCCACCATGTTGCTGCATGTGACAGTGGCAGAGCTTCACAACAAATATCATTCATTTGTTGACATATGTTGACATATGTGGTTCATGTATTCGCTAACGTGTGAGTTGTGTGACTCTGGGACAGGTGCTACAGTGTAACATCTGATACAAGAACCTCTTATCAGACACCTACACACATGGTCACCCCCCAAATGTACTGTGGAGACAGTGGAGTTATCGCTAGCATGTTTACCCCTCGAAAACATATATGTCTACACAAAAATCACATGCTGACATCCATAGTCCTAGGCTGCATGAGGCACACAAGCATTACATGGTGTGTTGAACATATGTTTAATAACAACAAATCCAAACAGGGGTAACTATGTACATTTGTAAGAAGGGGGATAATACCATGACCCGCTCCCCCTAAACTCACCCTCCCCACCCCTTTCTCCCACACGCCCTGAACAATGTCCCATCCACAATCCCGCAACCCCACATGCCCCCCACCCTCCCTCCACATGCCCAGTGATGGAAGACAGGGCAACACAGGGCACATATGTGGACGTCACTAGCACCATTACTGACGCCAGTGACGCCATTGAGAGGGTGGTTGGCGACATGGTAGCCGGACCACCTCGGCTACCACCCTCTCAATAACTCCTGCCAGCCACTGCTGTGAGTGGCTCAGCTGGTGGAGCCGTTGCTCCATCGCATGCATGGCCCCAGACAGGTTTTCCACGCATCTGCCACCACACACACACATTGTGCCAGGTGTTTGTGTGGTGGCATCTGCGTAGACCCTGGGTGGGGCCCTGCATGGTTGAGGCAACCTTTGTGGCTGAGGGGAGCCCACAGCGCCCTGTGATGCCCTGTCTTCGACATCACTCTCCCACACCCCCTCTGGCCCCCTCTCCCCCCCTGAGCCCTCCACAACGTCCCCCTCCCCCTCCACATCCCCAACACCCTGTCTCCCCCCTGGCACCCCCCCAATCAGCCGTTCCAGATGGCCATCTGGCCCCTGGTGGGGGACATCTGATGCAGGTGAATGTGTCTGTGCCTCCACCACCACCTCCTCCTCATCCTCCTCCTCCTCCTCCTCCTCCTCATCTTCCTCCTCCTCTTCCCCCTCCTCCGATGTGATGAGGACCACCACCTCGTCTGCATGTGGTGTGGGGGGACGTCTCAGGAGGGGTGCGGATGTTGTGGGCAGATCCTCTGGGACATCACCATCTGTGGAGGTCGACAAGCATAGGAACTCTGTTAGGTCTCACCTACAGCACGTCTACATATGCAGTGGCCACACAGGTTTTTCTGGCAACTGCAACATCTGTTACTGATGTGACACTTTGAGAACACTCAGATGCAACCTTTGGGGAGCTCTCACCCTGGATTCGCTGCAGGTAGCCGGCATGGTGGTGGCGCAGCTCCCTGCCCTTCTTCCGGAGATCCTCAACCTGTTGATGGTAATTGAAAGGTTGGGTGCATTAGTGACATATCAACCTTCTGCTGGGTCACCCATAAAAACACACAGCCGTGTGGGCAATGTTTTGCTGCTACAGCCACACTGTTGTGTGTGTGTCTCATGTATAGCATAGTTCATCACATGTCATTGGGGATCGCCATGGGCAACAGACATATGTCCTCACATGTGCATAATGTGGGTGGGGGGTGGGATTGACCCTGTATGAGCAATGGAAGATTGCTATCTTTGTAGGCCGTAGCCCTGCTGTGCAGACCACATGTGTGTTTACAACACCATAGACATGGGCAATATCACCATAACATCTGTGAACAACAGTGGTCATGTGTAGTTTTATGTATGTGTTGGTCAACCACACCTGCTGAGTTGATCATTGGAAGAACATCACTGATGTCCATGTGTGTCATAGGTTTGGCTTTCTATTATGTGTATAAATGCTGAAACAACATTTGCATGATGGTGTGGGGACATAGATCTGTTGCAGGTGTTTGTTACCTTCTGACATGGTTCATGGGGATGGGGTGCTGTTACACACATAAACATCGTCCCCTACCATATCATCTGCAGACATCGGAGACATGTGTGATGATATATTGACCTCCAAAACTATGGGGTACATACAACCTCTGTGCCATAAACAAACACAATATCTTTCTAACATACCCACCATTGCATGCCGGTATTTGGCCCCCTGGGGGTGGTGTATCCGAACACACATCATCAGCTCCATACACCATAGCAAGTGGGTGACTAACAGGACACATTACCATAGTCAATGGAATCCTGGGGATATTGGGAATGCATATAACTTGTTAGTCACACACAACCATATCTCTATGGTGCCAGATGACCCAGTGTGATGGGCTGCCTGGACCCCACGGGATAGAGGGAACACAGCAAACTGTTAAAGCACACACAACCATATCTCCAGGGTGATAGATGACCCAGTGTGATGGGCTCTGTGCACTCCAGGGGATAGGGAGGGTAAAGCAAACTGTTGTAGCACACACAACCATATCTCCATGGTGCCAGATGGCCCAGTGTGATGGGCTGCCTGGACCCACGGGATAGAGGAACACAGCAAACTGTTAAAGCACACACAACCATATCTCCAGGGTGATAGATGACCCAGTGTGATGGGCTCCGTGCACTCCAGGGGATAGGGAGGGTAAAGCAAACTGTTGTAGCACACACAACCATATCTCCATGGTGCCAGATGACCCAGTGTGATGGGCTGCCTGGACCCACGGGAGAGGGGGAACACAGCACACTGTTAAAGCACACACAACCATATCTCCAGGGTGATAGATGACCCAGTGTGATGGGCTCCGTGCACTCCAGGGGATAGGGAGGGTAAAGCAAACTGTTGTAGCACACACAACCATATCTCCATGGTGCCAGATGACCCAGTGTGATGGGCTGCCTGGACCCATGGGATAGGGGGAACACAGCAAACTGTTACAGCACACACAACCATATCTCCAGGGTGATAGATGACCCAGTGTGATGGGCTCCGTGCACTCCAGGGGATAGGGAGAACAAAGGAAGCTGTGAGAACACACACAACCATATCTCCAGGGTGATTGTTACGCCACTGTGATGACCTCACAGCACACCTGTGGATAACGAGACGTTTGAAACTTTTACATTACACTAACCAATACCACGATGTAAACAGGGAACCCACTGTGATGGGCTCTGTATTCTCCTGGGGATAGGGTGGATGTACTATATTGTGTTGCCACACACAACCATATCCACAGGGTGACCAATAGAGCACTGTGATGACCTCTCAGCACCCCTGATGATAGGGAGAATGTTCTTCAACTTTACATTACACACAACAATATCTCCAGGATGACTGGGAACACACTGTGATTGCCTATGTAGTCTGCTAATGATGGGGTCGATGTATGAAATTGCCTAGGCACACAGATCATATAGTAAGGGTGACTGATAGCCCACTGTGATGAACTCTCCACACCCCTGGGGATACGGAGACTGGTTTGACCTGTTACATTCCACACAGCAATATCACCATGATGAATGGGAACACAGTGTGATGGCCTCTCTGTTCCCCTGGTGTTAGGGTGGATGTATGAAATTGTCTGGTCACACAGACCATATCTTACGGGTGACTGATACACCACTGTGATGAGCTCTACACACCCCTTGGGATATGGATTACGTTCTGACCTTTTAAATGACACACACTGATGTCACCAGGATGAATGGGAACACACTGTGAGGGGCTGTCTGGTCTGCTGCTGATAGGGTGGATGTATGAAATTGTCGGGGCACACAGACCATATATGACGTTTGAGTAAATGTTCACGATGATGCGATCTCTGCACCGCAGGGGATAGGGAGAATGTTTACCACCTTTACAGTAAACAGACCAAGATCACCAGGATGACTGGTAACACACAGTGGTGCCCTCGTGGGGATGGGGAGGCTAATGCAAACTGTTTCAGCACACACAACCATATCCCCTGGATGACAGGCGACCCACTGTGATGGGCTCTGTCTTCTCCTGGGGATAGGGTGGCTAATGCAAAGTGTTTCAGCACACAACAACATCTAGCCAGGATGACAGGTGACCCACTGTGATGGGCTCTGTCTTCTCCTGGGGATAGGGTGGCTAATGCAAAGTGTTTCAGCACACACAACCATATCCCCTGGATGACAGGTGACCCACTGTGATGGGCTCTGTCTTCTCCTGGGGATAGGGTGGCTAATGCAAACTGTTTCAGCACACACAACCATATCCCCTGGATGACAGGCGACCCACTGTGATGGGCTCTGTCTTCTCCTGGGGATAGGGTGGCTAATGCAAAGTGTTTCAGCACACAACAACATCTAGCCAGGATGACAGGTGACCCACTGTGATGGGCTCTGTCTTCTCCTGGGGATAGGGTGGCTAATGCAAACTGTTTCAGCACACAACAACATCTAGCCAGGATGACAGGTGACCCACTGTGATGGGCTCTGTCTTCTCCTGGGGATAGGGTGGCTAATGCAAACTGTTTCAGCACACACAACCATATCCCCTGGATGACAGGCAACCCACTGTGATGGGCTCTGTCTTCTCCTGGGGATAGGGTGGCTCATGCAAACTGTTTCAGCACACACAACCATATCCCCTGGATGACAGGCGACCCACTGTGATGGGCTCTGTCTTCTCCTGGGGATAGGGTGGCTCATGCAAACTGTTTCAGCACACACAACCATATCCCCTGGATGACAGGTGACCCACTGTGATGGGCTCTGTCTTCTCCTGGGGATAGGGTGGCTCATGCAAAGTGTTTCAGCACACACAACCATATCCCCTGGATGACAGGTGACCCACTGTGATGGGCTCTGTCTTCTCCTGGGGATAGGGTGGCTAATGCAAACTGTTTCAGCACACAACAACATCTAGCCAGGATGACAGGTGACCCACTGTGATGGGCTCTGTCTTCTCCTGGGGATAGGGTGGCTAATGCAAAGTGTTTCAGCACACACAACCATATCCCCTGGATGACAGGCGACCCACTGTGATGGGCTCTGTCTTCTCCTGGGGATAGGGTGGCTAATGCAAAGTGTTTCAGCACACAACAACATCTAGCCAGGATGACAGGTGACCCACTGTGATGGGCTCTGTCTTCTCCTGGGGATAGGGTGGCTAATGCAAAGTGTTTCAGCACACAACAACATCTAGCCAGGATGACAGGTGACCCACTGTGATGGGCTCTGTCTTCTCCTGGGGATAGGGTGGCTAATGCAAACTGTTTCAGCACACACAACCATATCCCCTGGATGACAGGCGACCCACTGTGATGGGCTCTGTCTTCTCCTGGGGATAGGGTGGCTCATGCAAACTGTTTCAGCACACACAACCATATCCCCTGGATGACAGGTGACCCACTGTGATGGGCTCTGTCTTCTCCTGGGGATAGGGTGGCTCATGCAAACTGTTTCAGCACACACAACCATATCCCCTGGATGACAGGTGACCCACTGTGATGGGCTCTGTCTTCTCCTGGGGATAGGGTGGCTAATGCAAACTGTTTCAGCACACAACAACATCTAGCCAGGATGACAGGTGACCCACTGTGATGGGCTCTGTCTTCTCCTGGGGATAGGGTGGCTAATGCAAAGTGTTTCAGCACACACAACCATATCCCCTGGATGACAGGCGACCCACTGTGATGGGCTCTGTCTTCTCCTGGGGATAGGGTGGCTAATGCAAAGTGTTTCAGCACACAACAACATCTAGCCAGGATGACAGGTGACCCACTGTGATGGGCTCTGTCTTCTCCTGGGGATAGGGTGGCTAATGCAAACTGTTTCAGCACACAACAACATCTAGCCAGGATGACAGGTGACCCACTGTGATGGGCTCTGTCTTCTCCTGGGGATAGGGTGGCTAATGCAAAGTGTTTCAGCACACACAACCATATCCCCTGGATGACAGGCGACCCACTGTGATGGGCTCTGTCTTCTCCTGGGGATAGGGTGGCTAATGCAAAGTGTTTCAGCACACAACAACATCTAGCCAGGATGACAGGTGACCCACTGTGATGGGCTCTGTCTTCTCCTGGGGATAGGGTGGCTAATGCAAAGTGTTTCAGCACACAACAACATCTAGCCAGGATGACAGGTGACCCACTGTGATGGGCTCTGTCTTCTCCTGGGGATAGGGTGGCTAATGCAAACTGTTTCAGCACACAACAACATCTAGCCAGGATGACAGGTGACCCACTGTGATGGGCTCTGTCTTCTCCTGGGGATAGGGTGGCTAATGCAAAGTGTTTCAGCACACACAACCATATCCCCTGGATGACAGGTGACCCACTGTGATGGGCTCTGTCTTCTCCTGGGGATAGGGTGGCTAATGCAAACTGTTTCAGCACACAACAACATCTAGCCAGGATGACAGGTGACCCACTGTGATGGGCTCTGTCTTCTCCTGGGGATAGGGTGGCTAATGCAAACTGTTTCAGCACACACAACCATATCCCCTGGATGACAGGCGACCCACTGTGATGGGCTCTGTCTTCTCCTGGGGATAGGGTGGCTCATGCAAACTGTTTCAGCACACACAACCATATCCCCTGGATGACAGGTGACCCACTGTGATGGGCTCTGTCTTCTCCTGGGGATAGGGTGGCTAATGCAAACTGTTTCAGCACACAACAACATCTAGCCAGGATGACAGGTGACTCACTGTGATGGTCTCAGTAGTCTTATGGGGATAAGAACATAAGAACATAAGAACATAAGATATGCCATACTGGGTCAGACCAAGGTCCATCAAGCCCAGTATTCTGTTTCCAACAGTGGCCAATCTAGGTCGTACGTACCTAGCAGTTTCCCCAAGGGACACTTATTAAAAAAGGGCTGCTACACAGTACCTTGTCCTGTGCTGCTGAGGAAAACTATATTCTGATTTGATTTAAATTATAGCTCTTTGCTGCTACTAGGCTCTAACCTATTATGAAATTTAAACTACAAGCTCTCTGCTGGATTCTAAATTTAACCAGAAAGCTCTCTTCTGTGTTTTAATTTGAAACTAAAAGTACTTTGCTGATGCTAGGCCCTGAGTGACTATGAAATTTAAACTACATCTGTCTACTGGGTATGAAAGGTAACCAGAAAGTTCTCTTCTGTGTTGTTAAAATGAATCTTAAACTGTTGCTACTAGGCCCTGACTGATTTAACAAAAAAAATAGTGGGTTCACAGATTAATTAGCTTTAAAAGAAAAACAATTCCTTTCAGAAAAATTCCCAGAAGTATATACTCACAATTTCAGATTTCTCTCCAGAAGTAACAGCCCCCCTTTCCAGTCCGTCAAGACAGGGTCACAGAGCTCTGGTTGAGCTATTTATGCTTGTGCTGATGATGTAAGCAGTGACCTACTTCCTGGGTAATTAACAGTCCTTGCTTGGATAGAAGGAGTCTTTCAAAATGGCCTTTTGAACTGCCAGCTGGTGTTAACACCTATTGAAAAAGCTTCACAGGTTGCTTGCCCACTAGGTAGAAGGCCTCTTTGTAAAGGTCTCTAGAAGACTTTATATGCTGCTCAAGGAGAATTGACCTTGTTTTGCCTCTTGTGCTAAGCTATATTCTGATTTGATTTAAATTATAGCTCTTTGCTGCTAGTAGGCTCTAACCTATTATGAAATTTAAACTACAAGCTCTCTGCTGGATTCTAAATTTAACCAGAAAGCTCTCTTCTGTGTTTTGATTTGAAACTAAAAGTACTTTGCTGATGCTAGGCCCTGAGTGACTATGAAATTTAAACTACAGCTGTCTACTGGGTATGAAAGGTAACCAGAAAGTTCTCTTCTGTGTTGTTAAATTGAATCTTAAACTGTTGCTACTAGGCCCTGACTGATTTAACAAAAAAAAATAGTGGGTTCACAGATTAATTAGCTTTAAAAGAAAAACAATTCCTTTCAGAAAAATTCCCAGAAGTATATACTCACAATTTCAGATTTCTCTCCAGAAGTAACAGCCCCCCTTTCCAGTCCGTCAAGACGATAGGATGGATATATCTTCAATTGTCTACACACACAGAACCATATCTCAAGGGTGATGGATAGGCCACTGTGATGAGCTCTCAGGACCCCTGGGGATTGGGGGGGGGGCCTATTCAACAACGTTTGTTTAGTAACCCATATCACCGGGTGGACTTACATACCAGTAATGCTACATGTCACATGGCCTATTGCTGTACACAAGGTGTTTGGATCCAGATCCACATCCCACCATATCCATATGATGTGGTATTGATGGATTGAGGGTGATTTATGGGCGTACATTCCTCATGTATGTTGTTGCAGGGCCACAGCAGCAGATTCCATAGCATCAGAACCTCTGTGACCATTACCAGCAACACCAGGGTACAGGACAAAGCAGTCACATATGATACACAGACATTATGTGATTTCTGGTCATCTGCTGGATATTCCTGACTCACAAAACCTTATATTACCAGCATGGACATCTGCAATGGACACAGGCTACATATCTGATTCCAATGAGTTGCCCCCATACACTTACCTCCCTTGGGTATTCAGCGAGGCGATTAAATCTTCTCTGTAGCCGCTCCCATGCCCTGCGGACCTTGGAGCTGTCCCTTTGCCTGCTGGGCCCGGGGAACAGCTTCTCTTGCCTGTTGGCAATCAGCCGGGCCAGGGAGCGCAGCTCGCGTGGAGTAAAGGAGGGCTTCCTTTGTCTGGGCGCCATTTTCCGATACTGTCATGTGCTTGCACGCAGCGTTATTCACGCGCATGCGCGCCGCAACTGGCGCATGCGCGCCGCAACTGGCGCAGATTAGTGATGTCTTACGTACAACTGTGCCCCGCAAATGGCGCGGTTTAGCGATGTAAAACGTCCATCTGCGTCCCGAAACGCAACGTATAGCAACCTATGATGTCCATCTGCGCAACGACCATAGTTTAACAACGTCATACGTGTGACTGCGCACCGCAGCTGGCCCATTTTTCAACTGGTTTACAGTAATGTACGCCACGCAACTGGCACTGCTGCGTGACGTATTATGTACAAATGTGCACCGCAAATACGCATTTCAGCGCATAGACATATGCACATTCGCAGCACAATTTGCATATACACTGGTGAGTGACACCTATTTTAGACACATAAGATAGTTTGTGATCATATCGTGTCTACACATTTTGGACTTGCAGTAATCAACACTTCCACAATGTTTCTTAGGCTTTTGTATGACGTGATGTACTATGGCTTTGACATTGCAATGAGTGACACTACAAATGCAAACACAACAAGGTGTCATTGAGACCCATCAAAGTGGGCTATACGTCAACCGTGAAATATGTTTGTGTGTGCTTGCACCGTTTAATACAGCCTCCCTATCCCCATGCGTCATGGAGGCCATCACAGTGGCATATCAGTCACCATGGTGATATGGTTGTGTGTGCTTAAGGTAGACCACAAACACTCCCTATCCACAGGAGACCACACAGCACAACAGAGTGGTCTAACAGTCATCCTGGTGATGTGGAGCTATGAGTCCCAATATATCATGTTCAGTAGTTCATCTCAATGTGCGGCCAGCAATGATGTTCGGGATGGCATAAGGGGGGGGGGAGGGGCTGGGGGCCGTTTCTATCTGGACAGTCTACATACACATTAGGTTGCGTAACACACATACTGAGCTGATGGAGTTTGCCATGAGACAGACAAGCACGTTGATTTTAAGTAGGTGTTCTGACATACAGACATTCTGGCTGACGTGTGCCACATTATTTGCCAATTCTCCTTATGGTACAGACCTACTGTTTCCCTTTACACAGTCTGCCTAATCAATATGACTTGCTGGGACATTACTCTCTAATATCAGCAGTGGTTTGTGTGTCCTTGGGTTATGGTTTTTCTTCTGACAGCAAACACACTGTGACATTGCAATAATCTTGGATGGAACATCTGATCCTCTATGAGCCACTCCAGAGAGTGCATTATGAGTTGCAGTCTCCGCCACAGCACCTTCTCATGTTCCAGTTCTGCCACCGTATAGGGTGCGTTTGATGAAGGTTCAGGCTACAGCACTGAGGGTGTTGTTGGCAGTAGCAAATGACGTAATATATGACACAAGCCTCAGATACACATGTCACATTACTCAACTGTGGGATCAGATGCATGACTTTTGCCTCAAGACACTGTGAGATCACAGGTGACCCACATCTCCATAGCTCTGCGGTTGTGGAGCAGTCCTCCTTGAACCCCTTGGTCTATCTGGTAATCTGGATAGGCCTAATGACTACACATGAGATCGCTATGCATCAGAGCTATCCTGCAACCTGAGTGTTTTGTGGCTCGATAGGTCTGGCTCTGAGGACACCTGCCTTACACCTCTGTCATTTAGGCGTGTGAGTGTGCAAAGCACAGATGACATAGACATGGACGGCATAGATAGACTGTGTCACATACTTTGTAATTTCTCACCACCACCATGCAGTTGTATACTGAAAAACTATGTTGTTGGTGGTGACAGGCAAAGATGCATGCTACACATTCTATCTGACCTTTTTGATGTCTTAAACATCAGCACCTTGGCCACTTACAATGGTTGATGACAGAGGTGTTGGCCAGGAGTGTTGACAAGCAGTCCTGGAGGGCCACACACCACTCAGCTTGACAAAAGATCGCGATTACTTATATATATCTTGCATCTTAATTTGTGCGATCATAAACACCCATCTTGCCTAGGCTTTCAGGGAGGACTGGGTCAGAACCACTGCCATAGCTGCTAATACACCCCTGTCTGCCTGCAGGTGGACTACAGGCCAACACATGACCTGTTGGCTTTCTTTACCAAGATGGGGTTAACCACACATACCCATGATGCACTGCACATGTAAATCATCCGTCTACAAATAACAGCAAGATGATTTATGCAGCCAGAAACCCACCTCAACCTGTATATAATTACTGAACATGTAGGTTGATGACACAGAGTTGCTATTGACTGTTACATTGTGTGGGTCACGTGCTCACCCTGAGAATGAGAGTGGACACACAGCACCATGTCCTCAGCACCTAGCTTAGGTGGGATAGGCTATGGTGTAGGTCCACGTCAGTGACACTGTGTGATGGGTAGTTGTTGTAGATGCACTGCCAAATACACTTGTGGCCATCTGATATTTCTCTGTGACGTTTACACCTTCAGCAATTTGCAGCACCCACATTGGTCTTATGCTGTGTGGTGCCAATGCCCACATATGTTATGTAAGTGGGGGGGGGGGTTGGACAGATAGACGGCTTCAGTAACAACCCATACATTAACCACTGTAACGCATAATCACCCAACAACACATCCACAATACTGCAATGGCGCTGCTGGTGGGAAATGATAAACTGGGTCCAGCTGAGAGAAAATAAACATAAAACCAAACATAAACGTGGTGCATGGATTTCTATGCACATCCATAAGGTGACAGCAGACAAATGGCAGGCCTAAAAATGATCAGCAGCACACCACCACTATCTGACATTGTCCTCCAGCAAATAGTGGAACACTGCAGTCGATGCACCCCTGAAGGTGTGGCAACCTTACACATACTAGATGCATTCGGTCTGCTAGCTAGCCCATAGTGCATACTACTGGAGAAAATGTGCGCACCCAAAACTGGGATGTCTGCACAATCACCAAGCAGTTTAGCAAGTGATTCGGCACCAAAAGGAAACCCATACATATCACTTACAAGAGATGCTGTTGGCACTATGGCTGCCCTAGCCACGCCATGGTAACTGCTTAGTCAGGGTGAGAGTGACCTTCCAGGAGGACATGCAGGGGCTACCTTGTCCATGCTGCTGATGACCACACACTACGATGTCTGCTACATTGCCCTATGTTCTGCGCTCATGCATCCAGCCCAGGCCAGCCTGTCGGGGGTATACCCACAATACCTAGCTCCTCATTATGCACATTGGCAAGCTAATACTGGACACAGTACAAACATTGTGGGCTGAGTAAGGTCTTGCAGACATCACACACTGGATGTACAGACACACAATCCCACAGCTAGGCCATCACTGTGCTACTATAGATAGCTTTTGCAGTCTAGGCCAACTCAGTAGTCCTGGACACAGTGCAGGCATAGCTATGGTATGCAATACTGTTGCTGTCACACCCCAATGTGGGACACATTGTCAAACACCAGACGTGAGACACACTCCACAAACATCAAACATATTGGTGTCATAACACTCAATCACCATATTGTGCTTTACCTAGAAATTGATATCTGCTACTAATCTGTTCAACATGTTGCTATATGTGTATTGAATTACCAGGTTTATGGTGACAGCGATAAGATGCACACTTACTACTTGTGTGAGATGTACGCAAGGCCCAATATCATGTATATCCAATAGGCTTTGGATCATGGAGCCTGTGGGTCTATTCATTTATTCTCCTGATGGCCAGTACTGTCCGGCAGAGGTACCCAAATACAGTCCTGTTGAGTCAGACACTGTTCATTTTTCCCAAGTGTGCCTACGGAATATGCATGAGATATATCTGCATACCATGGACCAACACATTACAATGAACAACACCATCTTTATTTGACACATCATAAGATGTGCATGATTTGGGGCACTTCAGGACTGCATTTGAGTGAAACTGCTCTATGTGATGCACATGTTTCTCATATATGTACACTTTCTCAGAAAAAATACATGTATTGGCCATCTTTGCATTACCTGCACTACAGATTATTTTATGTTTCTAAAAATTGTGCGATGTCACAATCGTGGGGGCTTTTTGGCCAGGGACGACACACAGGATTTGAACTTGTGACCTTCACCTCCTGAGGGCAATGGCTGTGTGCTTTGCACCACCGTCTTGCAACAGAGACAGTGCATTCCCAGGGATATGCATGGCTGTTTGTCACACTGACCTTGTCTGTTGCACTCCACACCACCCACTTAAAAAGGAGTATGCCATGGTGTGCTGTGGACAGCTGCCACCAATTGCTCTGCCGTCAACATGCTCACATGGCCTTATATTGGAGACTGCATAAAACTTAACTAACAATTGACACTCCAGGACTGCATTTGGTTGACTCTGCTGTAGGTGATGCACATGCTTATGTGGTGGCTACTGTTGAAGGAAAACTACACATATGGGATACGATCTTAGGTTCTCATCAGCAAATAGCCACTCTTTACTGGCTTGTTTTAGAGGGGTACAATTATGTGACCTAGTTGGCCAGGAGCCACATACAGGATTTGAACCTGTGACCTTCTGTTATTGCACACACTGTCTGTATCCACTGCACCAACGTTTTGCAACATACATGCTGCATTCCCAGGGGAGTCCATGACTGTACATCCAACAGAGCATGTCTGTTGTGGTGGACGGTGCCAGACTGCACACGCCTACTGTACTGTCTGCTGTGTCTTTCAGCCAATGCCCCCTCCACCACCTGTACCCCTCAGCCAACATGCAGACATGTCCTTATCTGGAAAACCCATTTCACAGAGTTCCCCAAATCCAGTCTTGGTGTTCCACACACTGTTCTGGTTTTCATGCTATCCCTCATACATATGCATGAGCTACATCTGCATACCATGGGGGTGGTGCATAGCTATGCAGCACAGGCATCTTTGTTAGAGGCAGCATGGAACCTGAATGGTGTGGGGCCCTCCAGGACTGCATTTGGGAGACTCTGCTCCAGATAATGCGCCTGTTTATGGTGTCTGTGAGTGCTGTGGTAAAATATAGGTGTATTAATCATGCATATGTTCCTAGCTATACAGTTTTGTCCTTACTATCACGGTTTAGTTGTAGGAAAATTATGTGGACTGGATTGGCAGTTGCCCCAGCTGGGCTTTGAACCTGTGGCCCTCTGGTCCTACAGGTACTGGCTGTGTCCGCTGCACCACACTGTGGCCACAGAAACAGTGCGGTCTCTGGAGATGTGATACCTGGCTGCACGAGTCAGATCCCTGCTCTTCACAATTTTACTGTGGGCTCGTTGACCTTGTATGGGGACAAAGGTGCAAATAAACATCACAAATGCCCTCCAGAAAAGGGGGGTAACCCATAACCAAGCTGCGCAACAGTGATATCAATGGGCAACCTGGACAACACTCCCAGGAATGCTCCATTAAAATGCAGTGCTTTTGAATGAGTCTACGGAGCGTAGACCCTTCCATACATCATTTCTTTTTTTTGGAGCTTTCCTGGGAGTGTTTTGTATGGTTGCCCATTAATATAACTGTTGCCCTGATGGATTATACTTTTCTTAGAATGTGTTGTGGTCATTTTCATATCATATTTGCTATTTTGTTCTGTGCACATGTATCACACTGCTCACGTGTTTCAGGTTTCCCCAATTTTGCTGTACATTGCTGACGGAAATGGTTTCTCTTCCCTTTAAATGCGCTCTACCGCGAGTCTTTCACTCGCGGTATTTTATCCTTGTAAATTTGGGGACGCTCCTGTGCGGGGAGTCTCTCCCCTCCCACTTCCCACCCATTGACCCCGTCTCTCCGCCCCTCGGGGGGCCTTCCTCCGCCCTCATTTCGCCTTTCCACGCCTCTATCGCACATGAGCGCCCCGCAAACGTGCGCGTTTTCGGCGCACGTGTGCGGGGCCCGTTAATGTGACCCGCACGTGTACGGGGCGTTTAAGAGCACTTAAATGCATCATTTTAGGGCGCTCAGGTGCGCCCCGCACAGGTGCGCCGTTTAGTAAACATGCCCCCTAGTCTTTATTTAATACATACAGATGTTGATTTTTTTTACCTTACAGCATGATATCATGCCGCCCGCAGTAGTGTCATTTTTATTATTTTGTTGAATAAATTTTAGTTAACTAACCAAATGTATTCCCTCCACTGTATCAATAGGTTTTTGCAGACATATATAGCCCAGTGAATATAGGTCTCAGACTTACAGCTGCCACGTCGGGAATGTTATTCCCCGAACTGTGCGCCAGATCGCATCAATGACCTTCATAACATTCACTGTTTTCTTATTTTGTTGTGCTTATCCTATAAATCTGACTCTTCCTGCTTTTAGTAAAACTGTCATTCCACAGCATTTTGTAACTGTGAAACTGTGCTTAACTTAGCTGTATTTTCTTTGAAAAGCAGTCCCCGACGCCACCTGATAGGCACCTTAATGCGTTTCTATAATTTCTTCAGGGGGGGTTCGCATACAGCAGCATGTTCTCTTAAATGGCGGTTGATGAACCCTCATTCAAATCTTGTGTATTTCACCATTACAACTTCTAAAGAGTGCATCAAACATCCGCGCATTTTAGTGACCTGCGATGTTTGTCACTCTTTTTGTAATGCTCCATTGGCATTTTAATCTAAGGGGCTTGTTTACAAAGCCGCGGCTTTGTAAACAAGCCCCTAAGAGTAACATCTTTTCATTTTTTATAAATTTTTACGTACCGACTATAGTGCTGCATGTGCAGCGCACTCTTTCAATGTCCGAACAATACAGCACGCTATCAATCATACGCTCTTGGGTAGTGGGTTATTGTTTTTTGTTTTTTTTTAATTTTCACAAATGTATACATAAGAACCTTTGTATAATTCACAACTAGAGATGGCACTCATCTGTTCAGGTGTTTTGAGCGATCGAATGAATTATGGTTCGACTGTATGCACTTTATGTCCTTTGCCGTGGAAGGCATATTAAATGGGTGAATTTGGTTCTTCATGCTTTGGAAATAGCGGTTGTTGATTTAATGGCTTTGTTTTAAAAGAACAACTACTTGCCCAGATTTCGGTTTTTAGGGGGATTCCTTTTAAATTGACACCAGTTTTTAATACTATGGCTCCTAAACATTGCAATAGCCCAGTTTGGGTTTTAATGGTAGATTAATTAGGTTTCAAAAGGTGATACACCTTTTTTAAACAAGTTTTGGATTTTCCATTATTCTTTGCATTAAGTTTTTTAATTGATTTTTTTTAAAATATATTTCACAGTGGAGGAAGCATACTTGACTTCCAGTGACAATTTTATTTCGTTGGTGAATGTCATTTACGGTCCTAAGGTAACGGCTCCTTTCCACTCCTGCTCCCAGATGCTATTTTTTGGCCAATTTTACCCTTTTGTTTTAACTCTGATCCTCAGTCTCTCTTGTTTTTTCCTTTTTTAATACAATGCATTATTTTTGCACTTTTCAGTTTTATTCCTGTTTATGGTATTGTCTTTTATGACATGTTGTTTATTTATTTATTGCTCTTTCACACACATTTACCCTTGGTTGCATGTGCATGTTGCTAGTTCTTTAGATCAATTTTACACACACTTTGTTTACTCCTTTAGAGGGAGCTTTGTTTTAATATATCTATGCTTTTAATATATTTATGCTTTTACATGTTTATGCATGATATATATATATAAATATATGTTTTTTATATTGTTCATGAATATTAGGTTTGCATGTCCTTTTATATATACATTTTATTCATTCTTATGTTTTTTATTTATGTAACATGTTTTTCTATATCTGTATTTTTATTATTTATTTATAATGTGTTTTAGTGTAAGGTGAGCCTACCCCTGATGAAGAATCTTTTGAAACACGGCCTGTGTCGGGTCTGGCCTCCCTCATTATTATGGATCAATAAAGAATTTGTGAGGTTTTTACACCTGCCTACGTTTCTGTACTGTTGCTGTTACCTGCGTGGCAGTTTGCTGTTTTTGTCTTGGTGACAGTTTCCAGTCTTCTTATATCCTTTGCAAGATATGATCTCCAAAACTGAACACAGTATTCCAAGCGAGGCCTCACCAGTGACTTATACAGTGGCATTGGAACCTCTTCCTTTCTGCTGGTAATTCCTCTTTGTATGCAACCCAGCATCCTTCTGGCTTTTGCCACTGCCTTGTCGGACTGTTTTGCCACCTTCAGATCCTCAGAAATAATCACACCAAGGTCCTTCTCCTTGTCCGTGCACACCAACCTCTCGCCCCCTATTGTGTTCATTTCCCTTGGATTTCTGCTTCCCAAGTGCATGATACTGCACTTCTTTACATTAAATCGTAGTTGCCAAGCATTAGACCATTCTTCCAGGTTTTGTAGATCTTTCCTCATGTTAATCACTCCCTCAGGGGAGTCTACTCTGTTGCAAATGTTTGTGTCATCTGCAAAAAGACAGACTTTTCCATTAAGCCCTTCAGCCATATCACTCACAAATACATTGAACTGTGCCAGTCCCAAGACCAATCCCTGGGGCACCCCGCTAATCACCCTCCTTTCATCCGAGTGAGCTCCATTTACCATCACCTTCTGTCGTCTGTCAGTCAACCAATTTCTGATCCAGTTCACCACCTTGGGACCCATCCCCAAACTACTGAGTATATTGATAAGCGTCCTATGAGGAACAGTATCAAAGGTTTTGCTGAAATCCACATAGATGACATCCATTGCATGCCCCTGATCTAGTTCTCTGATCACCCAGTCAAAGAACTCAGTCAGATTTGTTTAGCAAGATCATCCTTTGGTTAAAACCATGTTGCCTCAGATCATGTAAACTGTTGGTTTTGAGAAAGTCCACTACTCACTCTTTCAGGAAAGCCTCCATTACTTTTCCTGCCACCGAGGTAAGGCTCACGGGTCTGTAGTTTGTCACTTCTTCCCTGTCACCACTTTTGTGAAGAGGTACCACATCAGCCCTTCTCCATTTCTGAGGAACTTCTCCTGTTTCCAAGGATCTGTTGAAAATATCCTTTAACGGCCCTGCAAGAACCTCTCTGAGCTCTTTCAGTATCCTGGGATGTATCCCATCCGGTCCCATGGCCTTGTCCACTTTCAGTTTTGCAAGTTGTTCTGCAGCATCATCTGGAGCCGCATGTTGCCCAATCATGGCAGCCCCTGAGGGATAAAAGGCAGCGCGACCTGGACCGAAGCCTTTCCTCTGCCTTGCAGCTCTCCCGGGAGGGATTGAAGCTGACCGCCATCCTCCCCATCGCTCCAGCATCATCTGTGGCCGTGTGCTGTCCAATTGGGGGAGCCCCTGAGGGATAAAAGGCAGCGCGACCCAGACCGAAGCCTTTCCTGTGCCTTGCAGCTCTCCCGGGAGGGACTGAAGCTGATCGCCATCCTCCCCATCGCTCCAGCATCATCTGTGGCCATGTGCTGTCCAATTTGGGCCGCCCCTGAGGGATAAAAGGCAGCACCAAGAGGCACACCCACGCTTTGCAGGCCCGCGCCTGAGGGCCTCACAAGAGGGCCCTTTGGTGTGGCCCTTAGGCGGAGGCCCAATTTACTCAAGCAGCAAAGGATCGCCCTGATCTAAGACTTCACCGCTCCGAGACAAAACACAAAGCTGAATCTCACCAAAAGTCGTTGGACATTCACAGCTCGACCTAAAAGTAAGACAGTCCTGTACAATATTTCTTGTCAGTTTTATACCACTCCATATCTCCAGAAACTGCACCAAATACTACCAGCTCAAGGAAGGACACAAACTGTACCCAACTTTATGTGCAAACCCTAGCGTATGTAATACTGTTTCAGTGACACTACTTCATTGTTACATTGTTGTCATTTGCTCATTGCTAATCTGTTACAAAACTCTGATACTGTTTTACCCCCACACCCCATTCCTAAATGATACTATTATAGCGCAACTGCCACACTGCCTTCTTGGCACTCTGCCAGACTGCTACACCATTCCGAACTAGGCTCACTTGCCTCTATATTAAACTGTCAGCTTATACTTAAGATACTCTAACTGCTGCACCTCCACAAGCTATCTCAAACCTTAATGTTATCCTAATCTCAACCAGTCCCACCCAACAGATACGGGTCCTTATCATCACTTAGCCACCATGCTTCCACCCACTATATCCACACTCTCATATACCCTTGCCTGCTGCTGCATGATACTTGTGCTGACACACGGCTCTCAAGCCCTCACCTCCCCCCAGAACCCCATCCCAATTCTACACGGTTCATGGAGAAGATACCATGGAACCCCCCATCACCATTCAGAGAGACCTGGACACATGCCATACTCCCACCTCATTTATGTCACCCTCCAATAGTCCTTATCCCCCCCAGCACGAGCCGTACACTCTCCCCCGTGACCTTAAATGTGCTCTCATAAACACCCATTCCATTCGTAAGAAATGGCCTGCCATAACTGACATGCTAGCTGCTCACAATCTTGACATCCTATGTGTCACGGAGACATGGATGTCAGCCTCAGATTCTGTTCTCCTCCATCAACACGTTCCCCCCAATTTTTCTATCCACTCATGTCACACAACCTACCGAAAAGGTGGCGGAGCACTTATCCTGACCAAGGATGACCTACAATTTCAGCTAATCACCTCCAATAGTACTCCTCATCTCGATTACATCTCCATAGCAAACAAACACTGCTCCATCAACTTGCTATACAGAGCACCTTCCCCATCACCGGATGATCTCTCCATAATCATCGACTTTGCCTGCAACCCCAGCAACCCACACACAGCAAACTGGGTTTTGGGCGACTTCAACCTCCCTGCTCTTCAAGACACTCAAGCCGAGGCCTTCCTTGACACCCTTAAAGTACTAGGCTATACCCAACTGGTCGACTCCCCCACCCATACCAAGGGAAACATGCTTGATCTTATATTCGCTCCACAAGTAGCCACCTGCCCCCCACACAAATCAATCTCTCATTAAGCCCAGTGCCATGGTCCGACCACAGTCTAATCAGATTCTCAATGCCTGCTCACCCTATACCCAATAGCCCCCTTTCCTCAAATGAACTGGCCACATCAACTGCTAAACGCTACCATCCATTCAACAAAGAAGAGATCCTTGAAAGAGCACAGCCTCTCCAAGAATCACCCGAACAAAACCTAGATGAGATGCTGTCCTTATGGAACAAGAGTCTCAATGCTGTAATCGACGCTCCTCCCAACAATAAATCCTCTGGCAAAAGGAAGAAGGCACCCTGGTACTCTCCCGATCTAACAGCATCCCTCCGTCGACTTAGACAGCTTGAAAAACGATGGCGTCGATCAAGATCAACCGAAAAACACGACGCCTACTCTGCCCATCTAGATGCCCAGAACAACTGTTTCCGCGAGAATGAAGCAGTACCACGCAGAAGTCTTGCAACGATCCATAAACAAACTGCATGAGTTCTTCAATCTTGTCAAAACTTTAGCAAAGGAACCTTCCCCCGGCCAATCTAACTTCCCGGACCCACAGGAATATGCAGATTATCTACGAGCCAAAACAAGCCAACCTACCACTCCCTCAAGCACTCATCCCCTTGATGAATCACCTGTAGTTCCAGCTGGTTTCAAAACAACAACCTCACCATAAACTATAGCAAGACTGAGGCACTAATCATCACTCGAAACACCAAATTCGTCCCTCCACCCAGCATCAAGATAAAGACACAACAATACCCATAAAACCGGAAGTAAAGTACCTCGGTGTAACCCAGGACAAGGAGCTGAATCTACATGCACACATAAGCAGAACCACCAAAAGCGCATACCACAGGATGAGACTTATCTGACGCCTTAAGCCCCTCCTCGCCCCAGAGCACTTCCGTACAGTCTGCCAGGCACTAATAACCCCACTACTAGACTTCTGCAACCCAATCTACCTTGGTCTATCAAAACAAACACTCAGGCCACTGCAATTGGCACAAAACACAGCGGCACGCATAATATCTGGCAACAACAAGACAAGAACACATCACACCCATACTGAAAGATCTACACTGGCTCCCAATCAGCTCACACATCAAATATAAGACAGTCATAAACATCTTCAAGATCAAACAACAGTCATCAGCCCTCAGCCTACAAACACTCATACAACCTGACAAAAGCACACGACCAAGGAGGAGAGCTACTTCCAATCATGTAAACACCCCAAAAGACCTCACCAAGGTCCGCAAGGACACCGCGGAACGAGCCCTTTCACTGGCTGCACTAGCAATTTGGCACACCCTCCCAGACGACCTAAGACTAACAACAGATCTCAAAGACTTTCAGAAGCAGATTAAGACAACACTATTCATTGAACACTATGGACACGTCACATGATCTACTCACCATGTAAGAATAAAAGACCAACCCTTGCCCCTAACCCTTGTACATAAGAATGTATAATAGTGCATAATGTAAATAGCTCAACAAGAATCTGATATACACCACCACAAACATACAACCTGTATCACTGCATGAACACACTTAACCACACTTATGATTGTTTGCTGTGAGACCGCCTTGATTGAAGGAGAAGGCAGGATAGAAATACTTTAAATAAATAAAATAAATAAATAAATTTGTTTCTGGGACGTTTGATTCTTTGTGGGAGCGGTGGTGGACTTTGTTTGGTTTGTATCCTAGGAGAGGTGCATTTCATTGCAGCTAGTTCTTCCCTTAGTAGAGTCAATTCTTTATGCATGGCAGCTAACTTGAGGCATATAGGACAAGCTCTTAGGTTCCAAATGATTCTTCTTGGAATGAAGGAACCACAGTTATTGCATTGAATACAAGACATGCTGATTAAGCAGTCCTAGAAGGAGAAGAAGAAAAGGTGGGCTTAACATCAAGTTAAAAGGATAGATGTCAACGTATGTGACCGCTATATAGGCAATGCAGCCCTGGGGTGGGTGGGGTGAGGGGCAGGAACCTAAGTGTCGTTGTTAGTAGGCCTTACATGAACTGAAGGCACACTTAGATATCTGATTTAAGGGCTACACAAGGAATGTAGGCAGTCAGAATATTCCCAAAAATGAATGTATAACCAACAGTTAAATTCTATATTATCAGCAACAAAACAGGCAAAAAAGATAGAAGTCTGAAAGCTTAGCTGTGTGGAGGCTCTGGAAGCTGTGAAGACTAGAGTTGATCAGGTACTTGTGGAAGGGCTGTAAGATAATTTAATTAGCTCCGCCCTGTGAGCAGGCTTGCAACAGACAATTCAAACAATGGAAGCAGAAATAGTGAAACTGCAGTGTTCTGGATAAACTGTAATCGATGAAGCTGATATTGGGGCAAACCTGCAAAGATGACATTACAATAATTGAGTCTGGACATAATGAGTGATAGTACAAGGGTGCTAAGAGATGAAGGAGAGAGGAAAGGTCGGACAGCACAAATTTGGCAGAGGAAAACAAAGGAATGGCGGATGAGTTAGGAGATGTGGGAAGAGTCCAGAGTGATCCCTGGTATCTGAGAGATGTTAAAAGAGGTATCGGAGTAGCAGATAAATGAGGGACAAGTGGGGGACAGGGGGAACCAAAGGTGAATCAAATGGTGGCAGATTTAGATGGGTTAATTTGTAGATGCTATTTAACCAGGAGGAAATTCGAGAGAGGCAGGAATCCAGTGGGGTGAGTATAGGTGTGGAGGGGCTGATGTGGAACAAGAAAATGATGTCATTGGCATAATAGTAACCAGAGACTCCGGACTGCTGGATAATGAGTGCAAGTGGAGCAAGGAAGATATTGAAGAGAAGGGGGGGGGGGGCAACACAGAACCCTGGGAGACACCGCAGGGAAGGGCGGCTACAGGGGAAGTGGTGGAGCCGATCTGGACAGAGAAAGTGTGAGCGGAGAGGAAAGAACAAAACCAATGGTGAACAGTTCCATGAATCCTGATGTTGTGGAGATGAGTGAGGAGTGTGGAGTGGTTAACTAAGTCAAAGGCGGAGGATAGATCCAAAGATTCCACAAGAGAGAAATTGCCCTTTTCTTGTGACTGATGAAGTTCATTAAAAAAGGAAAGGAGGATGATTTTGGTGCTATGTCCAGTTCTAAATCCGATTGGTAGGGGTGAAGAGCAGAGGTGGTATCAAGGTGTGCTGAAAGTTGTGAGAAAACCACTTTTTCCAAGATTTTGGAAAGGACAGGGAGGTTGGATACCGTACAACAATCCAACAATATTGTTTTCAAAAATATAAAGAGAACAAGAACAAGGAGTAATCCCTGTGGCCCACCACTGTCTTCAGAATGAGCTCCATTGCCTCTGCTCAACCAATATATATATATAAAGAGAACAAGAACAAGGAGTAATTCCTGCGGCCCATCACTGTCTTCAGAATGAGCTCCGTTGCCTCTGCTCAACCAATTTCTTACCCACTTAGTCATTTAGCTTCCATCCTAAGAGCACTCACCAGTGCAGAATGGTGTCAAAGGCCTTGCTGAAATCTAAGTTAACCACATCTAGTGCTCTCCTCCAATCCAATTCTGTGGTCACCCACTCAACGAAATCAGATTCATGTTGCAAGACCTAACTCTAGTAAAGCCATACTGTCTTAGATGCTGTAATCCTTCAGATTCTAGAAAGTACCTTAATTCATTCACCACGGAGTTCAGACTAGCTCTTCCTTAGTTTCATTTTTGTGGACAGGAGTCACATTCACCCATCTCCAGTCCTCTGGAATGACTCCCAGCTCTAAAGAACCATTAAAACGGTCAAACAGCGGAGCCGCCAGTAGTTCCCTAAGTTCTTTTAATACCCTTGAATGAATCCTGTTCAGTCTCATTGCTTTGTCCAATTTTATTGTTTACCTAGTTCCTCACAAACACAGTCCCCTTATTTTACTGTATAGGCTATTTTTTCTTCCATTAGCGTCTTTGTTTTCCTGGCCGCTTTACCAGCTTCTTTTAGCTTCTCTAGATATTGCCATTAGTCGTCCTCTTCTGCCATCTCCTATTGTAAGTTAGTTAATGAAGCCCACCCTGATTGTCCTTTATCTTTTCGGCTACTTCCTTTGAAAGTAGTAAAGTTACTTTTGATACATTTTGGTGGGATACCTAGCAGTGTCATTTGTGCCACCATAGATGACCGCTGCTACTACTAATCATCATTGGTATAACACTACAAGGCAGATGAGCAGCATTGCACTATGCTTTGCTTCCTGGGCACAGCGGCGGCCGATCCCATAGGCTCAGACTCATGGAAGAGGAAGAGCAGAGGCAGTGAAGAAACAGTGAGGAAGAACAAAGAGGCTAAGTGACTGCTAATAAGTGTCTGCCTTAATGCAGGAGATAATAACACTGAGTGGTGCCAGCTGTCCACTAAGACAAGCAAGTTCATAAACAAAAGGTTTATAAGCTCCGTTTAATAGATTTTACCTCCTCGGGCTGTGCCGGGCTAGAAGAGTGTTCAAGCGTCTGCTCTCAGTTTAATCAATAATGCTTTCAGAGCCAAAGATTTCTTTAGTAATTTCAGTGGCAGAAGAGAAGCTATCTATCACTGTTCCTCTATACAGAGCTTATTTCATGGCATAGCCAAGACATTGGGGTGCTAGTAGCAAAGGCTCTTTACAACCATAAAAAGCTAATTTAGAACCGTTTAAAACAAAGACAAATTAGATACAGAAGGTGAGTCTCTGATCTTCCCACCTTTGGCACATGCACATTTAATAACGTTTGTGTTTCCATCATGTAATTGTTTTCTTTGTGGACACCATTAAACACAAAATCTTGATTAAAACTAGATTGATATCTGACTTTTATTCAGTTCTGTCCATGTGAGCGTAAACTAAGATCTGTGTTTGTCTCATCTGAAACATTCAGATGATTGGGTCTTGACATACAGGCCACTGTTTGAAGGACAGGTGCTGATCCAGGGTGACTCCAAGATAGTTTATATCAGTTTTGACCCTCACTTGGGTATTGTTAAGGGTTAGGTCGGTTGGGGGGGGGGGGGTGAAGGTGTCTTTTGTTATAAAGAGAGCTTCTGTTTTCTTATAATTGATTGCTAGGTTGTTTGTAGCCATCTGGCGATCTCGGTGAAACATTCTTGGTGGGTGGAGTAGGAGGGTTGTTTTGTATTGAAGGTGCCATATAGCATGATGTCATCAGCGTAAATGTAGAATTTGAGGTTGTGGGATCGGATGATTAAGTAGAGGGGTTGAAGGTAGATGTTGAATAGGAGTGTTGAGAGAATAGATCCTTGGGGGACTCCTTATGTTTGGTGGTATGGCGTGGATGTGTTTTGGCCAATCTTTATCTGCTTTCTTCTGTTTGTTACGTAGGATATAAACCTTTTTTTTTTTTTTTACATACTGGGTCAGACCAAGGTCCATCAAGCCCAGTATCCTGTTTCCAACAGTGGCCAATCTAGGTCAGTTTCCCCAAAAGACACAGGTTCCGCAATGCTTGTACTGGGTCAAGCATTGATATCCTGGGTCCCTTCTTAATAATGGTTTATGGACCTTTCCTCCAGGAACTTGTCCAAACCTTTTTTAAACCCAGCTACACTAACAGCCTTTACTACATCCTCCGGTAACAAATTCCAGAGTTTGATTACACGTTGAGTGAAAAAATATTTTCTTTTATTAGTCTTAAATAGTTTACCCTGTAGCTTCATTGCATGTCCCCTAGTCTTTCTGTATTCTGATATTGTAAACAGTCGATCTACGTTTACCCGTTCCACTCCGTTTATTAATTTATAGACTTCTATCATATCTCCCCTCAGCCGTCTCTTTTCCAGGTTAAAGAGCCCTAACCTTTTTAGCCTTTTTTCATAGGAGTATCCTTCCATCCCCTTTACCATTTTGGAGGCTCTTCTCTGAACCTTTTCTAATAACGCTATATCCTTTTTAAGATACGGCGACCAGAATTGCACACAATATTCAAGGTGCGGTCTCACCATGGAACGAAATAGAGGCATTATAATATCTTTTGTTTTATTTTCCATTCCTTTCCTTATGATACCTAGCATTCTATTTGCTCTCTTGGCTGCCGCTGCACACTGGGCCGAGGGTTTTAACATGGTATCCACAATGACGCCTAAATCTTTTTCCTGGGTGGTGGTTCTTAATGTGGAACCTTGCATTGTGTAACCATAGTCTGGGTTGTTCTTCCCTAGGTGCATAACTTTGCACTTGTCCACATTAAATTTCAACTGCTATTTTGATGCCCAGTCTTCCAATTTATCAAGATCCTCTTGCAATTTTCCACAATCCTCTTGGGTTTTAACAACTTTAAATAGTTTTGTGTCATCTGCAAATTTGATAACCTCACTCATTATTCCACTTTCCAGGTCATTTATGAATATGTCAAAAAGCAGCGGACCCAGCACAGATCTCTGGGGTACTCCACTATTCACCTTTCTCCATTGGGAAAATTGGTCATTTAGCCCAACCCTCTGCTTTCTATCTTTTAACCAGTTCCTGATCCACAGTAGTACACTGCCTCCTATCCCATGACTCTTTAGTTTTGCCAAAGGTCTCTGATGAGGGACCTTGTCAAAGGCTTTCTGAAAGCCTAGACACACTATATCAACCGACTCACCTTTGTCCACCTGTTTATTCACACTTTCAAAAAGAACATAACAGATTAGTAAGACAAGATCTTCCTTGTCTAAAGCCATGTTGGCTGTCTCCCATTAGGCCATGACTATCTACATGCTGAGTAATTTTATTCTTTATGATGGTTTCTACCATTTTTCCTGGTATTGACGTGAGGCTCACCGGTCTGTATTTTCCCGGATCACCCCTGGAACCCTTTTTAAAAATTGGTGTTACATTGGCAATCCTCCAATCTTCAGGTATTAGAGATGATTTTAATGATAGTTCACAGATTACTAATAGCAGGTCTGCAATCTCATATTTCAGTTCTTTCAACACCCTTGGATGTATACCATCTGGCCCAGGTGATTTGCTACTCTTCAGTTTATCTAATAGTAGATAAACTGAAGAGTAGCATTAAAGGACTATGCTATGTATTCCATTGGATTGGAGGCAATGGAGGAGAATGTTGTGGTTAATGGTGTCAAAAGCTGAGGATATTTCCAGGAAAATTAGTAGGAATCATTGATTGGTGTTTTGTATTCCTTTTATTAGGGTATCGACTAGGGTAATGAGTAGAGTTGTTTCTACTCCATGGAGAGAGTGGAATTTGTGTTGCTGTGGGTCAAGTAGGTGCTTCTTGTCAATGTAGTTTTGAAGTTGATGTTGGATAGTTTTCTCTATGAGTTTGGCGGTAAAGAGAAGGCTGGCTTTGGTCTGTATGAGGCTGGGTCGGCTAGATTCAGGCCTGGGTATTTTAGGGTGGGATGTATGGAAGAGATTTTCAGGCATTGAGGCATTTCTCCTTGTTGGAGTACTGCATTGGTACTGTAATTCTGATGAGCGTGGGGCTGAGTTCCTTCCTGGCTACCTTGATCCAGGTGACCGAGCAGGGGTCAAGGGGTGAGGTGGTTGTGTTGTACTCTTTGCTAATGTTACTAAAGGAAGACTGGGTAGCTGGTTGGTTGGTGCTGTCAGGTGGGGAGGAGGGGGGTGCAGGTTGTGGGTGGAGCTGTATGTAGTATGTTGCCAACTGTTGGGCGGTGATTGTGATCTCCTTGTTGTCATTTGAGGGTGTCCTTGTTAGTCGCTTTATGATGTTAAAGAGCTCTCTTGGGCGGTTGAGGGAGGCATTGAGATGTTTCATGTGGTAGTCACGCTTTGTTTTATTGTGGCGGTCTGGTAGTCATTGAGCAGTTTTAGATAGTTTTGTCTTCCCTCATTATCCTTAGTCATTAAAAGAGCATACTTTTGTAGCTCAGCAATATTATGCATCCTTTGGGGAATTGCAAAGTGAGTTTAGGTTGTTGTGAACCTGGTAAAGGTACATACAGAGCACCCTCACCCTCCACGGACGACCTTCCTAACATTCTAGACCTAGCAGCCAACACACGCAAGCCCAGCATTCCCAACTGGATACTAGGAGACCTCAATCTCCCAACACTGCACCCCAGCCACGCCTCAGCCTTCCTTGAAGCAATCAACGAGCTGTGCTACAAGCAAATTGTTGAAGCCCCCACGCACAAGAGAGGAAACATCCTTGACATGATCTTTGCTGCTCTGACAGCTGTTGATTCCAACAATAGACTTGACACTTCTGTAACCCCAGTACCTTGGTCAGACCATAATTTAATCACCTTCCCCATCCTCATCAACGGCAAGCAGTCATCACACATCAACAAAAACTCCATTGACTCAACAAAAGTAACATCTCGGAAATTCAAAACCTTCAACAAAGAACATATACTTACGGAAAACCCTCCCTCTCCTACATGACACCTCTCTCAATCTCGAAAATCTGATCACATCCTGGAACAGCACTATCAGTACCATTGCACTGCAACCAGTCCAGGGTAACAACCCAAAGAAAAGAAAATTCTCTCCTTGGTTCTCCCCTGACTTACGAGCCTCCCTCACACACCTAAGAAGATTGGAGAAACGATGGCGTCGCTCACACTCTTCAGAAGACCAAGCAGCCTACAAAGTACATCTATCTGCGCACAGAGAGTCAGTCATGGCCAAGATGAAACAATTCCATACCGATACGCTGAAAAGATCACTAAATAAACCACGTGATCTTTTCAATTTAGTCAAGATCTTATCTAAGGAACCATCACCAGAATATCCTGAACCCATTCAACCCCAAGCTTTCGCCAATTACCTGCAATCCAAGCTGCTTCAAACCAACAACATTGCAACAATCCCTTCTCAAGACACCGTATGCATATCAAACCTATCTATGTTCTCCACACCATCCATAAAACATGTTGAGGACACCATCGCTGCCCTTAACACTACCACTGCACAAACTGACCCTTGCCCAGCCCACTGGATAAAGGAACTATGCCAAGATCTCAGCCCCATCATCACTAGAATGATGAATTTATCCTTTACAACCGGTTCCTTCCCATCATCCCTCAAGAGAACATCCATCAGACCCCTCTTGAAAAACCACAAACTCGACCCACAAAAGGTTGAATCTTATAGACCCATAGCTAGTATACCCCTGCTAGCTAAAATAATTGAAAAGGAAGCTCAAATACAAATACAGGACCACATCGACACCGCCTCCTCTCTGGACCACTGCCAACATGGCTTCAGAGAGTTCCACGGTGTCGAAACCCTCCTTACCACTCTCTGCAACAACATCATCACAGACATTGATAACATCCGCCAAGGCTTTGCTCTTATCTTCTTAGACATTGCTGCGGCTTTTGACTCTGTACATCATGATCTTTTAATAGGGCGACTAAAAGAAAAAGGCATCAATAACACTGCCCTGGAGTGGTGCAAGTCATACCTTGATCAGAGATGGCAGTACGTGACCTCAGGGACCGCAACATCCGCACCTTACCACCAAAAGCAAAGCGTACCACAAGGATCATCCCTATCTTCACTCTTTTTCAATATATACATACAGCCAGTCTGCAATATCATCAGGTCCTTCAAGGTTGAATGCTTGATATACGCGGACGACATTCTTCTATACATGCCTTTCTCCACAGTCCATATGGACCTTTCCCCGCTAGCCAAATGTTTTGATGCAGTATCTGAATGGCTTCAATCACAGAACCTACGAATTCAACACAAAAAGACTGAGGTTCTCTTCATCACTAGGGACCCACTTTTCACACCCCCATCCCATATAAAGGTGAAAGAAGCCGAGCTCCAATCAAAACCTTCCATTCGTCACCTTGGGGTCACTTTGGACCAACGCATGGATTAGAAACTACATATAACTAACGTAGTCAGAGCAATCTACCTCAAGATCCGGACACTCCGCCATCTTCGCCCCCTGCTTGATCCTGATGACTTCCGAACTATATTTCAAGCCTTAACCCTACCACACCTTGACTATGCTAATGCCATTCTCCAAGGCCTCCCACACTCCACATTAAACCCTTTGCAACTCGCCATGAATACCGCTGCTAGAGTCCTCTACGGAGCATCAAGAAGGGACCATGTAACACCCATCCTAGAGCAACTCCACTGGCTCCCCATACATGGCAGAATATTGTTCAAAACATTATTACTAACCTTCAAGGCCACTAAAAGCATCACCTCCTCCTCTCTAATAGACCTCATTCAGGCCGTTCCACCCAAGAGATCCAGGAGAACGATATCAACTAATGTTCTAATTATCCTAAAGCAGCGACAAAATGCCTATCAGCGACATCTAACAGGGCCTTCAGATTCTATGCCCCTAAGTGCTGGAACGCCCATACCTCCAGAGATTCGGGCTATCACTGATCTATCCCTTTTCAGAAAGGCACTCAAATCCCACCTTTTCCCCCAATATTACTAGACCAGCTAACCAATCTCGATCACTACCCAAACTAAGAACAAATCCTGTTATGTATATACATGTAAATACTCATGTAAATAGTTGCAGTAATGACGTCCCATGTTTTATCCAAGTTCTCTGACCTGTTCTCTGTAAAACCAAACAGTTTGTTGTTCTGGTCTGTTGTTATATTGTGAACCGCGCTGATGCTGAATAGAGCGGTATATAAGAGCCTGTAATAAATAAATAAATAATAAATAATAAATAAATAAATAAATACTTAGCATTTTAAAGAGCGTTTTTAGAGATGACCAACACAAGAATAATTGAAGCATTTTTATTCTGCCAAGTAATTTTTTAATGCAAGATATGTCATGACAAACATGTTAATATTTACTTTCTCTTCTAATATATTAGAGTGCACTGAAATTACTTAGCACTTTTCTGGGCATGAAAAAGACTAGTATATATAGTCTCGTTTGCATCAGCATGTATTTATCATAAATATTTATGTCTAGTTTTCATCAATGAAATACTGTCAGTGAGAACAGCAGCTTAGGAGATGCACATTTTAACCCAGGAGGCAGAGCTGTCAGAGCAGTCCACAGGTATATCGTGGAAACGGGCAACTGTCCAGAATACGATGAACGTGGGCACATCCAAAATCATTTCGCCATTTACCCGTGTCCCGTAATATTAACAGGAGATGTGTTTCTCCGCTTCAATGCATGGTCCATGCCTGCACCCATGCATGGTCCTTGCTGTGAATACGTGCACAGGCCAGCTGAATAGCACGTTGGATGTGCCTCACCGGGCACATCTACAAGCCAATCCCAAAAACACGGGTGCATCTATACCCCCGGATGTGGAATTAGCATGGAATTGCGCCCATGCCTGATTTAAACGTGTCCACTGGAGATAACCAGCCTATATGTTATCATGGTGAAACTGGGGACTAGAGTGTGGTAAAATATGCAGAAGTAGTGGATAAGAGAGTGAGGAGCATCAGGATCCAAAAGCGGCTGCAAAGACCTGACCCTTTAAAGGATCATGGAGCCAACTTGAAACCTGGCGTCTTTGCATTGCTTATGTCAGGCGTGATGATATTCTAGGTAGGTTTACTACAATAGGAGACTGCAAGTTATCACTGCTTAGAAACTGGGCCCTTTATTTACTGTTCTGCTTCTCACCCTCACTGTGTTTGATCTTCAGACCTCATTTATAGTAGGTGTAAATTGATGATGTAAGCACGTACTGAGGTTAAGAAATGCATACTGCATGCCTACTCGAGTCCTGTCCAGTCCACATTCATTCCGCACTGAGAATCCGCCCCACATGCTGGTCAGTGTAGGCTCATCCTGCTGTCTGTATGGAGTGGCAGTGATGCAGCAGTGTGGCGGAGTAGGGGAAGGGATTCCTTTCAGTCACATGTGGGTACAGTAGATATTTCCCTGCCTCTGAGAGTTTACAATCTAGGGAGCATCAGTTGAATTTGAACTTGGCTTCCTTATGCTCAGTAACCATTAGGCTACTCCCCCCACTCCCCAGGATTCATCTGCTACTCCACTGTCTCAGGAACACACTTACAGAACCTTTTACTAAAGGGCATTAGCTGTTAGCTAAAGGCGCACTGGGGCATGTGTTAACAGTGTGGGGCCACGACAGCACAGTTAGATTTCAGCACCATTAAGGTTGCATAAGGGTGGGTGAGGGCAGAGAATCCGCAGGATGAGCGCATTGCAGTCAGTGTACCCCTGCAAGATGAGCAATTAGTGCAGGTACACTTACCGCCGCTCCGTAGGTGTAGGTACATGCATCTGCGTTATTTCCACGCTTCATCAGGGCAGGATGCACTATGTTAACTGCCTGGAACATTCATTGCACGCCCCAGCAGTTAATGTGCTGTGTTTCGAACGTTATTGGCACATCAGGTACAGAATCATAGCATCCTTAGATTGTACATCCTTGGGGACAGGGAAATAGCGGCTGTAGCTCACCAGATGTCTTCTAAAAATTCAGCTCACCACCCTCTGTATGAAAATTGCTACGGCTTTCGTTTATGCTTTAATGTATTATGGATTTTAGGTGGTATTGTTTGTTATCCATTATATGTTTTATTGTGTAGGACCTTAGAGGGTCTTGGTTTGTAATGTATCTCATGTTGTGTGTTTGTAGAAATCGGTGAACAGTTTTCTGATGAACAGTTAATTAATGTGAGTTATGTATTGTGAGACCATGCTGGTCCTAGGCGGTTGCCTAGACCAGGGATAGCCTGGAGTTGTGGTAAATAAAGGACACTGTAGTTGTGATCCAAATGAAATTAAAGTTGGGTTTTATTCCCCTTCCCTTGAGGATGTTGTAGAATAAGGGACAACATAAAGAACGGTTGTTTTCACCAGGGTAAAGGATGTTTAACCAATAATAATCATGCCTCTTTCCAGCAATAAAGTCCAGCACTTTTCAATGTGCAAAATACAGTTTCTTTCTTGCTCTTTCCGTTTAACAAAGACTCTCTATATCATCAGTCACGCATACAGCACATTCCATCGGTTCAGGGATATTTTCTGAGCTATTGCTCTCCCATTGCATAGGGCTAGGACCTGCCCCTGTATAAGGACACTGAGCCCCTATGAAGCTGCTCTCTGTATCTTGCCCTGGGGAAACCTCAGTTGCCCCCAGTTGGAGCTGCTTTTGTAAGTCCCAGATATCAGGAGCTGTGCTGGGGATTTCTTCCCATGGCTTGGGCCAATAAGAGTTCCCTTGCCAGTTATAAGCCTGGCGTCTATCCCGGAGACTCCCTTTTCTCCCCTTAGTAGAAACAGGGTACTTATCTTTTCCTTTGGAGAAGATGGTCTCAAACTCCTCTGTCTCCCGCCAAGGCTTTCTTTCTGCCCTGCAGCCTGCTCTTCTGTGAGAACCCTGGTTACGATGTCTGGCTGAGGGAAACTCACTTCCTGCTTCCTGTGTGCTTCTTTGGACGTGACCTCTGCCTCCTGTTAACTGGACAGTTTGCCTTGGTGTGAGGACCCCTCTGGCTGGGAAGACCTTGCTGCAGTTTTGCTTATCCCACCTGGGTTTGCCAGCCTGCCTTTCTCCAGCCCTGGTTCTCCAAGGTAACGTGTCTTCCTGCAATTGCTTGGGATTTCTACTCTCACCTTCTCTCCAAGCCTGCCTGAAACAGCAGTCAGAGTTCCTTTGGTCTCTGCTTTCCTCCTGGCATTCAAGCTCCGGCTCCCGCCCTAATCCAGGTTCCAGCTTCCACTGCCAATGCTCATTCTGCTGCTTCCAATTCTCTTTCTCCTTTCCAATCTGCTTCCCACTCCAACTCTGTCTCTTTGAGATTCCCCACCTGCTTTTATCTCTCAGCTCCTCTAACGTGGAACGTGAGTCTGAGTCCAGGTGAGCCTGATTGGCACTCCCAATTCTTACTGCGTCACTACACCCATGTGGAAAGTTTGTTTTCCTTTTCCCTGCCTCTCTGTACTGTGAATGCTGCAACTGCCCCTGAGGCTGCAAGGTAAGCTGTTCTTCCTTTTCATTTCTTAATATTTCAGGGTCTGTGCTGTCTACCTCATGACATATCCCCCCTCTTAAGCTATTGCGGGCTGAGGAACAAGTGTCCGTACAGCACGGAATACGCGACAATGCATCTGCGTTAAGGTGGAGCTTGCCTGCCCTATGTTTCACCGTAAAATTAAATGCCTGCAGGGCCAAATGCCAGCGAGTGAGCCGCGGATTATGATTTTGCATCGTACCTAGCCACTTTAGGGGTGCATGATCAGTGACGAGTATAAATCGGCGACCCGTGAGGTAAAAACGAAGAGCTTCTACCGCCCACTTAATCGCCAGGCATTCTTTCTCCACTGTTGCGTTATTAAACTCTGCCCTGGACAATTTCCTACTTAAATATAAAATGGGGTGCTCTACTCCTTCAAATTCCTGTGATAGGACGGCCCCGAGACCCGATTCGGAGGCGTCCGTCTGTAGGACAAAAGGTCTGTGGAAGTCTACCCCTCGCAATACTGGGGCTTGACAAAGCTTCCCTTTTAACTGGAGGAACGCCCTCTCCGCTTCTGCTGACCAGACCAAATAATTTGGGGCATTTTTTTTTAACATGTCAGTTAAGACCGCACTTTCATCTGCAAACCGCGGTATGAACCGGCGGTAATAACCAACCAACCCGAGGAAACTACGGAGGTGTTTCTTGGTCATTGGCCGAGGGAACTTCTGGACACTTTCTACTTTACTACCTAACGGCCGCACCATACCTTTCCCGATCATGTGCCCTAAATACTTCACCTCCTCCCCGGCAAACAAACATTTGGCCGGATTCAGGGTTAGCCCGGCCTGTCGTAGGGCTTTTAATACAGCCTCCACCCTAGGTAGATGCTGGGCCCAGTTCTCACTATGGATCACTATGTCGTCCATATATGCCATTGCGTATTGGTGGTGTGGACGTAGCACCTGGTCAACCAAGCGTTGGCACGTCGCGGCTGCTCCATGCAAGCCAAACGGCATTCGCTTAAACTGAAATAGGCCGAGGGGTGTGCTAAAAGCTGTTTTAGGCCTAGAGGCACGGGTAAGCGGAATCTGCCAATACCCCTTCGTAAGGTCAAGGGTGGTCAGATAGCAGGCCTGCCCTAACTTGTCGAGCAACTCCTCAATCCTGGGCATGGGGTACGCATCGAAAAGGGAGATGGCGTTGACTCTACGAAAGTCTATACAAAAACGTAGACTCCCATCCGGTTTTGGTACCAAAACCACCGGGCTGCACCACGGGCTTTTGGACTCCTCGATGACTCCCATTTTCAACATTTCCCTGACCTGTTCTACCACTTCCTTCTTACGGACCTCCGGCAGGCGATAAGGCCTCTGCCGCACTATTTCTCCCGGTGAAGTGTGAATTTCATGGGCTACCAACCCGGTATCTCCTGGCAATGGAGTGAGGACATCCCGAAACCCTGCTAGCAGACGTGTTAGTTGATCCCGCTGCTGCTGCGACAACTCTTCCCCCATTCTTGGAGCTGGGTCTTCCTTGCACTCCTGTACCTGGGGTCCTAAGTCCTCATCTACTTTTTCCTCTGCGAGGGCAGCCATAGCCTTAACCTCATTCTGCCCCGTGGAACCAAAACCACCCCCTCCTCGGCTAGTGGTGGTCAGGTATGGCATCTCTTTTAGCTCGGGGAACCCAACCCGCTCGCATATAAGTTGGCCTACTCTGTCCCCTACCTTGAACTTAAAATCCTGCTCCCCAAAGTTGAAGAGTAGAATCTGCACAACCCCCCTGTAATCGGGGTCAATAAACCCCGCCCAAACATCAATGAAATGTTTGGCCGCGAGCCCAGATCGGGGTGCTATCCTCCTGTAGCAACCTGCTGGCAGCTGAATTTGTATCCCAGTGTTTATTAAGGCCTTTCCCCTCTTAGGTACTACCTCCTCTACTGCGCTGAACAGATCGTACCCAGCTGCAGCAGCGCTAGCTCTTTGGGGCGCTTGGGCGTTTGGGACTGCCTTACAATACTTCAGCACAAAGCCTTCTTTTTTGGCCTCTTTAATGTTTTCCGGGGTTTCTTTACCTGCCTCTCCCTTCTTAGGTTTTGCAAACAAAGGTCCCGGAATTAAAGTCATTAAGACTTTTCCTTCTCCTCTGTCCTTCAGCTGTTCCGGGGCCCCTCCCTTTCCCCGCTTATCCGCCTTCCGGGGTTCAACCTGGCCCGCCCCCTGCTGGATGTAAGACTCCCTAGGAGCGCTCTCTTCTTCACTTAGTAGGCCTTCGCCTATCCCTTCCTCGAATAACGGCCAATCACGACCCAACACTAGGTCAAAAGGGAGACGGGGGACTAAAGCGACTAAAATCTCTTTCCTAACACCCAGCCCTTTTATGGACAGCTTGTACAGGGTGTAATGGTTAGCCGCCCCATGTATGCACTTTATCTTGGCCATGCCTTCCGGTTGACTTGGGGCAGATTGGTTGCTGGCCTGTAAACGCCGCCATAACCGCTCCGACATCATAGTCTGGTCGGCCCCGGAATCAAGCAAGGCCTCGGCCTGCACCCCATGTACCTCCACCCCCAGGTAAAAACCCCCTTGTTTATACTTTGCTTTTTCCCCTATTAGTGCTGTGCGCTCTTTGCATTCATACCCCTTGTGACCCAACCTCCCACATTTAAAACATAATATGCAAGAGTCATGCGCTATACCTTTACTTCTACATTTTTCTGTAGTTGGTATGCTCAATCCTGGGTCTTTCATAACTCTACCAGAGTTTGCCATGCCACGCGAGCCGCTCGCTCCTCCTTGCGGACCATGGGCTATCTGAGCCTCTATGAATCTTTCCGTTAGGAGAGCAGCCTCGTCGTCTTCTGGCAGTTCTGTAGAGTGAGGAATGACCTTACCTCTACAGGCACAGCTTCACAGAATTGCTCTAACACAAGCATATCTAAAATACTTTCCATTGTCTTCCCTTCTGGCATGAGCCACTTCCATACAAGGCTACGAATCCGCTGGCCTAGTGCCTTCGGAGTTTCACCTTGTTGGATCTTTGTAGCTCTCAACATTCTACGGTATACCATAGGCGATAGGCCTAGCCTATCCCGTATGGCTGCTTTCACATTGGCATACTCATTAGCCTGGGCGGCCAGCATAGCCTTGTATGCCACCAGGGCTTCTCCCGTCAGGGAGGTAGCTAGGCGAACCGCCCATTGTTGCTCGGGCCAGCCTGCACCACGAGCTACACGCTCAAAAGCTTCCAGAAAATCGTCTATATTGTCTTTTCCTGACCACTGTCCAAAAGACAAAATGCCACATGTCTGTGGGCCTACCCCACCAAAGTGTCCTTCGGTTTTCCTTTCGGCTTGCCGCTCCTGCAGTACCGCCTGCAACAAGTCCGTCAGCGGCTTTTGCTGTATCTGCATGGCGGCTAGGGCTTGTTCTTGGCACTGCTGGGCAAGTTCGCGTTGCTTCTCAAACTGGAGCCCCATCCACTTCAGGATATCCGCTGGAGACTCCATGTTGGCAACCTGCAATAATCAGAGAAGAGAAAAAAAAAAACAAGTGCGGAACCTCTCTTTTTTTTTTCCAATGCTCCCCCACTGGAATTTTCAATCCCTCAGATACCTCCTCAGAATCCCACCCTGGCTGTCCCAGATACTATTACCTGAGTCAGGTGGTGATTCTGGCCTTGAGAAGGTCTCTGACTGCTCCCGGTTCCTGGAGTTGTCTGGGCGTGGTTCCACCTCCTTCCTGGTTGCGTCCTCTGGCGCTGGTGACTCCGTCCCTCTTGCACAGTGTCCTCTTTTCTGGCATCCAAGAACTACGCCATTTGTGAGACCATGCCGGTCCTAGGCGGTTGCCTAGACCCGGGATAGCCTGGAGTTGTGGTAAATAAAGGACACTGTAGTCGTGATCCAAATGAAATTAAAGTTGGGTTTTATTCCCCTTCCCTTGAGGATGTCGTAGAATAAGGGACAACATAAAGAACGGTTGTTTTCACCAGGGTAAAGGATGTTTAACCAATAATAATCGTGCTTCTTTCCAGCAATAAAGTCCAACACTTTTCAATGTGCAAAATACAGTATCTTTCTTGCTCTTTCCGTTTAACAAAGACTCTCTATATCATCAGTCACGCATACAGCACATTCCATCGGTTCAGGGATATTTTCTGAACTATTGCTCTCCCATTGCATAGGGCTAGGACCTGCCCCTGTATAAGGACACTGAGCCCCTATGAAGCTGCTCTCTGTATCTTGCCCTGGGGAAACCTCAGTTACCCCCAGTTGGAGCTGCTTTTGTAAGTCCCAGATATCAGGAGCTGTGCTGGGGATTTCTTCCCACGGCTTGGGCCAATAAGAGTTCCCTTGCCAGTTATAAGCCTGGCGTCTATCCCGGAGACTCCCTTTTCTCCCCTTAGCAGAAACAGGGTACTTATCTTTTCCTTTGGAGAAGATGGTCTCAAACTCCTCTGTCTCCCGCCAAGGCTTTCTTTCTGCCCTGCAGCCTGCTCTTCTGTGGGAACCCTGGTTACGATGTCTGGCTGAGGGAAACTCACTTCCTGCTTCCCGTGTGCTTCTTTGGACGTGACCTCTGCCTCCTGTTAACTGGACAGTTTGCCTTGGTGTGAGGACCCCTCTGGCTGGGAAGACCTTGCTGCAGTTTTGCTTATCCCACCTGGGTTTGCCAGCCTGCCTTTCTCCAGCCCTGGTTCTCCAAGGTAACGTGTCTTCCTGCAATTGCTTGGGATTTCTACTCTCACCTTCTCTCCAAGCCTGCCTAAAACAGCAGTCAGAGTTCCTTTGGTCTCTGCTTTCCTCCTGGCATTCAAGCTCCGGCTCCTGCCCTAATCCAGGCTCCAGCTTCCCCTGCCAATGCTCATTCTGCTGCTTCCAATTCTCTTTCTCCTTTCCAATCTGCTTCCCACTCCAACTCTGTCTCTGTGAGATTCCCCACCTGCTTTTATCTCTCAGCTCCTCTAACGTGGAACGTGAGTCTGAGTCCAGGTGAGCCTGATTGGCACTCCCAATTCTTACTGCGTCACTACACCCATGTGGAAAGTTTGTTTTCCTTTTCCCTGCCTCTCTGCACTGTGAATGCTGCAACTGCCCCTGAGGCTGCAAGGTAAGCTCTTCTTCCTTTTCATTTCTTAATATTTCAGGGTCTGTGCTGTCTACCTCATGACAGTATGAAGTAATAAACATATAACCTTGGCAGTTTTTGATGTAAAACTGTTGTGGTTTGTTAAAAAATAAAAGAAAACTTTTATGTTGTTGGTGCTGGAGCCAACATGATGATGATGTTGATAAAGAAATCATGTTCTCTTTGGGTCCAGGAAGGTGGCACCAGTACAGCTAACCCAGGAACCAGGCAATCCCAGAGAGAGCCCCTTATTTATTTATTTATTTATTTATTTAGCGTACATTTATATCCCGCTGCTTCCAGTGATCAGCAGCGGTTGTTACACATGGTGATGTTGGCTGTACTGGCCAGGAATTAGATTAAAAACACTCTGATTAGAGGGGGGGGGGCACAGCAGAATACAGATTACAGGCTTACAGTTGATTGCTTTATACATATTTACACATGATTGTTATATACATATTTACAATTGACTAAACTGTAAAACTTTAAAAGCCCCTCCGTAGCTTTCCTAAGCATTAATACATGAGTGCGCCCAATATTCCCAAAGAGCTAAGCTCCGAAATCAGGTTCCTAAATGTGTCCCCCTTTTTTCAGGCAAACCTAGATACATATGTTTTCAGCTGAAAATTCACCTACGTTTTGGATCCTAAAAGTTATGGACCTGAACAATGTTCCCTCTAATATTCTGCAGGCTGTGTGCGCATAAAATATCAGCTGTGCAGCTTTTGAAGGAAGGTTAAATTTTTGTGCGCAACATAACGACACTCAGAGTTATATACTTTAAAATTTGATTACACATTAGAATACAGTATGTACACCACATTGATTTTAATCAAATTAAATGAAAATAGACGATTACTAAATGAAGCGGAAAATTTCTAGGAATTACAATCACAACTTTTAAATTTTAAGACGTCTGTGGTGTTCTCTATTAGAATCAGAACCGTAATTTTTGTGTGCTCTGTTGTAAAGTATGTGCACTCGCTCGGCGAGGTGTGTGTGCGCGCACATGCGCACAGCTTAGAGGGAACAGTGGACCTGAAAGTCAACACGATTCATGCGGTTAGCAGACGTGTTCATCGCAGTCACCGGGATATCCGGTAACACTAACACGGTTATGTGCTGAATATCCATGGGGGCCACTGCTACACTCACTGATGCTAACCGGTTAGCACTGGGGCATTCCGGGGGTATCCCAGTGGCAATACTGAGCCGCTACTCAGTGCAAGTTAGGCATCTGAGAGGCTGCCTGAACTTTCTTTGCTAAGACCGAATATCATAAGAACATAAGATATGCCATACTGGGTCAGACCAAGGTCCATCAAGCCCAGTATCCTCTTTTTCTTTGATGATTACTGGTTATATTTAAGCAGATACTGTTCTCATGATGTGGGCTTTACCAGATTTTCTTTCTTCCTTCGGGAAGGTACACTTGAACTGTTTCTTGTTTGTTCTGGTTTTCTGTACTTGATGTGGATTGTATATTATAAATGCTTAAAAAAATTAAAAAAAATACAACAAAACCATAGGCATAGAGGGGGTAACCTGATGAAACCCTAAACAAATACATAACCATAGAAACAGTCCGTATGGCCTAGCCAAAGTGCCCTTCTTACCAACTCCTATAGTCTCTCCTTTCCTTTACAGATCTGTGTTTGTCCCACACTTTCTGTCCACTGGGAGAGTGTTCCATGCTTCTGCAACTCTTTTCATAAAGAAATAGTTCTGCCAGGTCCGGCAAAAGGAGATGATAGCCCTTGGTAGGGTTGCCAACTTTTTCACAGAGAAAAACCCGACACCTGTGGCTCACCATGCTCCACCCATTCTCCGCCCCTAGTCCCACCCCTGCCCCACCCCCAGTCACAACCATGCTCCATCCTAGTCCCACCCACAAAAATTACCAAGAGCAGGTGTAGGCAGCTGTAGGGGAGAAACTCTAAAGGTGAAAGGATGAGATTATATAGATCTATTAGAGCTGTGAATACTGTGTTTGAGTGTCTTCTTGGGAAATACTGTGAATGCTGAAGCTCAATGATATTTCAGTAAAGTTGCAGTTTAGTATACCTCACTGGGTGCTGTGGATTTATTTATGAACTTCCTGCCCCCCAAGGTGGACCAAATGGAATATTATTGCCCAAATAGGAGAGCTACTTAAACTAAATAATCCTATATATTGAAGGAATCGGCACAAGAACCTACTCCAGTCCTTCACCATTAATACGCTCAGTGCACTGCAGGATGACGACTGCCGTTGGAGCAATGCATTGCAGTCTAAAGCTTGAGCTAACTCCTTAGGCAGTAACTATGAAGCCTAAAGTGGTGGGCTGCCCTTTCATGGTGTGAGTAACCTGCCAGGCAGTCCCAGGACCCAGGGTGATGCAGGGACGCCGAGGCGCCATGATTTGAAGACTGAAATGCTGACAAGGAGTTACAAAAAAACCCTGATAAGTGTGTGTCTGATTGCGTTTAATAAAATATATAATGCTGAGAGTTTGAGTGACATTACAGTGATTGGCTGCAAGCATATATATTGATATGAACTGTCCTTGGCAGCAGTGAGCATCTGAATAGTTGGAAGTTAAAAATAAGGGACAACATGAACATTTATTTAAGTGAATCAAGGACCAGAGTTCAGGCAGTGCAGCACAGCACAGCAGCACCATAACCATCCCCATATAAAACATCTTTCTTTAAGACCCTGGGAAGTCCAGTATCACTGTTCAGACCCACTCACCGTCACTTGGCTGGCGTTGGCTCTGGCTGTGACTAGCTGGCTCTCTCTTTCCACTAGTCAATGAAAAGCCTCATGCTGGAAGCACACTCCACTACTCCCTAGTCCCTCCCTCTGATGTCTCATTGGCTCCTTCAGCTGACTTTTACTCAGCTCCCACTACTCTTTAGTCCCTCCCTCTGCTGTCTCATTGACCCCTTTGGCTGACTTACTCAGCTTCCATTACTCACTAGTCCCTCCCTCTGTTGTCTCATTGGTTCCTTTGGCTGACTTACTCAGCCTCCACTACTCACTAGTCCCTCCCTCTGTTGTCTCATTGGCTCCTTTGGCTGCCTTACTCAGCTTCCACTACTTCCTTGTCCCTCCCTCTGTTGTCTCATTGGCTCCCTTGGCTGACTTACTCATAAGAACATAAGAACATAAGATATGCCATACACGGGGGCGGAGCCTGATGTCCAGCGGGATGGTCGCATAACGCTGAGGCTCCCGAGAGGCCTACTCAGAATCCTGAATTAACACCGTACATACTTGGAACTTCTACTCTGATCTTGCCGGGGCACATTGGTGAGATGGCGGGGACCAAACCCACGTGCCTGGAATTTGGATCTCCAGCGGCTTCTCACGGCAAACGTTCCAAAACTGAACCTCCGTCCCCGCAGAAGGGGCTGGCCTTGCGCGAGGGCCCCGAAATGCAGCAGGAAATCCTCGCAGAGATTAGAGGGGTCAAAAACCTCGTGCAGTCAAACGGTGAAGCACTCCGAGCGCTGCGGGAAGATTTTGGTGTGCTGCAAAGCAAACTAGAAGGGCTTTCTTCGCGTCAGGACAAAATGGAGAGCATATTGGACTCCCATGCGGCCCGGTTGTCCAAACTCGACAAAGTTGAACGTCAGGTGCGGGCCTTGCAGAAAGAAGTGGAAGATGGCAATAATAGAGCGCGCCGCAACAACATACGACTTGTGGGCATACCGGAGGGAGCGGAATCGGGAGACATGAAAGAGTTTTTATGCAAAATCCTCCCTTCCCTGCTCCAAATCACCTTTACCAAAGATTTGGAGATCGATCGCGCTCATCGTGTACCCACAAGCATAACGCTCAACAGGAAGACCCCGCGGCCTATCATTTTTCGACTTTTGAGATATCAACACGTTGAGCAAATTCTAAATGCCTCTCGGGCAAAGGGCCATATGGAGTTTGAGAGCCACAAGATCTCCTTCTATCCCGACTTGGCTAAACCCACGGTCGACCGCCGAAAGCGCTTTCTGGAATTCCGGCCGAGGCTTCAACAACTACAAGCACGCTATGGCCTGATGTACCCGGCCAAGCTCCGAGTCACGCTTCACAATCAGACAAGAACATTTGAGGACCCTGATCTACTAGCGGAGTTTTTGGATTCCAAAGAAGCCGACTTGATGCGCTGACTTCCAGAATATTCCTGCAAGTATTCTCATATCCGCTGTACCTGCCATATTGGATCTGCTGCAGCCCAGCAAAGAGTCTGGCGAGGGCAGTTTGTTGCCTTACTTTTGATGATATCTGTGACCCGACTTCATCTACCCACAGTAGCCTCGATGAGTATCAGAGACAGTGTTAATTATGGACTCTGGTGTTTCTTTTCTTTTTTTCATGTCTTTCTATTTCCTCTCTAGGGCCTCCTCCCGCAGACATATGGTCGCCATATTCTTTGGGGGTTTTGCTTCTTCTCTAAGATACTTTGGTACATACTTTTCAATATGGGGTGTATTAGCCAGAATACTCGGTGATTATGTCATTGTTGCACAGATTCTGATTATGATGTATGTTTTCAAGCGCCCTTACCTAAAATGTCTATTACTGATTGATGGCACCATGTAAGATTTTCTCATTGAACGTAAAAGGAATCAATAATCCGATAAAACGGAAGAAAATCCTAAGCTACCTAAGTCAAGAAGCTGCGGATCTGATTTTTCTCCAAGAAACGCATTTAAATTCGAAGGAAACTCTTAAACTCAATATTAAACCTTACATGGTGGCCGCCTATTCCCCAGCCGTTTCTAAGAAACGTGGGGTTGCCATACTGGTTAGGAAATCTTTGCATGCTACTATTATTGCGTCTAGCTCAGATACAGAAGGTAGATGGTCCAGAGTTCACCTCAAGATAGGTAGCCTTGAAGTTACATGTATATGCCTTTACGCTCCTAATGTGGATGACCCTGCCTTTTTTGCTACCATTGCTCAGGTTGCGCAGGCCTCTGCTAATACTTCATTGATAATTGGGGGGGATTTCAATCTAGTCCTTGATCCCCTAATTGACAAACAGCCGCCTAGGACAAGTGGTCCCCCCAAGAGTCACACCACGCTTACCTCCCTGATCAAAGATCTTGCTTTAGTTGATGTATGGAGGTTACTACACCCCAATGAGCTTGACTTCACCTTCTTCTCTTCCCCTCATAAATCCCAGTCTCGCATAGACTTCTTTCTAATATCAAAACTGTTAGTTCCTCAGGTGGACACTGCAAAGATTCACTCCCAACATATTTCAGATCATGCTGCCATTTCCTTTCAATTACACACTACTGCACCCCAAGGGAATTCGGGGGCCTGGTTCTTTGATAGAGCCCTGTTAACTCAGCCAGAGTTCCAGTTAGAAATTCGAGCAGCCATACAGGATTACTTCCATTTTAATCTACCCCAGGATACTGCGAATTGGGCTTGGTGGGAGGGCTTCAAAGCGGCCATTCGAGCAACGATCACTAGCTATCAAATCCGCCTGCGAAAACAACGCAAACAGCAGCTACTCATACTAGACCAACAAATAAAAGCAGGCGAACGAGTTCTAACTTCACGTACTGATCCATGTGTATTAATTCGATTACAGCGTCTCCGTTTTCAATATAATTCAATCCTCTCAACTGCAGCTTCTAAGAGTATTGAGCTTCAGCGAGGGACATATTATCGTGAAAATAACCGAGCCGGTCGACTCTTAGCCAACGCCTGGAAAGGTCAAAAAGAAGCCAAACGCGTAGCGGCCCTTCGAGCTCCACAGGGAGGGGGCATAGTGACCACAGACTCCGATATTGTAGAGCTCTTTCGGGACTTCTATACCCGCCTATATCAATCTGAATGTGAGTTCTCGTCAGAGACATTCGAGCGATTGCTTTCTGGCATTCAGCGGCCGACCCTCTCTGAAGATGATAGGGATGCGATGGATGAACCCTTCTCTACTTCAGAGATCCAATCTGCCCTAAAACGAACAGCCTCGGGCCGTGCCGCAGGGCCCGATGGTCTCCCGACCGAATTCTACAGAACGTTCAGTGCAGATTTGGTTCCCTATTTAAAACTCTATTTTACTGCCCTTGCGGTAGATACATCCTCTTTGGGATCCTTTTCTGCAGCTAATGTGGTAGTATTTGAGAAAGAAGGCAGAGACCCGCTACTAACCGCCAACTACCGTCCAATCTCCCTACTTAATGCCGATTATAAGATCTTCGCAACGATCTTGGCCACCCGGCTAACTGACAGGATGGCCACCCTAATTCACCCTGACCAATGCGGTTTTATACCCGGCAGATCAACTGCTGACAATGCTCGGACCTTGTGCCATGTGCTATCCAGTGCTGCCAATCTAGATCATCCATGGGTGGGTCTCTCCCTGGATGCCGAAAAAGCCTTTGACCGCCTAGAATGGCCCTTCTTATTTTCAGTTCTCCGATGGTATGGCTTTGGGGAGGGCTTCCTCCGATATCTCCAAGTTATGTATACTCAACCCGTCGCCAGTATTTGTGTAAATGCTATCAAGTCTCAGCCATTTAATCTCCAAAGAGGCACGCGTCAAGGTTGCCCCCTATCACCAATGCTCTTTGATCTAGCTCTTGAACCCCTAGCCCTCCTTATTAGACAGTCCGCACGTATTCGAGGTGTCCCCTTCAGTCATAGGGAGATTAAACTCTCTGCATATGCAGATGACCTTATGCTTTTCGTATCCCTCGATTCGGTTCCAGCTGTCTTGGATCTGATTGACGGATACTCACAACTATCGGGCTATAAAATTAACTGGACCAAATCTGTAGCATTCCCACTGAACCGCTGGGTACATGAGGCTGACATGCAGGCCTTTCCCTTCCTTTGGCAATCCCGCATGGTGAAGTATCTCGGGGTCCATTACTGTTCTCCTTTAGAAGACACTATCAGTTTTAATGCCAAAGAGGTAGTCTCCAAAGTCCGTGAGCTCACGGATCGTTGGTCTCCCTTATCTCTTACATGGTGGGGCCGCTTAGAAACTGTGAAAATGATGATAGTCCCCAAAGTGAACTACATTTTAGAAATGCTGCCATGCTTACTCCCGCTACATACTTATAAAGATATTGAGGGCCTTCTCGTCCGTTATCTCTGGCAGGGCAAGCCACCAAGGATAGCTAAACAAAAAACTACAGTCTGCAAAGGAAAGAGGGGGTACCAGATTTCCTGATTTCCTTAGATATCATCAAGCCTTCCTACTTAAGCAAGGTGCCCGATGGCTAGATGCCTCAACAGACAGCAGACCAGTTTGGCTTGACATAGAAGAGGAGCTTAGTAGCCCAATTCCGTTGACCCATCTCCCCGGTATGTCCTATCAAGTAGACACCCGCCATCCACCAATGATTGTCGATACTCTTGCGGCCTTTAACACTCTCATTCTATCACTGGGCCCGAACGTATGTCCTCAGGACGGACTCCCGCTATGGAATAACCCCAGAATTCAAGTCCTAAATAGAACGATAGCATGGAAACCCTGGTACTCAAGGGGGATCTGGACACCCCAACAGCTTTTCTCTGCAGCTCGTTGGAAAACCTTTTCTGATTTACAAAAGGAATTTGCGTTACCAGCGAAACACTACTTTCAATTGATGCAGCTTCAACACTGCCTCAAAAGTGCTCGAATCATGCCGCCCTCTGCCCCTACTGAGGACGGGCTATTAGAGATAGTTCACTCTATTAGTAGTACACATGGGGTAGCCTCTAACTTTTATAAAATATTATGTCAGGGTACAGACACGGCCACTTTTAGAGCCCAACAAGCCTGGGAGCGCGAACTGCAAACCACTTTAACCCCTGTGCAATGGAGCGTTTTCTGGAGCAAAGTAGTGCGGGTTTCCCGGTCTGCCTCTGTTACCCAAACTCTCTTCTTTTTTGCACACAGATGCTTTTATACCCCAGAAAAATAGCCAAATGGAACACAAATGCTAGGGACCAGTGTTGGTCTTGCCATACTGCTGTGGGAACCTTCGCTCATGTTATTTATGAATGTCCTCAACTACAGGTTTATTGGGGGCGGGTCTGGGGTTGTATTCAATTTATCTTACACCTTCACGAACCTCTCTCTTGGAAGATCGTGGGACTCCGCTCTGTGGCGGAGGTCCCCTCTCTTCCTAAGAAGGGTCGCTTTCTCCTTGATTTCATGCTGGGTATAGCCATATGCTTAATCACGAGGAATTGGAAGGATAGCTCTCGACTTACTGTCAATGAATGGTGGAACCTCGTCTGCTTATATAGTAAATATGAGCAGATACCTCGGAGAGCTATTCCCCATGCCCAACCTCACTCTCGCTTGTCTAAATGGCAGATGCTTAATGATTATGTACAATCTGCTCATTGCTCCAACATGCCTGTATAATGTGCACTCATCATGTTTCAGATCACCGTTAGGTCTTGTAACACAATAATGTAAGTACACGCCCGCTTCGGGAATGATTAGTTTTCTAGAGAAGAAGCAGGGGGGAGGGGGGTGGCAGGGGTTTACTTTGGTGTATGTATTACACTTTATGTATCTGTCTTTTAGCTGTATGTCTTCCTTTTCCTTTGTTGTTATAAAACGAAAATAAAGAATTAAAAAAAAAAAAAAAGATATGCCATACTGGGTCAGACCAAGGTCCATCAAGCCGAGTATTCTGTTTCCAACAGTGGCCAATCTAGGTCATATGTACCTAGCAGTTTCCCCAAGGGACACAGGTTCCACAATGCTTGTATTGGTTCAAGCATTGATATCCTGGGTCCCTTCTTAATAATGGCTTATGGACCTTTCCTCCAGGAACTTGTCCAAACCTTTTTTAAACCCAGCTACACTAACAGCCTTTACTCCCACTATTCCCTGGTCCCTACCTCTGTTGTTTCATTGGCTCATTGGGCTGACTTTTACTCAGCTTCCACTACTCTCTAGTTCCTCCCTCTGCTGTCTCATTGGCTCATTCGACTGAGTAGTCTCAGCCTGGCAGAATAGCTACTCCTGGTAGGATGGAAGAACAGAAACCTGTCTATGATGGCAGTTCTGCCCACCAGCCACAAAAAAAATGGCTTTTCAAGTGCTGAAAACCGACCAGTTGGCAACCCTAGCCCTAGGTGAACCTCATCTCTTGCACTGCCCCCCCCCCTACGGTGACCACTGCTGCCCCCCCCCTCTGATGTCTGATGCCAACCTCCTGTTTGCAAACAGGAAGTTGGCATTGGGCAGTCTGAGAGGGCAGAAGCAAACAGCTCTGCAGAGTCTAAGTTTATAAGGTAAATACTGTGGGGCTGTTTGCGGCCATTGCCACTGTTGTAGGTCCCAAAAGGTGCCCCTGGAGGCCCAGCACTCTAAGGACCTCTTAGATTGCCCAATGGTAGCACCTACCCTGAATGCTGCAAATTACTCCTGACTCTGCCCCCCTTTCACCTTCATCCTATGCCCCTCATTGCAGAGCTTTCTTGCAATTGAAAGAGGCTCTCATTTATATCATCGAGGTATTTAAACATCTCCATCATATCTCCTCTCTCCTGCCTTTCCTCCAAAGTATGCATATTGAGATTTTAAGTCTGTCTCCAGCAACAATGCAGCAGCTACAACTCTAACCACTTTACTGGGCAGACTAGATGGACCCTGCTGGTGTTTATCTGATGAGATATGCTATAGAGGGGCATATTCAAAGTGGTTTAGTCAGTTCAGTAAACCTGCTAACCAGCTAAAGAATTCATTCATTCTTTTATTTGAGACGTTTATATACCACATTTCCAATGTTCAATACGGTTTACATAGAACAGAACAAAACATTAAATGGAACATGTGAACATTATAAAGCACATTTTGCAACAAATCAACCATGTAATCATGTAGGGAGCATTGATCCAAACATTGGCCTCGATGATGGGAACTGGTAAACATCCAAGGCATACTTAACATATATACAATATATTTACAAGAACCGAGCGGGAGTATTGATGTGGAGACTGGTGGGTGTAAATGTTTCCTATTGAGGGGCGAGGGGGGCTATATTTTAGGAGTGTTTTGTATAAAGTTTAGTGATGCTGTTAGCTGGCTTATGTTATTCCCTGGAGGCACATTTGGAACAGGTGCGTTTTCAGGAGTTTCCTGAAACCCTTATTTTATTTATTTATTTATTTTTATTTATTTATTTATTTAATTGGATTTTTATACCGCCTTATCATACAATCAAAGCGGTTTAACAAAAGAGAAAATTAGTAATAGTGAAAAAATCTGTGATAATATACATAGTTTGTAAATATATGAAAAAATGTCTTGGGAAAAGGTGCACTATATATATTGTGAGCTATACTATAAAGTGAGCTATTGTACAATGTATATATAAATAATTGCTTTCTTAAAAATTAATTAGTTGATTGCATGACCGTAGTGCTCCGTAAACAAAACTGTTTTCAGTTGTTTTCTAAAGTCTTTGATGTCCTGAGCTGCTCTCAGATCATTAGGTAGGGAGTTCCAGATGGAAGTCGCAGCAAACGAGAAAGCTTTCTCAGAGGTCTCCTTGCGTGTTTTTCTGATGTCATTTGAGGAGCTGATTCTATTTTCAGATACACTTCTCCTAGGTCTGTTGCTAATATCTGACCGGATAAGATACGATAGAATCTGTGGTTGTGTGGATTTTCACAGGGAGGGAGATCCATATCATTGGAGCATACAATGAAAATGTTCTTTCGCATGCAGTTTGGTTGCATTTTGCGAAGTTTGAGGAGGTGTTCTGTGGTGCTTCTCCTCTGTTATTGGGGAGGGTTTTTTTTAATTATGGTCTGTAAGTATTCAGAGGACTGATCATGGAGAATTTTAAATATCGTGACAATGTTCTTCTATTTGTTTCTGTCTATTAGCGGTAGCAAGTGGAGCTCTTTCATGACAGGAGTGATGTGCGAGCCCCTAGATGTCCTGCTGAGTACCCTAGTTGCAGTGTGCTGAGCAAGTTGTAAATGCAATAGATGAGATTTCGGAAAGTCTTGGAGAATTGCGTTGCAGAAGTCAATGTGTGGAAGTGTCATCACTTGGAAGATAGTCCTGTAGTCATGCAGTTCCAGTAGGGGGCGGAGCCATTGTAGAGTCCTTATTTTGTTGTAGACTTGCTTTGTCAAATTGTTGATGTGGTCTTTAGGGTAAGATGCCGGTCAATGGTTACACCAAGGTAACGTACCTCAGATTTGACTGTTAGTTCTGTTTAATTGACCTTAAGTGTCTTTGGAGGGGTGAATGAGTGATCTTTGAAAATGAATAGCACTTCTGTTTTCTTAAAGTTAATGGTGAGGCCTTGTTGGGATAGTCATAGAGTGATTGAATTAAAGCACTCCACGATAGAAGTGAAGTTTGGGTCCGTAATTGAGAATGGTGCGTAAAACATTATGATGTCCGCATATAGATGTATAACATATTATGTGACTGGAGAAACCGGCAAATTGGCTGTATGTAAATGTTGAATAATAATGATGACAGAGATAAGCCCTGGGGTACACCATGGTTCTGCATGAATGGGTCTGTGCTTTTGTTATCGGATTTTACGATTTGTAATCGATCACTCAGATAGGATTGAATCCAGCTGAGTGCATTGTTGGTGATGCCAATGCTGCATAGTCTTTGTAGGAAAATCTCGTGACATATGGTGTCAAGGGCCGCTGATATAGCGAGGAATATGAGAATGAAGGCCTGTTTTGGTTTTTCTATCCGTTGATTAGGTGGTCTATGAAAGATATTAACAATGTTTCCTCTCCATGGTGGTGCGGAAGCCAGCAGAGTGCTCATCGAATATCCCCTCCTTCCCAGGTTAAATGCCCTGGTGCTAATCACTTAGTGTTGGGGCATTCTGGGCAGCAGCATAGGTTAGCTGGTCAGTGGCAATATTCAGTCACTAACCAGCTAACCTATACTGGTTAAAGCTAGGCAGACAAAGGCTGTCCTAACTTTCGCCGGTTTAATTATCCAGCCAATTAACCAGGCAACCCAGATATTCAATGCAGATGGCTGGATATGGCCTGGCACTGAATATCAGGGCATTATTTAAAGTGTGACGGGCACCTCCATAGAATATCGTCCAGAAGGGTAGAGGCTGCGTTGCAGACTTGATGTTAGCAGGGATAGTTTCTGAGGACACAGAGATCCCGGAAAGAGCAAGGGAAGAGGTATGACTACTACTACTGAGCATTTGTATAGCACGACAAGAAGCCTGCAGGCCGTGGCAGCTGGGCGGTTGTTTTTTATCTTCTATGGTAGCGTGTGCTTTGACTATTGCTATCCGATGGCTTACTCTCCTTTACTCTATTAGTAGCATTAGAATTAACTCATTAGTGCTAATTAATGACTTCCTCTTCAGAATGCAGCACAGTTCATGGAAGCCCAGTTCGAATGCATGATGGCAACAATGTCAGATTTTATCAACCCCAATACTTTCATTAAGTTTCCCAAGAGGTGCTACAGAGCACAATATGGAAGTTGTGACAGGAATTTAATTTTACTCAGTGCTTCGACTGCAGCTTGAAAAACTTCACATGGCCAAGTTGATGATGAAAATAGAATAGCAGAGCTCCAGTCCCTTTCCTTCCACATCCCCCCAAAAGTAGGGAGGCAAGTTTAGTCAGCATGAGGCCCTCTGCCAGTGCAGTAAGAGAGTCCAATCCAGTCTAATGGGAAGAGGAGGCAGGGCCTGGGAACGGTCGCTGATTCACTAGTCCTCTGCTGATTGCCACTACTGGGCAGAGATGGCGCTTGAGGTCCTGAAAGGAGGCGGGGCAGCCCTGTTCTTGGGCCCCATCTACTAATATTGTGACTCCATTTGGGATCCTGATCCACAGTTTGGGAACCACTGTTGTAAAGTATTTGATTAATCTGAGTTAACCATGACTTAGGCCCAGTTTCAGATCTTTAAAAAGATTGCACTAAGTCCTATGATTTCAGGAAGATTTTTTCAGCCAAATACAACTTTAGTTCATGGGTATAGTCAGCTGTCTCTTCCCCTCAATGAGACCCTCCTGTACTGGGCTAGAGCACCTTTGTGTAAATTTTGAAATAAAGAAGTACTCTTTGGATAACTGGAATGAGCCTTTATTATATAAATGGCACAATTGAGAGAGTTGACAGACGTGCAGTGACTCCAGCATGAAATACAAGTCTCTAACTAATATTGACCAGGCATATCTTTTATAAGTCAGAAGCAGACGTAGAGATGCTAAGAAAAGCAGAAATAAAAGGGACCAGGAGCAGGTGGTTCACCCCAACAGTCTCCCAAGTCTAGACTAGCAATATATTTTCAAGATCCGTGTTCCTATCTTTCTGACCAGCAGCATCTCAATTCTTACTCCCATTGGCTAGTCCATAGTGCTTATGCCCCATCACCATGACCATGACTCTTGACTAACGTCCAACATCTTGTGTTCCTTTCCTTAATCTTTGCAAGGCCTCTCGCGATCTAACAGACATACTTATTTTTGTTGTATGCTTGGCATCACCTTCAACCATGTGCAGGTACTTTAAGCTTCTAATAGTGATCTATATTTAAAAATTTAATACAATTCAAACAAGCAGAACCATGAACCTTCATTCACAAATCTTGTTTAACTTCTCTTCCTCTCTCATCAAACCCACCAATGCTTGTCAGCCACGTGATGATCTTCTGCCGAGGACCACAGGCTATGGCTCTCCTGGAACCTAGTGGCTGCCATTGCTGAGTCTGACTGGTAGATGCTGGAATTGAGCTATGACTGGAGAACTCTTGCCAGTGGCTGGGGTCACAGAAAATAAACCGGGATGGAATTAGAACTCAGGTTTCATGCATAGTGAGCAGCGCTACCACAGAGCTGTCAGGTCATTTCTGCCGATGAGCATCTTTGAAGTGAGATTCATTAACTCGACTCACTGACATGAAAGGTTTTTATAAACTCATTCTGTTGGTCCAAGGTTGACAAATGACAAGTCTCCTAGTGGCTGGGTTTGAAGTGCCGTCTTTCCCTGTTTGTGAAGCAGAGTGTCAGATGCCTGACAGCCCCCAAAGTAATTCTGGGAATTACATGAAAAATCAGTTCATCTGTTATGCAGAGTGGTTCGGTACTATTGAGATGGGTGAGTGACTTCTGGCAAAGCAAAGGAAATGAGTGCTTGGGAGAAAAGGAATTAATTTCTGCTGCTAATATGGCAAATGATAAATAATGGAATGTGCTACTCTGAATGATGTAGTACACACCACTTAATTGCAATTGGAATTACTGCAGGCGACCAACTAAATATCCTCGGACTTACAGGACCAAATGCCGGGAGCCAACACTCATAGCTCAATTAATCTTCCAGAAATAGGGAAAGTCTGTTCCTCGGCATGAAGCACAAGATATGGTTCCTTCACACCTCTTGAATGTTTCCTGTGGCTTTACTCTGCAAATATGCGTCACTCATCTATAAAGCAGTCATATGACATGTGTTTGTCCTGTGCACTCTGACATTGCTGCTCTTCCAGAGCTTCAAGTGTCTGTCCTGTCTTCTTTCTTGATCTGGGGTTGGAGTCACGTAGACCTGCATGAGCTCTGATTACATTTAAACTGGGGAGGTTGAGATGGGAAGAGCTTGGGGACATGACCTTGTGCTGCACTTTAGAAGTTGATCAGGAGATGCAGCTGTGCTCTCTCAAGCTTTAAACAGAGTTTATCTGTATTCTCTGAGCTGCCAAGGCCAAGGACATGGAGATCAGAAGTTTAAACTTAATGCCGGACATCCTGATTTCATCACGATTGAACTGATGTTTGAAAAATATCCTGATTTTGTCCTGAATTTTGACATTTTGTCTGGATTTGTCCTGAATTTCTGTAAAATTTTGACAAATGATTAAGATGAACATTATAATACAAATCAAGTTATTTTATTCGCTTATTGTAGATAAAATGGAGAAATTAAACATTAATTATGTTTTTCTTTTTCAACGTATGAGTATGACTCTGTTTTTGCCCAAAAATGTTCCTTTTGGCGCTTGTTTGAAAAAGGGGAAAATTGTTGGGCTCTTTCCCAAAAATGGGAAAGTTTGGGTTCCATTGTACATACAAAATATAGCACATTTAAGACATATGTTAGAGGGGGTAAATATAAAACTTTTCTGGAAGCACAGAGTCTTGATCATAGTTTATTGTTTGTTAAAAGTTTTCAATTTTTGACATCATAATAATGTTACTAATATAAATTAATTTGCAATTATGTATAACGTCACTAGTGCAAGAAGCAATCGACGGATGATCGAAATCAATTGGATATTAAAACTGTAAAATGCTTCCTTCAAGTTAAAATAAACTATTCATTATCTTGTGGTGATATATACAAAAAGATTTTGGCTAACAAAAATCTGATAAATCAAATATTGTCAAAAAGTAAATGCATGCAAGTAATGTTTTATTGTTTTTGATGCCTAATAAAACATTTTTTGAAAAATGTCCTGATTTTGGACCAAAGGAATCTGGCAACCCCAATCTTATAAAAGGGCTACGTTTGTAAAATGGAATACTCAGTCTTGATGCCCACTACCCTGTGACATACAGCTAGAATTTAAATAGTTACGCTGTTTGACCTGTAAATAATGCCGAGCTGCACATATAACTTGTTGCCACCAACTTGTACATAGTTTACCTGTTAGCCCTGTATAATATACCTTGTTTTTTGTAAGTCCAGTGTAGACCTTCCTACACTGCACAAATGTGTTGCCTGTAAACCGCACTGATGATGAATAGCGCGGTATAGAAGAAACATTAAATAAATAAATAAAATAAATGCTCCTCCTCATTTCTGGGGATTTTTCCATCTAGCTACCGTGATCTATACGTAAAGATCTTTCATGACTAGCAACATGTTTGTTGTCTTTCCCAGGGGAGAATCTTTCCAGGAAATCCTTCTCATTGGTTTTATTCACTTGCCTTTATTGTACCGATCAGTTTGTTGTGCAGAAGGCAGATAGCAAGAGAAAGAAGAGAGGCAGTGGAAAGAGGGACGTGGCCTATAAGTAAACAAAGAGACCCCACAGGACACAAATGCTGTTTATAGATATGTCTAGGTGGCTCTCGGCAGCCCCCTCCATTTAGCCTTGGCGTATGCTTACGGGAATAGCCCTGGGGGTCTAGTGGGGGCAGGAGCAATACCCACTCACTCTTTGAAATGACACCCCTCCCCTGCCCCCTTGCAGTACATCACAACATACCACTAGGGGTCAGCAGTATATTTTGAAGAATGCAACCAGCATAGTAGGAGTGACTGGGGATCATTCTTGCCCCACTAGACCCCAGTGCTAGGGTCAGAGGTCATCAAGGGGCATTATGGTGTGTGACAGGTGCGTAGCTTAAGGGAGCTCCCTTTTTATTAGTACTAGCGTGGGGTATAGGACGAGGAAGAGATTGAGCCCTATGTGTTATAATTCTTGTTGAGTGGGGCAGGGGGAAGATTGGTTGGATGGGAGGGGGGTGAGATTATGGGCGTTTATGCTGTTTTACATATACTGGTCTGTACACCACACTGGGCAGAAATTCTATAGTGTCTATAAATGTGGAAATAGTTTCTCCTTAGTAACAAGTCCAAAATGGAGTGATGTCTATCTGGGGGGGAGGGGAGGAGAAATGTGGTTTATGCTATTGCCTTTAAAAGATGGCAGGCCTGGGGTGAGGGCACACTCTCCTGTTACGTTGCCAGCTGCATCGTGAGATATAACAGGATTTACGAATGCATCGATACAGCACAGTTTAGTACAAAGCGCGTGCCATATACATTGCAGCCTGGACATTTGAAGTGTAGACGCTGTCAGTGCTGTCCATTGATAGTGGAAGGTGATCGAACAATTTATTCACATTTCCAGACTTCTTCTCTAACAGACCATTTGGTGTATATATTGCAATGTCCCTGTGATAAATTTTATATTTGGAAAACTACTCGCCCATTAAGGGTGTGACTGGCAGAACATAAGTATTGTCTGTCAGAATTGAAGAAAGATGCTCCTATGGTCGCACATTGCCATGAATTGTGTCATGAATTTTTTGACCTTCACTGTTGGGTGATGGACCATATTCCCGCTAATGAGCAGTGTGGCAATCACGGAGAATTACTGATACAGAAAAAGCAACATTGGATCTTTGAATTGAATACCTTAGAACCAAGGGGCCTTAACTCTTCCATTGATTGGGGCGTTTTTCTGCGGTTGTCGGTAATGGTCCCTCCTCCCTGCCATGCCTCAGAAGAGGTTGTTCACAAAACTATGCCTTCTGAGTTCCACAAAACAAACGTCATCACTAGGAATAGAGCATTTTCTTTCATTGCCACAATCCTATGGAATAAACTTCCAGGCAAACTAAGAGCAGCAACAGACCTATCTACATTCAGAAAAGATCTCAAAACATATCTCTTTGTGGACCATTTTGGAAATTCTGACAGTCATCAAATCCTCCCAACTTACACTAGTAATCATGTCTAAAAACCCATTTTATACTCAACATCCCTATTTGACATATGCTAGTTTACACACCTTGTACATAGATTGTATATAAGTTAAACAGCCAGAATGTTATGGCTAACTCATATGTTACTTACCCTTATAGCTAGTTTACTGTACGCCCTCTATGTTAATTTGTATTCTACTTCATGTTTAATGTAAAATGTTGTTATAAACCGTTTTGATCTTTGTAACGGCAGTATAAAAAAGCCTTTAAATAAGTAAATAAATAAATAATAAATGTTTTGTTTTTGATTGGCCCAGTAAGGATTTAAATGTATGGTGATGTCAGATGCCATAATAAAGTGATGGAGATAGAGTCAAGCAAACTCCCAATGAAGCAGAGTTTCTGTGAAACGAGGATCCTCGTAAGAGTCAAGCAAACCCTTAATGAAGCGGAGTTTCTGTGAAACGAGGATCTTCGTAGGGTTAAGACTGTTGTAGATTTCCTTGGGAGAAGCCTTCCAACCTCTGGAGGATCCCTTCAGCCTTTAAAGCTAAGTAGAGAGTAATAGCTTAGGCAGTTTATGGAGTTTGCATTTCTTAGCCTGTTCTGCTTTGCTTTGATTCAGATGAGGAGGTGTCTACAGTTCTGGAGCACATTTATGCCGTTGCACGTGGAAGTGTACAAGCTATGTTACAGACATTGACGGCTTTAGATATCAAGAGCTACCAATAGTGCCATCATGTATTGATATGTTAAAAGCTCTGAAAGCTATGCTAGATGTATTAACAGCTTTAAATATTGAGAGCTATTAGTTAATTCGTTTTATCAGTTAATGAGTTTTATTTTTGGATTGCATGAAGTTGGGTGCTACAAATAGATTAAAAAATGAGGTGGTTTTTAGACTTATGGTGGTGTATTATGGCGCATCCCCTTCAGGCATATAATGCTTTTGCCGCATAGAGGGAGAAGCAGCTTCACTGAGGCCTTTTATTTATTTATTTATTAGATTCTTCTATACTGCCTCTTCCAAAGATCAGGTGTGGTTTAGAAAGAACAGAACATTTTCCATAGAACGGTGGTATAACCTTTTACATAGTAAACTTTGTAATTACAGTTAACATAACAATTTACAATTTACATTTTGCTTAGAACAAGAAGCTAATAAACTATTGTGATGAGGTAACTAGTACAGAGCATATGTTATATGAGGAAAGGGCTAGCTCAGAGCCTATGGTAATAGGAAAAGAGGAAGAGCTTACCTCACAAACACATAGGGGTATGTTTACTAAACCGCGCAATTGTGCGGGGCGCACTTGAGCGTGCGCTAAGGTACCTTAGCGCACGCTAATAGTGCATTTTGGTGCCCCCGCACACGTGCGCGCCGCCCGCAAAAGTGTGCGGTGCGCTGATGTGCGATAGAGGCGTGGAAAGGCATTTCGAGGGCGGAGGAAGGCTCCCGAGGGGCGGGGGGATGGGGTCAATGGGTGGAGAGTGGGAGGGGAGAGGCTCCCCGCACAGGAGCGGGGCTGAATTTCGGTCCAAAAACTACCGCGAGTGAAAACCTCGCATTAGAGTCGATATAAAGGGAAGAGAAACCATTTCCGTCAGCAATGTACAGCAAAACCGGGGAAACCTAAAAAACGTGAGCAGTGTGATACATGTGCACAGAACAAAATCTCAAATAAAACCGTAAAATGACCACAAGAAAAATTGAAAAAATTTATAATTCAGCTGGGCAACAGTGATATCACTGGGCAGCTTTGTTTTGGTTTTTTTCCCCTTTTTTGGAGCTCATTTTTTAGGTTTATTTGCACTTTTGTCCCCATACAAGGTAAATGAGCCCACAGTAAAATTGTGCAGAGCAGGGTGTCTGACTCATGCGGCCAGGTTTCCTATCTCCAGGGACTGCACTGTCTCTGTGGCCACAGTGTGGTGCAGCGGTCACAGGTTCAAATCCCCGCTGGGGCTCCTGCCAACCCAGTCCCCAAAGTTTTACCCACCACTAAACAGTGATAGTACAGACACTCCTTTATTGCAGAGAACATAAGCATGGTTCCAACACCTATATTTTACCCTACACCGCACAAAAACCATAACAATTGGCATTACCTACAGCCGAGTCCCCCAAATTCAGTCCTGGAGTGCCACAACTCAATCAGGTCATATGCTTTTTCCCAGATAAGGACATGTCTGCATGTTGGCGGAGGGTACAGGTGGTGGAGGGGGCAGTGGCTGCAAGCAGACAGTGGCCTAGGCGTGTGTAGGCTGGAACAGTCCACCGCAACAGACAGGCTCTGTTGGATGTACAGTCATGGACTCCCCAGGGAACACAGCATATCTGTGGCAACACGGTGGTGCAGTGCACACAGACAGTGGGTGTAAGAACAGAAGGTCACAGGTTCAAATCCCAGCTGGGGATACTGCCAATCCAGTCCACATATTTTTCCTACGACTAAACCGTGATAGTAAGGACAAACCTTTATTGCTGAGAACATACGCATGGTTCATACGCCTATATTTTACCACACCAAACACAGACACCATAAACAGCTGCATTACCTAGAGCAGAGTCTCCCAAATGCAGTCCTGGAGGGCCCCACACCATTCAGGATCCATGCTGCCCCTAATAAAGATGCCTGTACTGCATATCTATGCACCACCCCCATGGTATGCTAATGTAGCTCATGCATATTTATGAGGGACTCACAAGCAGTTTGGGTCATGTTGTGGAGTAATAAATTACTATGAGAATTAAAGAAAATTACTCCAATGAAACAACCTTATAGCAGAAAGACTCGGAGGGTTCACACTTGTTATTTTGAATCTTTTGCACGGAAGTTGTCTCAGACTTCACGGCTATAGTTAACTGGGTTTTCTGGAATTCTTTATAAACACCAGCTCAGCCTTAGTACATCAATGACATTTTCCGGCCTTTTTTTTATATATAAAGTGTCCAAATACCCTCTCTCCTCCTGTGTATCAAATTTATCTAAAATTGACTGTAATTGCACTCGTGCTTAAACACTTAAATTCACTTGGGACTCGTACTTAACTTTAGGAGTCTTCCAATAAATCTTATTCATGTAAATCTTCTCAATTGAATCTTGTGCACCCGACGCCTCACTTTCAACGTTGAGAACAGCGTTTCACTCAATGAATGAGGTTCTTCAGGGAATTTTTCAGTAGTGCATATAGTCCAGAGATTTAACTATAAATAAGAACCAAAAACATCTATTTATCTGCCTTAAGTTCCAGAAAAAATTTAAAAACCAAAGTTTAAAACAATCATTCTTATACAGCTACAACATACCCAGCTAGGACGTGTGGTCTAGGCAGCTTCCTCTAACGGATATTAGAACTTGCAATTCATTTTGGCAGCCTGCGGCTGTTTCTAACTTCTTTCCGTCCAGAGATGCTCTGCGCATGTACCCTTACTTTCCTATCAGGATGCTTTATATTTTCTTCCTGCTATTGGCTCTTGCCCATGTGACCTGTATTATATAGGTCAAACCAGTAGGGTTTTTAAGATCCGGATGTCAGAGCATAAGAGCCGCTTAAAACATAATATCCTGCAGGCCCCGATAGTTTCTCATTGCCAAACGTTGCAACATAGTTTCAAGCAGCTAAGATGTTTCTGTATTGAACAAGTTTCAATTCCTCAACATGGAAAGTCTTTAGCCAAAACTTTACTTTTTCATAAACAGCGCTGGATGTTCCAGCTACAGACTCTCATCCCCAATGGGTTAAATCTGGAGATTGATTGGGCAAATTGTAGTTAAACAACGTAGCCAAATAGTTTATTAGCAAAAGTAAACAGAAGGAGGCTATGGACCTTGCTGATCTGATAGCTAATAGATCTTTCAGCTGCAAATTTCTATTCCCAATAGGCTGAATCTGGAGACTGATTGGACTAATTGAGGTCACGAAACATGGCCAATAGTCCACTAGTATAGACTGAGGGAGCCTATGAACCGCGTCGGTTTCAGAGCCAATAGCAGGAAGAAAATATAAAGCATGCTGATAGGAAAGTAAGGGTACATGCGCAGAGCATCTCTGGACGGAAAGAAGTTAGAAACAGCCGCAGGCTGCCAAAATGAATTGCAAGTTCTAATATCCGTTAGAGGAAGCTGCCTAGACCACACGTCCTAGCTGGGTATGTTGTAGCTGTATAAGAATGATTGTTTTAAACTTTGGTTTTTAAATTTTTTCTGGAACTTAAGGCAGATAAATAGATGTTTTTGGTTCTTATTTATAGTTAAATCTCTGGACTATATGCACTACTGAAAAATTCCCTAAAGAACCTCATTCATTGAGTGAAACGCTGTTCTCAACATTGAAAGTGAGGCGTCGGGTGCACAAGATTCAATTGAGAAGATTTACATGAATAAGATTTATTGGAAGACTCCTAAAGTTAAGTACGAGTCCCAAGTGAATTTAAGTGTTTAAGCACGAGTGCAATTACAGTCAATTTTAGATAAATTTGATACACAGGAGGAGAGAGGGTATTTGGACACTTTATATATAAAAAAAGGCCGGAAAATGTCATTGATGTACTAAGGCTGAGCTGGTGTTTATAAAGAATTCCAGAAAACCCAGTTAACTATAGCCGTGAAGTCTGAGACAACTTCCGTGCAAAAGATTCAAAATAACAAGTGTGAACCCTCCGAGTCTTTCTGCTATAAGGTTGTTTCATTGGAGTAATTTTCTTTAATTCTCATATTTATGAGGGACAGCATGAAAACCCGAACAGTGTTTGGAACACCAGGACTGGAGTTGGGAAACTCTGCCATAAAGCAGCAGCCAACAGGGCCGGACACACCCACACACACACCCACAGGCCCCATTGGCCAATGCCTCCTGGAGAGGCAGGACATTGGGCCCTGCCTGTATCTCCCAATACTAGCAGTTGCATACCTTAGCAATGCCACCCTACACCTGGGTATATGGTACACAACTATCAAACGTTGCCCATGATAACTGGCAGATAACAATTCCTACGTTAAGCACATTTTGCTCATTGATCTCCACCATAACAATCAATGTGATGTCTGCGGTGTGCGCTGCAGGTCTGGTCTCTGACAGTGTTTACTACCCTGGGGAGTGACCCCCAACAGTATTGCGTACCATATCCATGCCTGTACTGTGCCCAGGACTGGTGTGGTGGGTATGGCTGCTGGACTCCTCTATAGTAACACAATGCTGGCATAGGTGTGGGGGTGGCTGTCTGTCTATTGTACGGCCCTGTTTCGTACAAAAAATGGACCACAACCTAATTATTATTATTACTAATTACCTGAAATGATCAGATCCAAAAAGTCAGTACAGGTGCAATCAGAGTCTCTGTTTATTAGATAACTGATGACCAAATACAGGTAGAAAGGTGGGGAAGAGAGTTCTATCGGGCACTAGGCAACTCAAGAATGCAACTCTCCCCCTTGAATATGAAAAGCATGTTACATTTATACCTTTCTTTTCTTCCGTTTTTCTGCATACAGTCCCCAGAGCTATTCCTTGTGTTCTCTCACCCTCCCCATTTCCTATTATTGCCTTTTTTGCTCCCCTTAGTTCCTGTTGCAAAATCCCTCCTGGCCCCCCTCCTCCCATACTCACCAACCATAATCCAGCTAATCTGCTTTCTTCAGAGCCTGGCCTCGCATATATGTTGGTAGCTTTGTGGTTTCCTGTGTATGTTTTTCTGTGCACATAGACCTTACAGGCCTTTATCTGATATCCCCTTGTAGGTCCAAGTCTAGACTCTCCAGCCCAAACTGGCACCTTGCAAGGCTCATGATATCACCTTATATGGTTCTTTCCGGTGCTGGATCTCTTCTTGCAAAGGCCTGAATGCTGGCTCACATGTTATAGCAGCATGGCTGTTGTTCTTTTGTGAGATTCAGGGCAGCCATTAAGTGATTATGAACCAGGAACATTATTAATCCTTAGCACTTAAAAATTAAAAGCAAATCTATCATACTTAACCCCAAATTTGTCATACTTAACCTCTACCAGTTAGTACTTAAACCCTACAACTCCCCCGTTTTTTTTTTTTTTATTCGGCTGGGGAATGGGAGAAATCCAAGTCGGAATAGTCTGACATGGGGACTGCTGCATAAGAAACATTGACAAGAGTAGGGCTAGTTTGAACAGGCAAAAAAAAGAGGTAGATACTTTGGTGATATGTTTCTTACAGCAGGATATAAAAATAGAAACAAAACAACAGAATAGTAAAGCAATGATTAAAATAATGCCAGCAGAAATCAATAAGCCTTTCAAGCCAGAGCCAAGGGAGTGAAACCAGGAGGAGAGAGATGAAAACCAATCTCCAATCTGGAGGCCACCCTTAAAATCATCAATATGTAGTTCAGATAAATGCTTAATCTTATTCATAGCATCTAATACAAATATCGTATGGTTAGCGATCACAGTGCAGCAATTAGTAGCATTGATAAAGGAACAAGTCCCGCCTTCTGCCGCGAGCAATAAATCTAAAGCCTGTCTATTCTGCAGAGTCATTTGATTATTTTGTTCAAGTGATTCAGCTAAGCGAGAAATAGATTCAGTAACAGCTTTCATTTGTATATGTAGCAAGCATTGTAAGCGGCGAATAGACATGCCAAGCTCCGCTGTAAAAGCAGGGGTAGCCCAAGGAATCCAAGAAGTAGCGCTAAGAGCTATAAGGCGGGCTTTGGTCATGGGGTAAGTGGAGTTAACATATTCATAGGAAGCTTGTATTGCAGCATCTTCAACCATGGTGGACTCCCAGGGGCTAGCAGAGCTACGCTTATGGCGCTGGTGCAGAGGAGTAGAGGGAGAGGGCGGGGAATTATATGAGACATTCAGGGGAATAAGGACTGAGTAAGGGGACACTTTAACTAGGGCACAGGGTAAATTGGACAGTGAAACCTTCTGGTACAAAACATCACCACAAAGCCAATAATGGCCCACAATAGCAGATAGAGAGAAAGAAGGTTTCCAAGTAAAGTATGTTTTGATAGGATATGCAATAGAAGTATGGGGTTCACAGGTTAGTTTACCAGTGGTAGGGGAGTGAGCACAAGAAGTCTGACAGAGAGGATGATCATCACGGGATTTACAAGGTTTCCAGTGGAGGCGGCCAGCAAGTTGGTGGCCTATGATTGTAGTAGCAGCGGGGCGACCCTGCTGGGCGGCGGTGGTATTTACTTTACTGGGAGTGGTGTGTGCTTTACCACACCGGGCAACATCATTGCAGGAAAGGATTGGTGCATAGCAAGAAGTGAAAGGAGAGGACATGTATGTACCTTTTCGGTAAAGGAGAGTATGTGTGGCATCTATAGGGCCAACATTAAAGGTTGAAGCCCAAAAGTCAGGACCCCATACCCGAGAGTGTGCTTTAACCCGCGGGCCCCAGTAGGTGGAGTTGACACGGTTATTACGGACTTTAGTTTGGAACCAATCTACCCTAGACATATTATGCCCATAATAGAAAGGGCGCATGGTACCGTGCAAAAAGTGAAAATTATTTGTTTGGACATTCCAGGAAACATTGCAGTTGTTGGCAAAAGAAACAGAAGAGTTGGTAATAAGACAGTTATAAAATATCATAGGGGGCACAGAGACACGGACAGGAAAGGAAGCAGCTTGATGGGCCGCCCAAGTATCATTACAATATAAGGGGCCACGCTCTATACACCCTTTAATAAGGTGGGGGTTATTCCAGCACGGGATGGCACCTACAACTTCTTCAAATGGGACAGGGAGAACACGGACAGGGGCATAATTACCTCCTTGGGGCAACGGGGTACATATAATGCAGTCACTAATATTCAGAAGATCAACCACTTCAAGAACGGTTGTTTTCCAAGTATTAGTGAGGGGGAGAACTGACCTACGGGAGCAGTTCAGAGAAGGAGGAGGTAGGGAGGAGATGGGAGCAGAGTGAAAAGAGTGGGGGCGGGAAGAGATAAAGTATAGAAACCACCCAATAAAAATTGTCAATAACATAGCAAAATATAGAAAAGCAAACTTATAAGCAATATGAGGCATGCTGAGAAAAGGTCACTTAAAAGTCCAAAAATTAGAAACAGTTCAAGGTACCCAAAGATGGGCAATATGAGTCCAAGTTTGGCTAGCGTCCAGCAAGACAGCAAATGGAGTTGAGGCAGAAACGATGTGGGGTCCTGAATATGTTGGATCTTGCCAGGAACTCCGATGAGGATTTCTGCAGTAGACAGTGGTTCCAATTGGGATCAAGGTATCCTTTGGGGACTGTGGATGTTGATCAGGGATGGCACAGTGTCTGGAAATCTCTGCCAAAGCCAGGCGCAGACCTGCAAAGTAAGGAGACAAAGAATCCGGTAAGGAAATAGCAGTGTCAGTGAGATTGTATAGCAGCAATCGCCTTCCTGTACAAATTTCATGAGGTGTCAGAGCAATATTTTTTAGAGGACGATTTCTCAATTGAAACAGTGCCAGGGGCAAGGCCTGCAGCCAGGAAATACTTTTATCTGATTGTATCAGACGCAGGGCTGTCTTGAGCAAGCCATTGGTTCGTTCGACGAGGCCGTTGGAAGTGGGGCGGTACACAGAAACATACTTCCACTTTACACTCAGAGCTGTGGAAAAAAGATGTATTAGATGGTTCTGGAAATGAGAGCCATTATCAGAATAAACAGTTCGTGGTATGCCAAAGTGAGGAAATAGATGTTTAGAAAAACAATTGAAAACCTCGGAGGCCCTTTCCTGCCTGCATGGGAAAGCCTCAACCCACTTGGAGAATGGGCACACGCAGACCAGAAGGAATCTGTAGCCATCTACACGAACCTGCATATCTGTGAAATCAACATACCAGGAAATGAAAGGACCCTGAACTGTCGGAAGATGACCTTGGAGAGTATGTTTGCCCTTCACTGGAGAATTTTCTAAACACTGGGGACATTTCTGGCACCACTCCTGTATTCTGAGCTTGAGACGCGGATGCCAAAAAAGCTCAGAGATCTGCGCAGACACGCTGGAAGCCGGTGCATGGCCAACAGAATGCAACAGAGAACACAATTGCTGCAAAGACCAAAAGGAAATACAAATTTTTCCAGAGGGGTGTACCCATAACTTCTTATGCTCAGTGCACCCCAACAACTTCCACTTCTGAACCTCATCCTGTGTAAGATTTTGCTGATAATCGTGCAGCGAAGGTAAGGGGTAAGTTCTTGCTCGTGTAATAACTAAAATGGGGACAGTATCTGTGACTTGTTTTGCTGCTTCATCTGCTAGGGCATTGCCAAACTGCAGGAAACCATAATGGCGGGAATGGCCAGGGACCCAATTACAGGAAGTTAGAATATTTCTCTCACAGCGTTGCAATAATAAATCATAGAGGTACAAAATCAAGGATCTGTGTACTAATTGACTGCTAGATGAATTAACAAACCCTCGTTGTAGCCAAATCTGAAGGTATTCCCCACACAACTTTTGAACATACTGTGAGTCAGTGTAGAAAATCAGGGGCGCTGCCGGACGTTCTTCTAAGACTGTCAATATGGCGCACAGTTCAGCTGCCTGCGCTGAATATCCCTGATCTGAGTCCAGAGCATACTGTAAACGATGCTCAGACACTCCATCAGGGGTCAGCAGTACCGCAGCAAACCCCACTGTACCTTTCTGTGCTGACCCATCTGTAAACCAAATTTCACTGTCCGGTGGCATATCAGCAGGGGATACCATAAAGGATAAAACTTCCTCGTAAGATGAATCAGGAACTGGGGTATAAACATCTACTGCTGTCTGTAGCCAACTAAGTGGACAGGTGGAGGCAGTGAGAGGATGAAAGATCACTCCACTATTCAGGATAGAAGCACAAGCTTGCTGCAGCTTAGATGGGGACAAATGTAGTGTATCTTTGTTCAGAATAGCCTTCAATTCAATGGACTGATAGAGAATCAAGGTCGTGGGAGTGAAAATGGACAGGATTTTCTCTATTGCTGCTGCCACTGCAATAACTAATTTTTCAAGGTCAGGCAATGGGAGCTCAGTACATCCAAAAGTACCAGACAAAAATGACAAAGTGGAAACCCTATCCTGAAATAGTATGGCTGCCCACGCCTGGGAACCAGTTACCACCATCAAAAGACCCCTCCGGTGGCCAGCCAAGAGGGATCCCAGGAGCATTGCTCCACTTTGCCCATTTAAGGCAAACTTTCAAAATTTCCTTTCCTAATATGGGATTATCTCTCATCATCCGTTCGACCGGAGTCATTGGGGAAACCTGATTTATCATTATTCCCTGATTGGCATCTTTCTTTCTTCTAAACAGAGACACAATTCCTACGTGCCACCTGTTATTTTAAGGATCTCAATATCCAACCTTTTTATCTACAAAGGGAGGTAGTGCATGAAATGTCCAGGACACCTTTCAAACAGAGATTTGCTTCGTTCAGACCCAGCCAATCTCCTCGCGGAGGTATGGAACCGTGAGTAAGAACACACACACGCTTCGTATCAGCAGCCAATACGTATCTCAAAAGCACACACCTCATTCAGTCCTGGCTCATAGCAGCAAAATATCTTTACACTTTATCAACACAATAAAACAAAAATTAAACAACACTTACCAAGCTTGGTCAAAAATAAGTATACTCACGGCTTTGTCGTCACAAAGGTCGTCTTCCTAGGGAAATCAAACACTCACTTCTTCTTCTCCTCCGGTCTTCACTCTGCACCGGGAACACACCTCCCTCAACCTTTTGAGGGGAATCCAAATCTTTAAATTTATATCTTGGTCATAAAGACCCACCCGTAGCCAATCCCGGGTTTTGGCACTAATTTTGTATGGCCCTGTTTCGTACAAAAAATGGACCACAACCTAATTATTATTATTACTAATTACCTGAAATGATCAGATCCAAAAAGTCAGTACAGGTGCAATCAGAGTCTCTGTTTATTAGATAACTGATGACCAAATACAGGTAGAAAGGTGGGGAAGAGAGTTCTATCGGGCACTAGGCACCTCAAGAATGCAACTCTCCCCCTTGAATATGAAAAGCATGTTACATTTATACCTTTATTTTCTTCCGTTTTTCTGCATACAGTCCCCAGAGCTATTCCTTGTGTTCTCTCACCCTCCCCCTCCCCATTTCCTATTATTGCCTTTTTTGCTCCCCTTAGTTCCTGTTGCAAAATCCCTCCTGGCCCCCCTCCTCCCATACTCACCAACCATGATCCAGCTAATCTGCTTTCTTCAGAGCCTGGCCTAGCATATATGTTGGTAGCTTTGTGGTTTCCTGTGTATGTTTTTCTGTGCACATAGACCTTACAGGCCTTTATCTGATATCCCCTTGTAGGTCCAAGTCTAGACTCTCCAGCCCAAACTGGCACCTTGCAAGGCTCATGATATCTCCTTATATGGTTCTTTCCGGTGCTGGATCTCTTCTTGCAAAGGCCTGAATGCTGGCTCACATGTTATAGCAGCGTGGCTGTTGTTCCTTTGTGAGATTCAGGGCAGCCATTAAGTGATTATGAACCAGGAACATTATTAATCCTTAGCACTTAAAAATTAAAAGCAAATCTATCATACTTAACCCCAAATTTGTCATACTTAACCTCTACCAGTTAGTACTTAAACCCTACACTATCCAGTGTGTGGTGGCTGCAAACACCTTCCACAGCCCACACTGCCAGCAATGTTGCCAGTATTGGGCTGCCAATGTGCATAATGAGGAGCAAGGTACCATGGGTATAGGCCGGACAGGGTGGCCTGGCCATGGTGCATCTGCACAGGGCATAGGGCACTGACTGGGACATTTTAGTGCCCGGCCACCACCTACACAGACAGGGTGACCTCAGTATGTCCTGCTGAGAGATCACTCTCACCCTGACTGTGCAGTGACCACAGCATGGCTAGGCACCCCCATAGTGCTATATAGTATTTCTCTCGTGATAGATATGGGTTTTCTTTTGGGGCCCAGTCACTGATTTATCTGCTTGCTGTGTATGCTGACATCCCAGTTCTGGGTGCATGCATCTCCACTGGGAACATGCACTATGGACTAACTAGCACACTGTTTGCAGCTGATATGTGTCTTGATGGAGCAGCTTGCAGGGTGCAGCGGCTGATGACTTGCTGCAGGACATTATCAGATAGTGGTGGGGTGCAGCTTACCATATCCAGGCCTAATGTTGTTAGGGAAATCAGAATCCTATATATATGTCCTTTGTAATAATAATGCTTAGTTTAAGTGCATATACAAGAGGCCTGCACAAGAGAAATTGGAATCTTATAGAAATCAGAATCCTATGTGTGTGCCCTTTGTACATTCTGGAGGGTTGGAAAAAGGAATGTGCTGTGTAAGCTAAACTGATTGTTCTACTCAAGGATGACTTGTTTTTGTATTAGTTACTGATAAACTATAGTGGGCCCCCAGAAGATGGGTGGATGACGTATTACTATGTCTCTGATAATGTATAAAAGTACTGACAATCCCTCCACCCTTTGGAATAAACTGCATACCACTTATGTGCAAGTGTGTGTGTGTTTGTTCCCCTGGATTCCAGACAGAGAAGGTAAGGTGATTCCTCCACCCAGACGGACGTCCCAAGGGTTAGTTATAAGAAGTGCTGGGAAAGGAATAATGAACCCTTTACAAATGTCTGTCTGCTATTGTGTTGTGGATGTGTATAGAGCTGCAGTGACTTCCCTGTGGGGTGTCTGTTCCTCAGCAGGACCAGGGTTGATAATCCCCTCTACTGCTACCTTTGCAGGGAGGTAGAATGTGGATCTATTGATAGGAGACCCTGTTTGCCACCCTCAGCCCTGGAGGAAGAGGAGGAGGAGGAGGGGGAGGGGGAGGGGGGTGCTGGTGGTGCATGGCCCACCTAGGGGTCCATGGGGGCTATGCCTGACTGAAACAGACAGAGACATCCAAGATGTTGGTGCAGAAACTACCTATCTCACACATTCACACTGCTTTGGACCTCCGGCATGGCCTCTTTCAGTCATGGAGGGTGTTGTGGACCTGGTCCTGGGCGCCTCATTGCACCCTCAGGGTGAGCACAGTACCCGCACAATGTGAAGGTGTGTAGCTACTCTGTGCCTGTAAAACACACGGTCAGTACCCCCTGCCAGGCCGAGGTGCTGTGTGGGTGCACATGGTTACTTGGAGTCGGGAGTGGTGCCAAAGGACTGGAGAGAGGCTCATGTGGTGCCTTTACACAAAAGCGGAAGTAAGGATGTGGTTGAAAACTACAGGCCGGTTAGTTTAACTTTGGTGGTGAGTAAATTAATGGAAACGCTGTTGAAAGAGAAAATAGTGAGGTTTCTGGAGTCCAGCGGATTACAGGATCCGAGGCAGCATGGATTCACCAGAGGCAGGTCTTGTCAGACAAATCTGATTGATTTCTTTGACTGGGTGACCAGGGAGTTGGACCGAGGGAGAGCTCTAGATGTGGTGTATTTAGATTTTAGTAAAGCCTTTGACACTGTTCCTCACAGGCGACTTATAAACAAACTGAGCACCCTAGGGATGGACCCTAAAGTTACTGCTTGGGTTAGAAATTGGTTGGGTGGGAGGCGACAAAGAGTACAAGTAAATGGAGCTCACTCTGAGGAGAAGGATGTTACCAGTGGTGTGCCCCAGGGATCTGTCCTTGGTCCGATTCTTTTTAACATCTTTGTTAGTGATATAGCGGAAGGGCTGTCGGGTAAGGTTTGCCTCTTTGCGGATGATACCAAAATCTGCAATAAAGTAGACACCCAGGAAGGTGTAGATAACATGAGGAGGGATCTAGCTAAGCTTGAAGAATGGTCTAGAATTTGGCAGCTGGGATTTAATGTTAAAAAATGTAAGGTCATGCATTTGGGCTGCAGCAATCCAAGGGAGCAATACAGCATAGGAGGTGAAGTACTTTTGTCCACTAAAGAAGAGCAGGACCTAGGCGTAGTTGTGTCCGATGATCTTAAAGTAGCTAAACAGGTAGAAAAGGCGACGGCAAAAGCTAGAAGGATGCTTGGGTGCATACGGAGAGGAATGGCTAGCAGAAAAAAGGAGGTGATAATGCCTCTGTATAAGTCTTTGGTGCGACCTCATTTGGAGTATGGTGTGCAATTCTGGAGACCGCACCTTCAAAAGGATGTGAACAGGATGGAGTCGGTGCAGAGGGTTGCTACTAAGATGATTAGTAGTCTTCATTATAAAGCATATGAGGACAGACTTAAGGATCTTAATATGTACACCTTAGAGGAAAGGCGGGATAGAGGTGATATGATTGAGATGTTTAAATACCTCCGTGGCATAAATGTTCAGGGAGAGAGCCTCTTTCAATTGAAAGCAAGTTCTGCGATGAGGGGACATGGGATGAGGGTGAAGGGAGATAGATTCAGGAGTGATATGCGGAAATATTTCTTTACGGAAAGAGTAGTGGATCCGTGGAATAGTCTCCCAGTGGAGGTGGTAGAGATGAGGACAGTAACTGAATTCAAAAAAGCATGGGACCAACACAGAGGATCTCTAAAGGTAAAAAGTGGACTGTTGTAGTTGTTGTTATGGAAGGACAGACTAGATGGGCCTTGTGGTCTTTTTCTGTCATCATGTTTCTATGTTTCTATGTTACTTCCCCCTACCAGGCCGAGGTGCTGTGGGGGTGCATTGCCCATCTTGTGTTTATCTGTGGACAGCTGATTTGCATGTGCAGTGCATCATGGGTATGGGTGGGCTAACCCTATCCTGGTGACCACAGCAGACTGTCTGTGTGGTGACGTTGTGATAAGGAAGCTTATCATAGCTCAGGAAGGAGCTATAGGGAAGGTGAAGTGACTCTGAACAAGCAACCTGTCAGTTCTGGTAGAAATAAGAAAACAGAATTTTCCCATAAAAGACTACCAGTCCCAGAATGCACCAGGTTTCCAACAGCCATTAGAGGAGCTGAAGTGGGGAAACGTGTGTTCATTCAAGAGGGCTATGAGGTAATCCCCAAGCACTCATCTCAAAGGGCAGGGCCTGATTCAGCACAGCTGTGCTGTGCTAAGGTGGAGCACTCATCAAAGCAGAAAAAAGGTAGAGTTTATTCTACCGAGAATTATCCTTATCCTCATCATCTTCATGATCAGCTTGGATATCCTCATCCTCTGTTTCATCTGGAGGATCATCAGAAGCAGAAGCCAAACCGGACGGACAGAGAGGGCAAGAAACCCTTTGGAAGAAAGAAGAGAAAAGCCTTTGGGAGGTTTAGAGGAGTCAGGAGCAGTACGTATACTGGGAGGCATTCCAAGGGCCAGCATACACCATTGGACTGGAGAAAGCCAGAGGAATGGTGCTGCAGAGCTAGGAATCTCCAGACGGTACCTGTGAGGGAGACGGCTGCACGTGGAAGGGACCCTAAGACCCGTGCCAGAAGGTATGTGAAGAGAGATCCAGTGTCCAGGGACCTGGATTGGAAGGCTGGACATAAGAACTGGACTACATACTGGCCAGGCTATATAGAGAGGAACTCTAACAGCAATGGGAGCTCAGGTATGAACACTGATCTATGCCCTAGCTATAACCTTGAAAGACAGCAGGGAAACAAGTATTCTCCTGAAAGTGCTTCATTGAGAAATTCATCTGTGCCAATCCATGATATTGAACCCATGATTGTTGAAGAAGGGGGAGAGATGGCAGATGAAGGATGTGTTTACATGGATTGCTCTCTGTCTAAACTCCTTTGGTGATTTTCTGTTATAAAATACAACAACCATCACAAAGAAATACAAACTTGTTCTTTAATCTACTCAGAAAAGCTCCTGAGTAGGATTTTTAGCCACGCAGTAGAATGCAAGCCAGCTAAGGGGTTTCAGCTGGGTAACTGCTAGCAATTGAGCCTTACCTAATTGCTTGTGAGCTCTGAGGGAATCACTTCTGAATCTATGTGTGCAGATATAAGAAGTTAACCTGAAAAGAACAGTTTTTCCTTTCTTTGTGGATTTTGTTTGTTGTTTGATACACTGCTAAGAAAATATTAGCTAAAGCCTACAGAAAAGACCAGTTTGTTACCAACCAGGTCTTTATTCTTTTGCTTTGATTGCCTGATAAGTTCAACTGTTGTTTTCCTGATTTTGTTTTTCCAAGTTTAACACTGAAAGCAAGTAACCTGATTTATGTGCTACCAAGCATATCTGTGTTGGGAGAAATAACCCCATAAATAAATATCTTATTGGCTTTACCCTCAAGCACAACTAATTATTGTCAGCAGCTGTGTCTGGTGTGAATGGACTGCATTGCCCACAATCCCTTGCCAATCATATTGATATATGCACTTGCCAAGTCTGTGAACATTCTCACCCAATCAGCCGTCTGACAACATGCAGGCTCTCTGCAGCCAGCCAGGGCCTTGCAGGCAGCTATAGAGCTGTAGCCCAATGGTTACTTCACTGCCTGTGAAACCAGAGGTCATGGGTTCAAACTCACAGTGGGGTTATTTGATAGGGTTGTCCAATGCATTATCTTTTTTAAATGTACATATTTTGATGCAGCAAAAACACCCTCAGCGTACTGTACCCATAAGGTGCCTCTGAGGGTGCTTTATAGGGCGCCCTATAGGGCACATTATGGTTCCCGTCCATATAAGGTGCACTATACATTATCCTGTGGCGCAACTTATAGGGTGCCCTATAGGGGACATTTTAGGGTGCTGTGGCGGACAGTGCAATTTATATTGTGCCCTATGGAGTGCCTTATAGGGTGCCTTATACGGCACCCTCATTTACGGCACATGAGGGCGTGTTTGCTGGCAGCAATTAATAAAATAAAAATAAGTGCTGCAAGAACAAATATGTACAATGCAAAGCTGATGCCACAGCCCGCCTTATGTATTAGGCACACTGGGGAGCAAACTCATGACCCCTGTATCAGCAGTCAGTGCCTTAACCATTGTGCTCCACTGCTGCGCCTCCTTGCCTGTCAGCGCACCTACTTATGCTTTTCGTTCCTTAAACTGCACAGTGCTGCCATAACGAACAATACTCTGACCTTGCGGTACCTCATACGGCACCTTCTAAAGCGCCCTATAAGCAACATTCTAGGGTGCCTTGGCTGACAGTGCACTTTAAAATGTGCCTTATAGGGCGCCTTATGTTAACACGCTTTGAGAGTGCGTTTGCTAGTAGTGATAATTAAAAACAAAATAAAATGCCTCCTAAACCACTCTTCCCCATAATATATAACACCTCAGCCAGCCTTGTTTGGTGGGCACTTTGGGGAATTGAACCCCTGTTCCCTGCACTATTGGTTAGTGTCTTAACCATTGTGCTGTGGCTCTGCTCCTGTGATTGCACATCAGCGCACCGTCTTATGCCGCCCAATAGTAACCTGGCTCCTAAAGTAATGCCTCAGCCATCAGTCTTCATTGGGCACTGTGGGGGATTGAACCCCTGATCCCTGTACCATTGTGCTGTGGCTCTGCTCTTCTGTGTGCACATCAGCGCGCCGCTTATACCGCCCAGTATTATAATGCATCCATAAACAGCGCCCCGCCTTATGCCGCCCAGTATTAATATGCCACCAAAAACATTAGCACGCCGCCTTATGCCGCCCAGTATTTATGTGCCTCATAAATTAATGCCTCAGCCAGCTATCTTCATTGGGCACTGTGGGGGATTGAACACCTGATCCATGCATTATTGGTAAGTGCTTTGACCATTGCGCTGTGGCTCTATGTTTCTGTGGACACATCAGCGCGCCACTTATGCCTCCCGCGCAGCTATCTGATGCGCTAATGTGCAGGGCGCACAAGGGCGCCGCGCACCTTAGCGCATATGCAAATTCTGGATTTTCTTCTTCAGCAGGAAACACCCACTCCTTATATGGCACCCGCACACTACCGCGGCCCGCACTTTAACGGGGTTTTAGTAAACATACCCCATAGGCAGCAAACATATTCAGCTTTCAAAAAGCCCAAATATAGTGGAGAAAACTTTCCATTCACCAAAGGTGACGCAGCAGAAAGCCAAAAGGCTAATCAAGCTCACCTGAGTGGAAGGACACGTACAACGTGCAGAGAACAGGAGCATAAAAACTACAGGGAAAGCCCAGTAGTGGAGCAAAGGGAGGGGCTGGAGCCAAGGCAGCAAAGGCAGGAGCAGAAGCCAAAGGGTGGAGCAGGCTGTAGCTGCAGAGGAGTCTCCCAAGCCAGAGGGGGCCTCGGTCACTGGAGAGTGAGTAACCAAGAGGAAGGAAGTCCTCTCAACCAGCAGACCTTGCTAGAACCAGGAAGTAAAGGAAGTGTCCCTGTAGCAAGAGGCAGCAGACACAGACTCTCTTCAGAAAGTGATTTCAGCTTGGACCCGGCTACAGAGACGTGGAAGTCTTGGAGAGGAGCAAGCCAAAGCCCAGAGAGAGAAGCTCATTACCCAGGGACAAAAGCTAAGTACCCTGTTGTAGCTAGAGGGAAAAAGCCAGGCATTGCCAGCAGAGCAAAGCCCAGTAATTGGGAGGAAAATCCCTATTGGAGAAGGAACCTGAGAGATACAGTTCCTAGCACAGGACTCTTGAACCCCGTTGATGTAGAGTACTTACCAAATAGAATATCTAGTGTCATTCAAGGGAAGAGCTGTGAGGATTTCAGTTGTAAAGATTGTTACGTGCCTCCAAATACAGACCATGAGCAGATGCAATGGGAAAACCAGGAGTGTGGTATAGAACTGGATTCCATGGATTGCACGCTTTGTCTGTCTGATGAAATTACATACCTATGTTAGCCAGGCAAGCAAGAGTTCTGTGATACCTTGTGCTGGCAGTTTATTTTCTATACTGTGAAGAAACAGTTTTCTTTTGTGTTCCTTTGTGCTGTTCATAAAGAATCCTATGTGGGACGGGGAATAAAACCCGAATTATTTCTTTTGCCTTAATTACATGGCTACTGACTATTTCTTTAATAAGGCAACCCACACCTCACGGCCCTAGGCGGGCGCCTAACAGGGTCAAAAAGGGATGTTGGTGACACTGTGTACATAATATCTGATTATGATGATTTTCTTTGAGTCTGAGGGTGCGGAATGTGTGTGTCTCTCAGGGGATGTGTTGTGATGTAGCTTGTGAGGGGCGGTCTATGTTTGTGTTTCCATAGTGTGCAAGGAAGATGTAAGTTTTGAGTTCTCTCCTAAATGTTTGGAGGTCTTTGATGGATCATAGCAGAAGTGGGAGGGAGTTTCAGAAACTTGGGGTGAGATATGTGAAGGCTCTGGAGCTCGTGGTCTGTTTTGTATTGCGGATAGAGTGGGGGGGTTACAAGAAAGTGGATAGCATTTTGCCCGCGGGATATGGTATCTGGTTGAGTATGAATGAGGGTTGATAAGAAGGCTGGGGAAATGTTATTGATAAGTTTGAAAGTTACTGTTAATAACATATTTTATTTGGTTTATAACTGTGAGCCAGTGGAGCCCATATAGGATGGGGGTTATATGATCAGTTAGGCGGGCCTTACAGACAGTTCTAGCAGTGATATTTTGTGCTCTCTTTAGTAAGTTTATGTTTTTGATTGGTAGACCCTGTAACAGACTATTACAGTACTCAAAATGTGGGGTGATAAGGACCTGGACTACTGATTTGAAATCCTTGATGTCTAGCAGGAGTCTAAGATGTTGAACACTTTTCAGTTTGAAGAAGATAGTCCTTACTGTTTGTTTTATATGTGGGAGCATGCTGAGGGATTGATCTAGTATTATGCCGAGGTATTTCACTTCTTGTTTAACAAGGAGTATGATATTATTAATCTTGATGGTTTGAAAGGGGATAGGAGGGTCTTTTCTCCTCTGTAGTATAGGCTAGTCGATATAGAAGGTTTGTAGAGAGGCATCTCCTGAGGTTAATAAATATAATTAATAAATAAGATTTATAAAAGGGTTAATTAATGTTTTTTAAGTGGATTGTTTGTGTAGCCTAGTAGGTGTTTGTCTGTTGACCACTAAAAACCTGACAAGAGAAGGTCATCCACCAAACTCACAAACTGGCAAGGAAGGCATTAATCAGAGATGCTAAAAAGACACCAAGGATAACTCTGAAGGAGCTGTAAGATCCACAGCGGTCTTTATGGAAGAAGATGTAGGGAAGCTACTCATGCCTTAAAAGGTATTTAAAGATGATGCAGCAGAAGAATTGAAAGAAATATTGATAAACCGGGAAGATGTATTACAACTATTTGATAAACTGAAGAGTAGGAAATCACCTGGACTGAATGGTATACATTCAAGGGTGTTGAAAGAACTGAAATATGAGATTGCAGACTTACTATTACTAATCTGTGAAATATCACTAAAATCATTATTAATGCCTAAAGACTGGAGAATAGCGGATGCAACGCCAATTTTTTAAAAGGATTCCAGTGGTGATCCGGGAAACCACAAACTGGTGAGCCTAACATCATTACCAAGAAAAATGATGGAAACCATTATTAAAAACAAAATTTCTGAACATGTACGAGGGTTGCTCAGAAAGTAATGCCCCATATGTTTTTTCTCAGTCCAGAATAAAGATAGAGGTGTGAAATTGAAAGGGTAGTAACTTGGAACTTCAAAGGACACGTGTGCAATTTTGCAATCATCTGACAAATAGCGAGGCGGTAGTGATCCTTCAAATGGCGTCTGTGAGTGACACATGGTACAAACAACGAGCTGTAATTGAATTCTTGGTGGAGGAGAAAGAAAGTGTGAGAAGCATTCACAAATGATTGTGTGCTGTGTATGGAAGTTCTGCGGTAGATAGGAGAACCATTGGACGATGCGTGAAGAGATAAAGGCTTCAGGAAGTGGTAAAATTGAACTGGAAGATCGGCCGCGGTCTGGGTGTCCTGCCTCAGCCACCAGTCCAGACAAGTTGCAGCGTGCTGATGACATTATTTGTGCGGATCGGCGCATCACGAGTCGGGAATTGTCCGGACAGCTTTCCATCAGTAGAGGTAGTGCAATGTCAATTATTGACTCTTTGGGATATTCAAAGGTGTGTGAAAGGCACACTGCAACAGCTTACAGTATTTTAATGCCCGCTGGCAGCTATTGCAGGGCGCTGCAACTTGTCTGGACTGGTGGCTGAGGCAGAATGCCTAGACTGCGGCCGATCTTCCAGTTCCATTTTACCACTTCCTGAAGCCTTTATACTCTTCACCCATCATCCAACAGTGCTCCTATCTACTGCAGAACTTCCATACACAGCACACAACCATTTGTGAATGTTTCTCAGGTTTCTTTCTCCTCCACCAAGAATTCAATTACAGCTCATTGTTAGTACCGTGGGTCACTCACAGACGCCATTTGAAGGATCACTACCGCCTCACTATTTGTCAGACGACTGTAAAATTAGACACATGTGTCCTTTGAAGTTCCAAGTTACTACCCTTTCAATTTCACACCTCTGTCTTCATTCTGGTCTGAGAAAAAACATGTGAGGCATTACTTTCTGAGCAACCCTCATAGATAGTGATGGTTTAATGAGAGACAGCCAAGATGCTTTAGCAAGGGACATCTTGTCTTACTAATCTGTTACCTTTTTTGAAGGTGTAAATAAGCATGTAGACAAAGGTAGGTCAGTCGATGTAGTGTATCTGGATTTTCAGAAAGCCTTTGACAAGGTCCCTCATGAAAGACTATTGGAAAAATTAAAAAGTCATAGGATAGGACGCAGTGTACTATTGTGGATCGGGAACTGGTTAAAAGATAGAAAGCAGAGGGTAGGGCTAAATGGCCAATTTTCCCAATGGAGAAAGGTGAATGGTGGAGTACCCCAGGGATCTGTGCTGGGTTCGCTACTTTTTAACATATTCATAAACATCCTAGAAATGGGAATAATGAGTGAGGTACTCACATTTGCAGATGACACAAAATTATTCAAAGTTGTTAAAATCAAATTGGAAGACTGGACGTTCAAAAGGCAGATGAAATGTAATGTGGACAAGTGCAAAGTTATGCAACTAGGAAAGAACAACCCAAATTATGGTTACACGATGCAAGGTTCCAAATTAGAAACTACTACCCAGGAAAAGGATTTAGGCGTCATCGTGGATAACATTGAAACCCTCCAATCAGTGTGCAGCAGCGGCCAAGAAAGCAAATAGAATGCTAGATATCATAAGGAAAGGAACGGAAAATAAAACAAAGCATATTATAATGCCTCTATATCGTTCCATTGTGTGACCATACTCAAATATTGTATGCAATTCTGGTTGCCGTATCTTAAAAAGGATATAGTGTTATTAGAAAAGGTACAGAGAAGAGCCACCAAAATGGTAAACGGGATAGAAGGATACCCCTTTGAGGAGAGACTTAAAAGGTTAGGGCTCTTCAACCTGGAAAATAGACGGCTGAGGGGAGATATGAGACAGGTCAATAAATTAATGAATGTAGTGGAATGGGTAAACCTAGATCGACTGTTTACATGATCAAAATGCAGAAAGACTAGGGGACTTGCAATGAAGCTACAATGTAACGCATATAAGATTAATAAGAGAAAATATTTTTTTCACTCAATGTGTAATCAAATTCTGGAATTCATTACCAGAAGAAGTAGTAAAAGCTGCTAGTGTAATGGGTTTAAAAAAGGTTTGGACAAGTTCCATGAGGAAAGGTCCATAAATCATTATTAAAGAGGACCTGGGAAACCCACTGCTTGCCCCAATACAAGCATTGTGGAACCTGTGTCTTCTGGGGAAACTGCCAGGTACTTGTGACCTTGGTTGGCCACTGTTAGAAACAGGATATTGGGCTTGATGGACTTTGGTCTGACTCAGTATGGCATATCTTATGTTCTTAATTTATTAAAGTGGCATGAAAAGTGAATGCCGCAATGTGCAGGAATTTATACCATGACCTTCTAGGAGGGGTCAACCTCTTGCACACACCACATGTTCATTTTTACACTTCAGGAAATAACTGTTAAAGTGAGAAAAGGTATTGAATAGTGGTCAAATATCGCCTCCTGCGACTGGAAGTATTTGGTTAAAACTTTATTTCCTGGTGCTTAAAACCACTGGGAGGTGAATCCGCCCCAGAGTCACTACGGTGAGAAGGTTTTCACATCTAAACCTTCTCTGACATGAAAAATCCATTTAATGCCCTTTGGGGAGTTGACTCCTAGATGTGTAAAATTTCAGAAGTTCTTTAGAAAAATCATTGAAGCTTTGCCAATGTTTGCTCTTAATTTCAGTAGTGGAAAGGAAAGAATAGAGGGTAATTTGTATGAGGTTTTCATACCCCTGTGTTCTTAAGAAAAGGAACAGCCTACTTCTTTACATAAGATGCTAGTGTAGTAGCTAAATCAGGTGTGATCACTTCTGACAGCACTATAGCTGTTGTAAATACTCAAACACATGTAAATTATAGCATTTTATCATTTGTGTGCCCGCCCATAATGAAAGTATGTGTTATCAGCCCGATGCGCACACTTTCAGAACAGCGAACGCTTCCGTGATGCAGAAGTGTCACATAACACATAATGGAGTACTCCAGGGATCAGTGCTGGGTCCGCTACTTTTTGACATATTCATAAATGACCTGGAAAAGGGAATAACGAGTGAGGTTATCAAATTTGCAAATGACACAAAACTATTTAAAGTTGTTAAAACCCATGAGGATTGTGAAAAACTACAAGAGGATCTTGATAAATTGGAAGACTGGGTATCAAAATGGCAGAGGAAATTTAATGTGGACAAGTGCAAAGTTATGCACCTAGGAAAGAACAACCCAAACTATGGTTAAATGGTGCAAAGTTCCACATTAGGAACCACCACCCAGGAAAAAGATTTAGGCGTCATTGTGGATAACATGTTAAAACCCTCTGCCCAGTGTGCAGCGGCGGTCAAGAGAGCAAATAGAATGCTAGGTATCATAAGGAAAGGAATGGAAAATAAAACAAAGAATATTATAATGCCTCTATATCGTTCCATGGTGAGACCGCACCTTGAATATTGTGTGCAATTCTGGCTGTTGTATCTTAAAAAGGATATAGCTTAATTAGAAAAGGTACAGAGAAGAGTCACCAAAATGGTAAAGAGGATGGAAGGATACCCCTATGAAGAGAGGCTAAAAAGGTTAGGGCTCTTCAACCTGGAAAAGAGATGGCTGATGGGAGATATGATAGAGATGGAGATTCTCACCACCACCAAAAAGTTGTCTAATAGACAATATTTTGGTGGTGGTGAGAAGTGAGGAGGACTGTGACACATTCTATCTAACCTTTTTGATGTCTTGGACATCTGCACCTTGCCCACTCACAATCTTAAATGACAGAGGTGTAAGGCAGGGGTCTCCAAATCCAGCCCTGGAGGGCCACAAACCAGTCAGGTTGGCAGGATATCTCTGATGCATATATATCTCATGCATATTCATTAGGGATATCCTGAAAACCTGACTGGTCTGCAGCTCTCCAGGACCAGGGTTCCTTACCCCTGCTCTATAGCCTCCATTGGCTCCCAAGTAAGATGCAAAATGTTGGTTACTGCCCTGTGGGGTGTCTGTTCCTCAGCAGGACTGGGGTTGATGGTCCCCTCTACTGCCACCTTTGCAGGGAGGTAGAATGTGAATCTATTGATGGGAGGCCCTGTTTGCTGCCCTAAGGGCTATGCCTGACTGAAACAGACAGAGATATCCAAGGTGTTTGTGCAGAAACTACCTATCTCACACATTAACACTGCTTTGGACCGCCAACATGGCCTCTTTCAGCCATGGAAGGTGTTGTGGACCTGGTCCTGGGCACCTCATTGCACCCTCAGGGTGAGCACAGTACCCGCACAATGTGACGATGTGTAGCTACTCTGTGCCAGTAAAACACACGGTCAGTACCCCCTACCGGGCCGAGGTGCTGTATGGGTGCACACGGTCACTTCCCCCTACCAGGCCGAGGTGCTGTGTTCATCTGTGGACAGTTGATTTGCATGTGCATTGCATCATGGGTACGGGTGGGCTAACCCTATCCTGGTGACCACAGCAGACTGTCTGTGTGGTAACATGCAGGCTCTCTGCAATCAGCCAGGGCTTTGCTAGCAGCTGTAGCCCAATGGCTACTTCACTGCCTGTGAAGCCAGAGGGCATGGGTTCAAACCCACAGTAGGGTTGTCCATTGCATTATCTGTTTTTTATTGTACATATTTTGATTTTTTTTTTTATTTATTTATTTGAAAACTTTTATATACCACCCCTTCCCAAGATCAGTGGCGGTTTACATAGAACATTGGTGAACAAATACATAGAACATTATGTAACATTGCAACTATGTACAGGGAACATTATAAACAAAAGCAATCATGTATAGCTCATAACAAGAACCTTTGATTATTTAGACAGTTAATTATTTACAGAGGTTACAACAAAAAATCTTGATTATTTGCAGAACTGTGGTATTTACAGCCTGTAACATAGTATCGCCTTTGATTATTTAGACAGTTAGCAGAATGAGCTATGGGGGGTGGGAGGCTAGATCTGAGAATTGACAGTAATGTTGTGTGAATAAGTGTGTTGTTTTAGTTCCTTTCTAAACTTTTGGAGATCTTTTGTCTCTCTTAGTTGATCAGGGAGGTTGTTCCATAGTGTAGGTGCTACGTAAGTGAAAGCGCTGTTGCTTGTTATTTGCTTTGTCTTTCTTATTGTATCTGGCACTTGCACTGTATTGAGATTCCTCCTTCTTCTTACTCTACTATCTGAGGGGCTATGGATGAGGGTAGATAGGTAAGATGGGGCAATGTTGTTAACTTGAATGTAGTCAGTATAATTTTGTAATGTATCCTGCATGCAACGGGAAGCCAATGTAATGAGTATAAGATGGGAGAAATGTGGTCAGATAATATAGCCTTGGAAATTATTCTTGCGGCAACATTCTGAGCCATTTGGAGAATATTTTGATTTTTCTTTGTTATGCCTTTAAGGATACCATTGCAATAGTCAAGGTGAGGTGTTATTAAAATTTGAGTAATGGTCCGGAAGTCGTCACTTTCTATAAGTGGTCTAAGCTGCTGGATATTTCTAAGTTTGTAGAATATTGTTCTGGTTATTTTCTTAATATGTGAATTGAAGCTGAGAGTTTTATCAAGTATGACTCCCAAATATTTGATTTCATGCTTCACTGGGAGGGAGAAGTTATGTAGTTTGATTTCTGATGGGGGTGCGAAATTGGGGTTTCTTGATGTAAACAGTATTTCAGTTTTCTTAAAATTAATGTTCATATTCTTTGAGCGAAGCCACTGATCGGCTTCGGCGAGACAGGTTGAGAGGTTATCATAGTTAGGGTCATTTGTATTAATTGGGGTGTACAACATAATATCGTCCGCATAAATGTGGTAATTTATATTATGTCTTTTAAAGATGGTGCATATCGGTTGCAGATATAAGTTGAATAATAGGGCAGAAAGTGATGATCCTTGAGGGATTCCCTGTTCTTGTGGAAATGGTGGAGAGGGATCTTGATCTATTTGTACAAATTGAGAACGGTCGGATATATAAGATTTAAACCATTTGAGAGCTACTTCTTTTATACCTAATTGGCCAAATCTTGAGATTAGAATGTTATGGTTTACACTGTCAAAAGCAGCAGAAATGTCAATAAATACTAGTATGAAAGCTTGTTTGATATTGTCCATACCTCTGACAAGGGAGTCAAGAAGGACAGCCAGCAAAAACACCCTCAGCGTACTGCCAGCAAAAACACCCTCAGCGTACTGTACCCATAAGGTGCCTCTGAGGGTGCTTTATAGGGCGCCCTATAGGGCACCTTATGGTTCCCGTCCATATAAGGTGCACTATACATTATCCTGTGACGCAACTTATAGGGTGCCCTATAGGGGACATATTAGGGTGCTGTGGCGGACAGTGCAATTTATGATGTGCCCTATGGAATGCCTTATAGGGTGCCTTCTACGGCACCTTCAATTACGGCAATTGAGGGCGTGTTTGCTGGCAGCAATTAATAAAATAAAAATAAGTGCTGCAGGAACAAATATGTACAATGCAAAGCTGATGCCACAGCCAGCCTTATGTATTAGGAACACTGGCGAGCAAACTCATGACCCCTGTATCATCAGTCAGTGCCTTAACCGTTGTGCTCCACTGCTGCTCCTCCTTGCCTGTCAGCGCACCTACTTATGCTTTTCATTCCTTAAACTGCACAGTGCTACCATAAAAAACAGTACTCTGACCTTGCGGTACCTCATACGGCACCTTCTAAAGCACCCTATAAGCAACATTCTAGGGTGCCTTGGCTGACAGTGCACTTTAAAATGTGCCTTATAGGGTGCCTTATGTTAACACGCTTTGAGAGTGCATTTGCTAGTAGTGATAATTAAAATGAACATAAAATGACTCCAAAAGTAATCTTCCCCATAACATGTAATGCCTCAGCCAGCCTTGTTTATTGGGCACTGTGGGGGATTGAACCCTTGATCCCTGTACCATTGGTCAGTGTCTTACTCATTGTGCTGTGGTTCTGTTCCTGTGCTTGTATATTAGCGTGCTGCCTTATGCCGCCCAATATTATAAAAGCCTCCTAAATCAATAACACGCTCCCTAATGCCCATCAGGGTGCTGCCTTATGCAGCACAATATTGGACTAGCTCCTAAAGTAATGCCTCAGCCAGCTGTCTTCATTAAGCACTGTGGGGGATTGAACTGCTGATCCCTGCACCATTGGTAAGTGCGTTGACCATTGTGCTGTGGCTCTGCTCTTCTTTGTGCACATCAGCGCGCCACTTATGCCTCCCAGTATTAAAATGCCTCCGAAAACATCAGCAAGCTGCCTTATTTAAATGCCTCAGCTAGCTGTCTTCATTGAGCACTGTGGGGGATTGAACCCCTAATCCCTGCACCATTGATAAGTGTCCTAACCATTGTGCTGTGGTTCTGCTCTTCTGTGTGCACATCAGCGTGCCACTTATGCCTTCCAGTATTAAAATGCCTCCGAAAACATCAGCAAGCCGCCTTATGCTGCCCATTATTTAAATGCCTCAGCCAGCCATCTTCATTGGACACTGTGGGGGGATTGAACCCCTGATCCCTGCACCATTGGTAAGGGCCTTGACCATTGTGCTGTGGCTCTGCTTACCTGTGTGCACATCAGCGCGCCACTTATGCCTCCCGCGCAGCTTCCTCATGCGCTAATGTGCAGGGCGCACATGGGCGCCGCGCACCTTAGCGCATATGTCAGTCACGGCTTTTCTTTTTCAGGACGGAACGCCCACTCCTTATATGGCATCCGCACACTACGGCGGCCCGCACATTAGCGGGGTTTTAGTAAACATGCCCCATAGTTTTTGATTTGTCCTCTGTAACCAATTTCTGGAATTTTTGTTCATTTTAAAATGTTTAAATTAAATAAATGAATAAATAAATAATATTAGGAACCACCACCCAGAAAAAAAGATCTAGACGTCATCATTGATAACACATTGAAACCCTCCACCCAGTGTGCAGTGGTGGCCAAGAGAGCAAACAGAATGCTAGGTATCATAAGGAAAGGAATGGAGAATAAAACAAAGGATATTATAATGGCTCTGTATCGTTCCATGGTGCGACCGCACCTCGAATATTGTATGCAATTCTGGTGGCCGTATCTTAAAAAGGATATAGTGGAATTACAAAAAGTACAGAGAAGAGTCACCAAAATGGTAAAAGGGATGGAAGGATATCCCTATGAAGAGAGGCTAAGAAGATTAGAACTCTTCAACCTGGAAAAGAGACGGCTGAGGGGTGTTATGATAGAGGTCTATACATTAATGAATGGAGTGGAACGGATAAACGTAGATCAATTGTTTACTCCTTCAAAAAGTAGAAAGACTAGGAGACACTCAATGAAGCTACAATATAACCCATTTTAGGATTAATAAGAGAACATATTTTTTCACTCAACGAGCATTCAAACTCAGGAATTCATTTCTGAAGGATGTAGTAAAAGCTGTTAGCATAGCTGGGCTTAAAAAAGGTTTGGACAAGTTTCTGGAGGAAAAATCCATAAGCCATTAATAAGGAGGGCCTGGGAAATCCACTGCTTGCCCCAGGATGATAAGCATCATGGAATCTGTGTGCCTTTTTGGGAACCTGCCAGGTACTTTTGATCTGGATTGGAAACAGGATACTGGGCTTGATGGACCTTGGTCTGACCCAGTATGGTATATCTTATGTTCTTATGTACAGTAGACCTGCTTTTCAGAAAGGGCACAGAGAGGAGCAATAGAAGTAACGAGAACTGGAAGGAAGAGATCTTGGACTTAGGGGTAGCAGAAATCATGAATGAGAATTTCAGCAGCAGAGTAAAAGAAGTGGAGCTAGGGAAAGATTCAGGTCTAAGGTCAGTGATACAGGAGTAACAGTTCTAGCTTTAAGTAAGCATTAACATTTTGGACAGAAAAGAAACCCCTGAGCAGGGCCAATGTGGTCAGAGGTACCCTGGTCTCCTCAGCCCTCTTTACTCCTCTGTAGTGTTGCGATTGGTTTTGCCTGGGATGTATCAAGGGCAGAGATGCCACCATTGTTTGAGTTTGGCCTAGGCCCTGGGTGTTCCAGGGGTGTATTCTTGCAACTGTGGCTGTGCACGGCTTTTAATTATATTTGCTGCTAACCTGCCTCTTGATGTTGTCTCATCTTAACCTCTAATATCAGCTTTTGCTGTCAGGACTATTTGCATCGCCTGATTGACCCCCTACGTCAGTGCAGCGGCTTAATACTCTGCCTCACGGATGAGCCTTTTGGAAACCTCTTTAGAGCTCCTGTTCTCTGGCTCTTGTTATCTACTGTGAGTTGATCTTTGTCTTTCATGTCTCTGTGGCTGTGAATCTTTACGGAAGATGTCAGTTTCTTGTAATACACCAGTGCTCTGATGGATATGGCTATTGGTATAATCAAGGACAGATCCATCAAAAACCAGGTGCACATTATCCATCACCTCTAGAATCTATGATGCATTACTGAGCCAATACAGAAAGAGGGAAAGAGAAATCTATTTGCATTGGTGTGATATACAGACCTCCCTCACAGGAGGAAGAGGTGGACAGAGAGTTAATTGAAGACTTACGCAGCATTGCCAGGAAAAGGGAAGTGCTACTGATAGGGGATTTCAATATGCCAGATGTTGACTGGCACATTCCTGCTGCAGTATCATCTAGAAGTAAGGAGATCCTGGATGCTCTACAGGGAGAACTATTCAGACAACTGGTAACAGAACCCACACATGAAGGGGCCATACTGGACTTGGTGCTTACCAATGGTGAAAGTGTTTCTGATGTTATAGTAGGAGATCATCTCGCATCCAGTGATCACTAGATGGTATGGTTCAGTATTAGGACTAGGTCTGTTAAAATCCATTCAAAAGCGAGGGTCTTAGACTTTAGGAAAACTAACTTTGCTTAGATGGGCCAATACCTCAAGGAGTCGTTAGCGGGATGGGAACAGCTGGGGGATGTAGCAAAACAGTGGGCAAAACTGAAAGGGAATATTTTAAGGGCAACCAACCTTTTTGTTAAAATGGTAAATAAAGGTAAAAGGAAAAGGAGACCACTATGGTTTTTGAAAGAAGTAGCTGAAAAGGTGAAGAAAAAGAGGGAGGCCTTCATGAAATACATGAGATCACAGAGAGAGGAAGACAGGCATCTATATTTGGAAAAACTTAGGGGTATGTTTAATAAACTGCGGTAATCGTGAATAACGCTCGTTATGTAACGTTAACGCGCGTGTTATGACGATCGTAATGCCCCGCGGCGCGGTAAAACACCGCAGAAGGTGGAGAGAGGGCGGAGAGAAGGGGTCAATGGGCGGAGAGGGGGCGGGGAGAGGCTCCCTTCACACTAACGCACTGATTTTCAGAGCTGAATTCCAACGCGAATGAAAACCTGCTGTTAAATGCACATTACAGGAGAGAGAAACCATTTCAGTGTCAGCAATGTACAGCCCAGGCAGGGAAACAAAAAAAAGTGATAAGTGTGATACATGTGCACAGAACAAAAGGGCACAGAAACACTGAAAATGACCCCAACAAACTGGAAAAAAAACAATAACCAAGCTGGGCAATAGTGGTATCAATGAGAAACATCAACCCCTCCCCCACCGAGTAAGCTCCATAGAACAGATATAAATCGTGGAAGGGTCTATACTCCGTCCCCATACAAGGTGAATGGGCCCACAGTGAAATAGCGCTGCTCAGGGTTTTCCCCACCATCGGACAGGGTTCCTATGGCATGCACATGTCCCGCAACATGAGGGCGGGCATGTCGGAACGGCAACTGGACAGATGCTGGAGAAGGGGATACAGAGGGCCGCAGGCGGCACATGCTGTGGTGGAGCTGGGCCACAGTGCGGACTAGGGTGATGCCTAGGTGGCCCATACGAATGCTGAAACAGCGGAGCAGCCAGACAGCAACTGCTGAAGGCCCAACATGGGCACAAGTGTGTTTCCCAAAGTGTCACAGGGGATAGTACCCAACAGCAACCCCCAAGGGCATGGAACATTGGCAGGCGGGGCTGGGGGGGAGCGTGGACGTCTATGCAGGCACCCCTACCACAGTACCCGCACCATAGGCAGCCGCCTACCTGCACACTGGATGGCCTGAGACTGCGCACCACCAGTTCCACTAGCAGAAGGGCATGTCAGCATGGTGGCTGAGGGATACTGGTGGTAGAGGGGGCAGTGGCAGCTGCCCAGAGCAGACCGTGGCCTAGCCCTGTGTAGGTGGGTGCCGTGTACTGCAACAGACGGGCCCTGTCTGACCAACAGTCATGGTATCACCAAGGAAAGTACATACTCTGTGGCAACAAGGTGGTGCAGTGCACAAAACCAGTGTATTCAGAAGCAGAGGGTCACAAGTTCAAGTCCCAGCTGTGGTTCCTGTCAACCCAGTCCCCATATTTTACCCACTACTACAACGTGCTAATACAGACAGCACCTTTATTGCAGATGACGTAAACATGCCCAAGACACCTACATTTTACCCTACAGAGCACGGACACCATATACATGCACATTACCTAGAGCAGAGTCTCCCAAATGCAGTCCTGGAGGGCCAAACACCATTCCGGTGCCATGCTGCCTCTGATAAAGATGCCTGTGCTGCATTTCTATGCGCCACCCCCATGGTATGCAGATGTATCTCATGCATATTCATGAAGGACAGCATGAAAACCCGAACAGTGTTTGGCACCGCAGGACTGGAGTTGGGAACCTCTGCCGTAGAGCAGCAGCCAACAGGGGCAGACGCACCCGCACCCACAGGCCCCATTATTTATTTTATTTATATATTTATTTTTTTTATATATTTATTTATTTATTTATTTTTTTTTTTCTCTCACTTGGTTTGCAGCTTGTCGTGCTGTGAGGGCTTGCGTGCATCAGTGATGCTGAGAGCTAAACTATCGGTAGTTTAACTACTGGCAGGGTCTCCCAAGATGGACAGGTCTCAGCTGAGGTGCCAGACGAAGACAAACCACCCATCTGGGCAGCAGCAGAATGGGATAGTGTTGACGGCGGAGGATCACATTTCTGTGACAACGGCAACAACACCAAACTTAAACTGCGCGGAAGGAAGGCCCGGCAATCTACTTCTGTATCTTGCCATGAAAACCCAATGGATAGTTACAACAAAACAAATTGTGCTATGGTGCTGGAAGATGAGACTCCCAGGTCGGAAGGCACTCAACTAGCTACTGGGGAAGAGCTGAAAACTTTTCAGAGTAAAGCCAGCATTTATGATGTGGTTGGATCAAAGCCCTCGGGAAGTCTGACTGCTGATGTAGCTGCGCATGAAATGAGAGTCAGAAGCTGTAAAGATGTCTTACACATTGGAACATGGAACGTACGAAGCATGAACCAAGGGAAGTTGGAGGTGGTCAAGAATGAAATGGAACGTGTACAACTTGATCTGTTGGGTGTCAGCGAACTGAAATGGACTGGCATCGGGCACTTTGCATCAGATGATCACATGGTCTACTATGCTGGAAATGAAAGACAAAGAAGAAATGGTGTTGCATTTATAATAAAGAAGAAACTTGCAAGAACTGTAATGAAATACAATGCAGTCAGCGAACGCTTAATCTCTATTCGTCTACGAGGATTGCCTATCAACACAACTATAATTCAAGTATATGCCCCAACAACAGCTGCAGAAGAGAATGAAATTGAAGAGTTCTATGAACAAGTACAAGCTGAAATTGACAGAACATGCAAACAGGATATCCTGATAGTCATGGGTGACTGGAACGCAAAAGTTGGCAACAAAGAAGAAGGCAAAGTAGTTGGAAAATATGGACTTGGCAACAGAAATGAAGCTGGAGAAAGATTGATAGAATTCTGCAAGACCAATGATCTATTCATCTCAAACACCTTCTTCCAGCAACACAAGCGACGACTGTACACATGGACTTCACCCAATGGATTGTATAAAAATCAAATTGACTACATCTGTGGAAGTCAACGATGGAAAGCTCTGTAACATCAACAAAGACAAAACCTGGAGCTGACTGTGGTACAGATCATCAACTACTAGTATGCAAACTCAAGCTAAAGTTGAAAAAGAGCAAACCACTCATGAATGCACCAAAATATGACCTTGAGAATATACCACTGGAATTTAAAGACTGCCTGCAAAATCGATTTGCTGCTTTAGATACAAATGACAGAGCTCCGGAAGAGTTATGGAATGACATCAAGAAGGTTGTGCTGGAAGAAAGCGAGAAGTCTCTACAAAAGGTGAAAAAGCAAAAACGGCCAAAATGGATGACGGAAGAAACTCTGAAA
>CM066032.1:1807117914-1807120414 GCA_033557465.1 Ichthyophis bannanicus
CCACCTCCACCTCCTCCTCGCAGCCACCACTCCTCCTCCATCCTCCTCCACACACCACAACCACCTCCTCCTCCCCATCCTTCTCCTGCCTCCTCCCCCTCCTCCCACCCTCCAATCTTCCCTCCTTCCTCCTCCATCCACCTCCTCCTCTCCTGAACCACCTCGCCTCTTCCTCTTCCATCCGCCTCCACCAACCTCCTCCTTCCTCCTCAAGCTCCTCACTCCACACTCCTCCTCCTCCCTCTCCACCGCCACCTATCCCACCACCTCCTCCTCCTCCCCCTCACTCTACAACCACCACCACCACCTCTTCCACCACCTTCCTCCTCCTCCTCCACCACACCCCTTCTCCTCCTCCTCCCACCTCCACCACCCCCACCACTCACCAGCCTCCTCCTCCTCCTCCACCACCTCCCTCCTCCACCACCACCACCACCTCCTCCCTCCACCACGACCACCGCTCCTCCCTTCCTCCTCCACCACCTCCTCCTACCTCCTACCTTCCTCGCACCACCACCACTCCCTCCTCCTCCCACCCCACCCCTTCCTCCTCTTCCTCTTCCACACCCCAGTCATCCTCCACCTCCACCTCCACACCACCTCCTCCTCCTCTCTCCTCCTCCACCACCACCCACCACTCCCCTCTCTCCTCCTCCTCCACACCTCCACCGTCCTCCTCCTCCGCCTGCTCCCCCACCACCTTCCACACACCTCCCTCCTCCTTCCCCCCACCCCCTGCCTCCTACCACCGCCCTCCTCCATCCTCCTCCTCCACCTCCTCCTCCTCGTCCTCCACCTCCACCACCACCACATCCTCCTCCTCCTCCACCACCACCACCTCCTCCTCCTCCTCTTCCTCCTCCTCCTCCTCCTCCTCCTCCACCACCTCCTCTTCCTCCTTCTCCTCCTCCACCTCCTTCTCCTCCTCCACCTCCTCTTCCTCTTCCTCCTCCTCCACCACCTCCTCATCCTCCTCCTCCTCTACCACCTCCTCCTCCTCCTCCTCCTCCCACCTCCACCACCTCCTACCTCGCACTCCGTCCTCCTAAACCACCACCTATCCTCACACCAAAAAAAAACCACCTCTCTCCTCCTAAACCGCCTCCTCCTCCTCAACCACCCCACCACCCCGCCACCCCTCCTACTCCTGCTGCTCCTCAACCACCACCACCACCACGCGGGGGGGGGCGGCACCACCGCCTCCTGGTCCTCCTCCACCACCGTCCCTCCTACACCACCACACCGCCACACGACTCGCTCCTCCTCCACCACCACCTCCTCCTCCTCGCCTCCTCCACCACCACACCACCTTCCTCGCTCCTCCCCCTCCTCCTCCACCACCACCACCTCCTCCTCCTCCTCACACCATCCTCCATCCTCATCCTCCACACACCACCGTCCTGGGGGGGGGGGGGGGGGGGGGGCCTCCTCTTCCTCTTCCACCACCACAGCCGTCCTCCACCACCACCTCCTCCACCTCCTCATCCTCCACCACCACCACCACCTCCTCCTCCTCTACTCCTCCACCACCACCCATCCTCCTCCCCCCCACCAACTCTTCCTCCTCCTCCTCCTCCACCACCCCCACCCCACCACCGCCTCCTCCTCCTCCTCCTCCTCCTCCATCCTCCACCGGTTCCACCACCCCACCACCACCACACACCTACCTCCTCCAATCCTCCTCCTCTCTCCTCCTCCTCCCTCCGCCTCCACCACCACCAACCTCCCCTCCTCCTCTAACCCCCACCACCATCCACCCCACCTCCAACCTCCTCATCCTCCACTCCTTCGACCACCTCCACTCCGCCTCCTCCTCCTCCACCACCGCTTCCCCTCCTCACTCCTCCACCACCTCCTCCTCCAACCACCACCTCCTCCTCCCCTCCACCACCACCACCTCCTCCTCCTCCACCCCACGTCCCTCCTCCTCCTCCTACCTCCACCACCACCACCACCACCACTCCTCCTCCTCCTCACCTCCTCCTCCAACACCTCCTCCTCCACCACCACCTCCTCATCCGCCTCCTCCACACAGCCCCCCACAGCCCCCACCTATCACTCCGCCACACCACCTCCCTCCTCCTGCCACCACCATCCACCACCACCTCCTCCTCCTCCTGCCTCCTCCTCCTCCGCCACCACCCCACACACCCTCCCTCCTCCTCCCTCCTCCTTCCTCCTCCTCCACCTCCTCCTCCACCCTCCTCCTCCTCCTCCTCCACAACCTCACTCCTCCTCCTCCACCCCACTCACCACCTCCCCCTCACTCCTCCTCCACCACCACCACCACCATCCTCCATCCTCCGTTCCCCCCCCCCCCCCCCCCTTTTTTTTTTCTTCCACCTCGCGACCACCTCCTCCTCCCTCCTCCTCCTCAACACCACCACCACCATCCACACCTCCTCCCCACTCCTGCCTCCTCCCTCCTACCACTCACCTCTCACCACCACCATCCTCCTCCTCCACCACCCTTCCTCCTCCTCCTCCCTCCTCCTCCTCC